>BSBM01000122.1:422500-1015000 GCA_027924585.1 Larix kaempferi
GTTCAAGGCAATTGAGGAAGTGCAAGACACTCTATGTTCACAATCAACAAGCTTGAAGAGGATTCTATAGGTAGCATTTGGAATTGAGGATTCCACATTCACAGTTAGGAAGATTCAAGAGGATTCTACATTCACAATTTCAAGCTCCAAGAGGAGAACTACATTCACAATTTCAAGCATTAAGGGGATTCTACATTCATAATGTCAAGCAAGCTTGATGAATCTATCTGAACACAATTGAAGAGGAATCTACATTCACTATTGAGCAAGCTTGAAGAATCTATATTCACAAATGAAGAATTTTCTATATTCACAAGTGAGGTAGAAACTTTACTTTCACATTTGAGCTAGATTGATGAATCTATATTCACAATTGAGGTAGTATCTATATTGACAATTGAGCAAGCTTGAAGAACCTATATTCACGATTCAGAAAGAATTTGGATATTTGAATAGTTGAGCACACCTCTAGAATCTATTTTCTTAATATTGCTCATTGTGGTCATGGGTAATTCACACAATCGAAAAAGGAAATTGGCAAGGAAAGAGAAGCCTCAAGAAACCATGGAAGATGTTAGAGAAAAGAAAATATTGGACATGTGGAATCGAAGGCATTCCATGGAAACTCATCCAATTCCAACCGTAGATGATGCCACGGTCGTTCCTACCCATCCACCTCAAGAAACACGAAGAAATTCACTACAGGGGCCCTCAATTTCAACAACATTTGATGAACAAGCACCCGACATTTCAATTCCGACATCAAGTCAACCTCAGAATATGGTAGTGAATGACTTGTTGGGTAGTGGTTATACAAGCGATGAAGTTAAATAGGTATTGAGTGGAGGATTTACAATGGAAGAAGAAAATGTTATGGAGACCGTCCAAGAGAATGAAAGACAAGAGGCTCCTATTAAAACTCCGGAGCATCCTGGTGATGTTGTACATGCTCTAGTTCCAACACCCTTACCTCCATTAGCAACTGCACGCCGAAGAACTCTGAAATGTATACAGGTTGATGAAACTCTCATTAGTTCACTTGAAGGTACGTTGTCTAAACATGCTATTGCTTATCAAACTCGACAAATACTTGAAAACTTTTTTTATTCTAAATGTGATGGTGACAAGTGCAAATTATTCATTGTTAAAATCTAGGTCTGTGGTTGTTGTTAGAAGAACATTAAAGATAAACATGACCAAAAAGTTAGAACCAAGTTCTCATATTGTTAAAAGTTTAGTAGATGCATTTAGTACAATTGGAAAGAAATATCGCTCAAAGGATCGCAATGCGGCTCGTCGTGTGTTGTCTCAATCAGTCGTGAGAAAAAACATTAGCACACTTCGTTTTCTTAAACCTACATAAAAAATTATTAATTTGAATGTGAAGACACTTCGTAGGTATTTTGTTAGAAGAGAACAACTTGAAACCGGTGAAACAGATGTTTCGGCCTTCATTGGCAGGTTGCCACGCTCTGATATCAAGCTCATTGATGCGGTAAAGGGATTAGTGCAAGCATTTTGGCATGACAACACTAGACCCTCTTCCAACCAAAAAGATGTATTAAAATTGAGAAGGGGTTCAAAGGATCGTGAGCCACACATTAAACATTTTCTTGATATTACAGAAACATAATTATATGAGAGATTTAGGAATGCACATAACGAACTTGACTTGGCCAAAGATCCTTTGAAAAATGCAAACCATGGTATGTTAAAATAAACACAATTCGTAACACATGTTGTTGTCGATACCACATTGAGTATGGTTACTATTATGACACATATACATATATTTTTCATGTATTGCATAACACTTTTGTGCAGGAATGCTCAGCTGCATTACCACCGATTCCATCTAGAGACTTTATTCATAGCATTTTGTGTAGAAGGCCAAACGATTGCACATTTTATCATAAATATTGCATAGATGGGACATGCCGAGGGTGTGGTGGATTCGCATTATTGGAAAAATGAATACATGTGACCGATGAGCATGAATTTGGAAGGCAGGAGGTGAACTTGCAGTCATTCAAATATGTCACGTATGATATTGATGGAGGGAACGAAAGAAAAAAAAAATACAATTCGTCACTTCTCAGGTTGGTAATGAGATATTGGATACTATTTTTTCTTCAGATTTCAATTTTATATGTAACAATCTATTGATATAATGTCTTTATTGGTTATATACCAAGTACAGGTTTGCGACTTCATGGAGGAATTATTTGAAAAGACACAACAATATGTAAAGCATGTGCATGTGGCTCATTGGCAATATGAACATTTTAGAACGTGCAGGGATACATTTCCTATCAAGACTATCCTATCAGTGGTCGATTTTGTGGAAAACTACACTTTTCAACCGCAAAATGATATTCAGAGTCAATACTATCACTCAGACCAGGTCATCCTAATGGTCCATATCACCTATAGACATGGGGCAGATAGCACTGAAGAAAATAGGGTTATATTGAAGGAGTATCACTTCTACATAAGTGATGACAGGTGTCACGACTTGGCTTTTGTACAACACAACTTTCAAATGTTCTACAATCACTTGAAGGATAATAGTATACAGATGGAACAACATTGGATTTGGTATGACGGTTGTGTAGCAATTCAAAAATGCCCGTGTCTTCCAATGGTTGTGTATGCTCCACAAAAGGCACGAGGTGCCACATATTTGAAACTATTTTGAGACCAGACATGGAAAAGGTGAACATGATGGAGTAGGTGCGTGCATAAAGACTGCATTATGCAGGCAAGAAATGAAGTTCATAGATGGACCTATCATCCGAAATGCAAAAACCATCGTTGAATGGTGTGCTTCAGTCATGGGGGAGGGAGCAAGAAGGTGGGAAGATCACTCAACCAGGAAAGCACATGTGGTTAGATATTTTTGGGAGGTGGTGGATGTAGATCATTCACAATTATATGAGTGCAATACCATCCAAGGAACTCATACATTTCATTCAGTTAGAATGTCGGACAATGCTATAATTGAAATGTGGACAAGGAAACTGTCATGTTTTTGTTCTCCATGCAGTAGTGGTGAATGCGACGAATGTGAATCCATGGATTGGGTTGATAGCTAGGACCGTGTATCACTCCCCATTGGTCGACGGATAGCTACAGAATTATCCCAGTTGGAGGAGTACCAATCAAGTATTTCACCAGACTATGACCACATATCAGATCTCGTACAACCAAGTTCGATTAATATTTTTATATTTTTGACAACTAGTTGTGTCTAATTAGATCTGTATATTTTTGATATTTTTGACAACTAGTTGTGTCTAGTTAGTTGAATAACACATTGGAACTATATTTTCTCCAGGGCACATATACGCAGTGGTTTCCCCAAGATGCAATGCATGGCGCACTGACTATTGGCTGGCACATTGCTTAGAGGGGAAGAAAACCCTAAATGTCCCATTGTGGGACTTTAAGGGAGTTGATTTTCTGATTGGGTCGATGGTTATAAAGGGAGAATATTTGAACCGGGTTTCCCACTCACCAAATAGAAATGGGTATACATATGAATATTATAGACTAGGTGAGATTGTATACCATTATACAAACTTAGTTATTGGCACAAACCTCCAGTTGCAAACAATGCCAAGGAAGAACTCATCAAAGACATGATACTTATTTCCTTATTCTGAGCACAAGAGGTTAAAGGAGACCATTGGTATTCGAGGTGATCCTGATGGTCTAGTCGAATGACCATACGTAGGTAATTTGGTATGTGGTTTTCATATTTTATCAAGTACTTTGTTATAGGTATGTGGTGTACATGTATGCTATGATTTTGTTTCGTGGTCTCATTGAGTATTGACATTAATATTTTGACTATTGTAGCCATACATTGATAGCTTCATAGATTGATAAATTGCATAGACTTGGTACAACTTGATAAAATTGCACATGTTTCATCATGGATTTGTTTTCTTTTCTTTTTTCTCGCATCTAAGTAAACCATAATATCTGCACCTTCATTCCCATTTTCATGCTCACTAGCACCATCACAATCTTCATGCTCATTATCACTATCCCCATGGTCATTGTCGCCATCATCATGCCACCATGAACATCACCACCATGCTCTTCCTACCCATTTTGTCACCATCACCATCCCATTTTTCACCATAATATTCCCATCCATCATCCACACAAATATAACTATTAGAACGGAGGAGAGGGGCACCCCTAGGACATGACATGAATGCTTAAAATTAAACTCTAGATGCATGCACAAACCACTTGGACGATGGCTGAACATCCGGTACGTTGATGCTTTAAATGATGAAATCTTTCCTTTATGGAATTATAGGGAGTTATCCCGCCCAATCCCATGGCCATTTTCCGTTAGATTGTGTGAAAAAATGCAGCATTTATTGCCGTCAACCTAGCTCATTTTACCTCTTCCTAGTTCAAAGGCGCTCATGCTCCTCTATTTCAAATCACATAAATTTTGGACCGAGATATCGATGATGTGCAAGCAGGCTCGACCAACTGGCTGGTCCGAGTCCTAAGAAGACCAAAATACTCCACTCAACCCTAGGGATCCCTCTCCCTCGTGTTCTCATGGCCCAATGACTTCTTTGTGCATTCATTTCGTAAACTAGGGTTTTGCTCAGTTTCCTTCAATGCAATCTCGCATTGGTGGGTCAACTCTGCAAAACCCTCCACTGAGCCAGTGTTCGTAGTGTTCCCACATTGGAATTGTCCATACACACTTGAAGGAGCCAATGACACTCAATCTTGCTGTCATGTTTGCTTATTCACTCCCGGACCGAAAGTCACCAAGTGTCCCTGAACGTGTAATACCCCATTTTGACCCTTAGGATATATTAGATTTTAATGTAAATATTGTATACATGTGATGTATGTTTTCCTAGCATGGAGCTCAAGGCCAAGGCTTCGCTAGTGGAAGCTTGAATTTTATTTAAAAAGCGCAAGTATTAGATATTATGTTACCCATGTGTTATTTAGCCATGGAACATTGTAAAAATAATGTAAATAAACATCATGTAATAAAATACCAAAACTGTCTATGGAAGCAACGAATGAGAAGGGGACATGTGTATCCATTAGGGAGTGGTGAGGGGGCTGTGGAGATGAACCATATGTTGCCAAATGTCATTGTGATAACCCATTTGACTTTACTTGATGACATTTATTTCTATTGTAAGGAAGTAGTTGAAGATTTTAGTCCATGGCTTCATTGGAGCATGGGCAGCCCAAAAATTCATATGGCAGAGTATGGGCTCTGTTTTCTTGTACCACAAGTCACTCTACCTCATGGGGATTGCTTCTTCCTCATTCCCATCCTATTGTGAAAGAACGCATCATCAATTTTCATCCAAAAAAATGAATTCCCAAAAGTGAGAAAAACCAAAAATCGCAATTGTGAAAGAACCCACGTTTTGAAGAGCCATAAATGCCTAAAATTGGTATTTGCTAGTGAAATCCAATGAGGGATCCATAGGTATGAACCTTGGGGCGAATTTGAGAGCATTAGCTACCCCAAAATCCATTGGAAAACCTAGTTACGGGATTGAGTTATTTGTTGACAGAAATGAAAGAAAATCCAAGTGTGGATGTTTGAACAGAGGATTGGATTGCTTGAGTTTAGCTTGAGATGTCTGTAGCTCTGTGGTTGAGCTCACTGGCTTAGCATCCTCATCCTTTCCTTATTGCATGCTTGATAAACCCAGCTGTATGCTAGCTTAGCATGACTGTTTGAGTGAATCCATGGCTGTGAGTGAGCCTGTCTAGTTCCTCCTTAGTGGGTACACAGCCCAGCTCGAGGGTGATCTCTCAGATGAAATAATACAGGCTGGACAGAGATCTATGCTTGGGTGGAACGTTTCTCTCACATAGCTAGTTGTTTCGACATTTGCATTTCAAGATAAGTATTCTTTGTGGATTAATTTATATGCATTCTGTGTTCTGCAATGTGTTAACTCTGAACGTAATTGTTCATGTTGATGAGATGAAATGAATATCTTAATATGGTGGATATGAAGCTTGTGCATAGCATGAGGATGAGACTAAATTATTTGCATGTTGATTCATCATTTTCCTGGGTCAAATAAGTTGATGCATTACTGTTTGTCTATGTGCAATTGTGTTTATTTCCACTATGTTTATGTTGATTATGTAATGACTGGGGTTGAGATTGCCAATAAGCCTGGTATGTCAGTCATGTTTCTCTCCCTTGCACCGGATTGATGAAAGGCGATGTGACAGAGTGGTATCAGAGCCCAACTTGCAGCATTGGTGTTGCTTGGGCCAAAAATTTCAGTTACAGGCAAGTGACATAATGTTTTAATGCAGTATTGGTGAAGTTGGGGCGGCATTTTTTATTAGAAAAATGGTAGGGTTAGATTTCTCAGGTGTGGAAGAGGATCACACAAGTGCATAGACCTCTCCAAGAGATTTCCAACGGTACCAAACGCGCCTCATTTGGCCAAGGGATGAAGGAGTTATGAACCCCGGAAGTTGCAGGGACGAAGGTGTTCCACGGGTTTCGGGTTTCGGGAATGCGAAATTTGAAAATTGCGTTCTGGATTTCTGAAATCTCGAACCCGCAATTTCGGCTTTCGGGATGTCGGGTTTTGGGTTGCGGGTTGCGGGGAGGCAGAAGTTTGGAAAGTTACGTTCTGGTTTTCGCAATCCCAATCCCGCATTTCGGGTTTCGGGTTGCGGGTTGCGGGGACACAGAAGTTTGAAAAGTTGCGTTCCGATTTCTGCAATCCCGATCCTGCATTTCAGGTTTCGGGTTGCGGGTTGCGGGGATGCATAAGTTTGAAAAGTTGCGTTCTGGTTTCCGCAATCCCGATCCTGCATTTTGGGTTTTGAGTTGCGGGGACGTAGAAATTTGAAAAGTTGCATTCCAGTTTCCGTAATCCCAATCCCACATTTCGGGTTCGAGTTGCGGCCTGTGTGTGGCGGGATATTAAAAAAAAAACAGAGCATAGAACCTGAAATTTGATTTTTGGATTACAGGAGCCTGCAAGGTTAGAATTTGATGAGTTCAGGGGCATTCTGAGGCCATTGATGGAGGCCATGAATGAACCAGTGAAGATCCCGAGCCCATTATGCTCCGATTTGGCATAAAATCAGAATGAATGACTTTTACAAATCGGTGTCCCAACGCGTGACAGAAGGTCAGATTGAGCTGAAACTGATATGGGGCGGTCATGGAGCAGGTGCAGTGTTAAGTTTGGAGTTTTGGAGCCAAAATCCAAAGGAGGTGGAGTCAGGGTGTGCAAGAAGGCCAAAAAGCACTATTTCGGGCCACGTTTTTGGGATTTTGAAAAGCTTGATGTGGTTGAAAGTGACCCTATAATTCGGAATCAAGAAAATTACTGAACTCAACATTTCATATTCTCAGTAAACTAGACATATTCCGTTAGACAAAGATTTTCCAGAAATGCACCATTTGGGAAATAGCCATTTTTGGCCCAAAATTTGGAATTTGGGAAAATTGTGAAAAGTGGAAAGTAGCCAAACCCATAATTTTATAGAAGATTAATGGTGCATCGGAACAAAGATTCGCGAGTTGCTGAGCGTTCCTTGTTATATAGACTAACTTCACCCGGTATAGAAACGTTTTTGTGATTCTTCATAGATTTTCTTCCACAGGTGGCTGAAGTTGGCATTCCGGACCATAATACAACTGTGAAAATGTGTAGAATTGTGGTGAAAATTGTCATTTTTGAAGTAATGCAGTTTCCACACCAGATGTCGAAATGGAGCAAGTGGATAGGCATTGGAAATCTTATCCAACAGGGAGCAATGGTGCATAGTTTGAATTTGAATGGGATTATCATGATCCATAGTTAATTAGAGCATAAAAGTGTTAGCAGCTGTTTAGAAAAAATTGTTGTCAATATGGGCAATTTCTAGAATTGCATGTCTGGAAAGTAGCAAGTTAGAATCTTATGCATGAGTATATGTATTGAATTGATGCTTGGTGATTAAATCATATCTAATGATTCGTTGTATATTTCCTAGAGGCCATGAAATCATACCGGCTATGATGTGAAAGAGGAATCCCATGTGTCGATGAAGGATTGGAAAGGGAGAATCCCTTAACCCCATTTTGCCATTGTATTTATATTTTATAAGCTTTATGTGCATAAAATTATGGCATGAGAATGCTGAAAATGCAAGAGATTAGATGAGTGGCATGAATATGCATTGGTTGGCATACTAATAAACATGCACAGTGCATGAGAATATGATTTTGCACGCATATGATTTTACATATTGGTAAAAGTAGTGGAATTTTACATATGCAATGAACCACTAACGGTAAATATTGTGGTTGATAATCACTATTGGTGTTGGTATTTGTTGTAGGACCAAAGACAACAGAAGCATGGCTAAAGATGTTGATGATGTTGCTACATATGGCCAACAAACCTTATGAAGAAAAGGCTAGGGAAGCAAATCCATGATCAAGAGATTGGTGGAAGAATGTTGCAATCTGCTGTAAGAAGCCAACAAATCAGGGAACATCAAAGATGTAAATGGGAGCCATGCAGGTAATGGTTTACTTATGATGATTGCATAAGTGTTGAAGGGGATTGGGTAAGAATCCATTGAACCATATTCGGTAATCATAAAATGGTATGCATTTAGAGTTGAAATGCATTCATGTAAACGCCATACTTGCATAGTGTGGTGGAGCATGAAGTGGTGAAGGAAAGAGGCCTCATACCATGTGGTTGTTTAGAAATTTAGATTGCATTCATATAAAATACACCATGCCATGTGTATGCTGGTTATGAGCTTAATAACCAAAGCAAGTGAGGACTGGTGGTTCTGATTATGCTAATGCATGTTATTTGAGATAGTCATGATTAAGTCATAATATGCTTGAATGCATAGTACTCATGAAACAATGCAATGTGGCATTGAGTGGTTGTGCATGAAGAGATTTTATAAATCTTGTAGTTAAGCATTGAATGAATGCATATGAAAAACTTGAGTAAATGTTATGAATATGCATGCATGTGGGTAGTTACAATTGAGGAGATGTATTGTGTGCATGCATTATTGTGATATATGTATATGTTTCATTACAATTGAGCAATAGATTACATGATGAATTAATGATAATTCTGAGATCATTTCATGAGATGCTATGAATGAAAGGGAAGAATTGCATGAAGGTAGTCATGATTGATAGGCTTCCAGAGTGCTCTGTTGGAAGGACAGAGTTGTATAAATGATATGGCTATGAATTAATGAGCATTTAAAAGCTTTAAGTTGATTGCATAAATGATGTGACTCTACCTTGCAATTTTAGTATGATACTGATTTACATGAAGTAAATGAGTTTGGTGATATTGATATGTTAACAGCTAGAAGTATTTGAA
Source organism: Larix kaempferi (assembly GCA_027924585.1). Lineage (NCBI taxonomy): Eukaryota > Viridiplantae > Streptophyta > Pinopsida > Pinales > Pinaceae > Larix > Larix kaempferi. The sequence goes on from BSBM01000122.1 coordinate 431,896, forward strand.
TTATGGAAATGTTATAATTCTAGAAATGCTTCAGTGACTGTTGCAGCAATAAAAATATTATATGCATAGAGGCTTACAAGTGTTTGGTTGATTGAAATTTGTGATTATAAGTAGATTGTTTTGGGCATGGCAATATGGGTAAGTCCATAATGAAGGATGGAATCTACCACGTGAAAGAGCCAAACCTCATGAGAAGGAACTCATGATTTCAAACTTTCAATTCTGTTAGAAAGAAGAATTGTGAATTACATATTTTTAAATCTCAGATTTGAAAATTTGTTAATAATTGCTAATGATTGTTTGGCTTATGTAAAATTGTGTCAGGAGGACATGTTGTAGGTGGATGTCCATGTATGGTAGCAAACATAAATCCGTAATGGACAGAATGGTGCCACTTACAAGAGACAAGCAATATGAGGATAGCCTTATGGCTAAGAAAATCAATTTCTGTAGTGTACATAGTTGCATATTCATATTGAATTTAATTATTAGTGCCATTGATTGGTTATGAAACAATCAGATTTGAATTTTAATGTTAAATGTTGCTGCCTGTTTGGCTATTTAATAAGTGTGTCAGGAAGACACATTGCAGTAAGACCAAGAGAGAGGGCCTGCAGAAGCCAAACTTCATGGGAAGGGATTCCATGATTTGGAAATGGGTTTCGGGTGAAATGCCATTAGACATTATGAATGTCTTATCCGCATTGCATGATTGGTGAACAATATGAGTGAGATGGTAAAGATTATGTCAATAAGACATATGAGGGTTATGTAACATCAAAAGGATTTGGGAGGGAAAACTGAGGGACTGTCAACTCAGAGAAGGAGCCCCCATTCCTCATTAATAAAGAAAGACTACATCTGCAAATGGATAAGTGTTCTCTGACCCTAGCTAAGAATATGCATGTTTAATTGTTAGATTAAATATATAGAGCCTGTTCTGATTTTATTTCCATTATGGCAGATTGCTTGAATATGATTAGGACCTACATAGTTCACATCAGTGAGGAGTGCACACCTTTCTGGTGCTGAGTTATGTTAGGGATGCCAATATTGACTACACCCTAAGGGAATGGACGCATTCCTGGTGTTTCAATCTTGGATAGTGAATGTTATGAAATATGTTTACAGTTTTAGAGAAACAATACTAATGAACTTGCTTATCCATTTTGTGTTGACAGCTTATAAATATGAAATTTGGTGTTGCACATTAAAGGGAAAAGTGAAGAAAATAGTACTCAAGAGGACTGTATGAGCAGTGGTAACCCTTGTGTAGTGTAAGTGGGTATCATGGGGCCATGATATCTGCAGTTAAGAAAGTCACCTAAAGAGTTCCAAAAGGGAACCATTGGTTTGCACAAGAGAAGGAGTGCCACCCTTGTGTGGGTGAAGAATTGTTATGTGCATTGAGGGATTGTGACACATGTGAAAGGATGATGCAAGCCTAAGGCAAAGTAGTAGAGCCTTGACCTATAATGGTCGGTGGCGCAGTTACCTTCCATTGGCCGATGACCCAGACGGATGCGCTGGCTTGGTAATGGAAAGGACCAACTAGGTATGGGACTGGTTGGGCACCACCAAATGCTTGGTAAATCCATTCGGCGTGAAGGTGTACTGTTTGGGCATTAATTACTTGATGTTTTGGAGCAGCCCGCGTGCTTGCCAAACATCCTAGTCTGCAGGAGGATCCCAAGTCTTGTAAAGAAACGCAGGACCTTGTGGACCAGAGAGGAAATGCATAATACAAATAAGTATTCATTTCCATTTATTTCTTGTTTGGAATAATAAAGATTTCAGGTATAAGTCTTCTAACAGCTAAGCTAATACACTATTGTTTCTTGGTTGGAAACGCATAATACAGGAAGCAAGGACCCTGAAAGAACTATAAATTGCTTGGTAAATCCAGAGAGTGACTGGTTGAGCATTGACTATTTGATGTTGTGGAGCAACCTGCATGCTGGCCAAACATACAAGACTATTTGATGTTGTCGAGCAGTCTATGTGCTAGCCAAACATACAAGACTATTTGATGTTGTGGAGCAGCCTGCGTGCTCGCTAAACATACAAGACTATTTGATGTTGTGGAGTAGCCTACGTGCTGGCCAAACATACAAGACAATTTGATATTGTGGGACAGCCTGCGTGCTGGCCAAACATCCAAGTCCATAGGCGATCCAAGGCTTGTAAAGCAAAGAAGGACCCTATGGAATAAAGTGAAGACATCCAATGCATATAAGTATTTGGTTATCTTGCATCTTCTTGCTTATTTAATATGAATATACTTATGTATATGATTTGGTTATGATTCCCTAAACTTTTGTTTAAAGATAAATCCTATGAAAATAAACTAAACATGCGAATTGATTCAATATTTAGGTGTAGGTATTGTTGGAAGCAAGGACTATGAAGGCATCCTAGGGATGCATGTGGACATGTAACCGTCCTAAAGAGCTCAACATGAGCAGTAATGGAAGATGGGGCTAGTGGAACTGTGTGAGTCCTAGCAGTTAAGAGTTGTAGACAAACCATGTGGAGGGACTCCATTGTTGTGAGGTCTGAAAAAGACCATAGACACTAAGTGTCATAGCCAAGAAGGGCTGGTCAAGCATTCACATGGAAGTGAAAGAGGCTAGGAACATGAAAACCGCAGTGGTGGTGTGGGTTCCAGAATGGAACAAGACGAAGAGGAGAAAACTCTTACTGCTCTCTCTTTCCTTTTTATTGATGCATTTATAAAAACAAAAAAATGTTGAATGCATGTATGGCTGAAAGTAGAGTGTGTTTATTTGCTTAAAATAAATTGTCAATGCTGAAGTAGTTAATTCCTTGTGAAAGAATGGACATGAATGAGCTCATGTGCCTGTTGGGCAAGCATGAAAAGTATGAAAGTCTGATGGATAAAGCATGGATTACACATGTCAATTGGCAATTAATTGACTGATTTTAATGTTTATATTATTCTTGGCCTAATAGAATTACAATGATGAATTTCACAAGTGGTAAAGTGAAACTAATTTGTGGCAGTTGTTGCAAAGCAAGTGTTGCTTGTAAGCGAAGTGAGAACCAGTTGTGCACAGTGACCATGGCAGTAGACCATAGGCTGTTGGAATTGCCTGAAAGTCTTCTTCAAACAATTTCCAATACCAAAGAAAATCTTGGAGAGATGCTCAAGATACATAAGAGGCAGAATGAGATGAACCACAAGGTTTTGCAGGACTCTAGTTGTCTGCAAAGGGAGGTAAAAAGCATTATGGAAGCAATCAGTAGTAGAGGAGACATTGGGTCAATGAAGAGGCATTCATCCAATCGGTCCATTAAGAAACATTCCAGACATGAAGCCTCAAAGGAAATTAAGCAGGTAACGATGAAGCAGCTAGTGAAATGTTGGAAATGTGGACGGAATCATTGCCTTCGCAACTGTCCAACAAAGGAACATCATAATGGTAGCAGCCACAAAGTTTTCAGACTTGTGCATGAGCTGAAAGGTCAGAACCAGCGGGAGAAGCTTGTCGAAGCCAAAAGACTTGATCCTGAAAGTTCAAAGTAAATGATAGAATGCAGGGCAGGTCTGCAAAAATGTTTTGAAAATTTTGGATGTGTAAATTGTATATGTATTCCAAGTATTGGAACACCAAGGATGGTGTTACTCTAAGGGGGAGGGGATTGTAATACCCCATTTTGACCTTTAGGATATATTATCTTTTAATGTAAATATTGTATGCATGTGTTGTATGTTTTCCTAGAGTAGAGCCCAAGGCCAAGGCCCCACTAGTGGAAGCTCGAATTTTATTTAAAAAGCGCAAGTATTAGATATTATGTTACCCATGTGCTATTTAGCCATGGAACATTGTAAAAATGATGTAAATAAACATCATGTAATAAAATAGCAAAACTAGCTATGGAAGCAACGAATGAGAAGGGGACATGTGTATCCACCAGGGAGTGCTGAGGGGGCTATGGGGATGAACCATATGCTACCAAATGTCATTGTGAGAACCAATTTGACTTTCCTAGATGACATTTATTTTTGTTGTAAGGAATTAGTTGAAGATTTCAGTCCATGGCTTCAATGGAGCATAGGCAGCCCAGAAATTCGTATGGCAGAGTATGGGATCTGTTTTCTTGTACCACAAGTCACTCTACCTCATGGGGATTGTTTCTTACTTATTCCCATCCCATTGTGAAAGAACCCAACATCAATTTTCATCCAAAAAATGAATTCCCAGCAATGAGAAAAACGAGAAATCGCAACTGTGAAAGAACCCACGTTTTGAAGAGCAATAAACGCCCAGAATTGGTATTTGATAGTGAAATCCAATGGGGGATCCATATGTATAAACCTTGGGAGCCAATTTGAGAGCATTAGCTACCCCGAAATCCATTGGAAAACCCAATTTTTATAGCCCACAAATCCAGTGACAGGATCGAGTTATTTGTTGACAGAAATGAGAGAAAATCCAAGTGTGGATGTTTGAATAGAGCATTGGATTGCTTGAGTTTAGCTTGCGACGTCTGTAGCTCTGTGGTTGAGCTCACTAGCTTAGCATCCTCATCCTTTCCTTATTGCATGCTTGATAAACCCAGCTGTGTGCTAGCTTAGCATGACCATTTGAATGAATCCATGCCTGTGAGTGAGCCTGTCTAGTTCCTCCTTAGTGGATACACAATACAGCTCGGGGGTGATTACTCAGCTGAAATAATACAGGCTGGACAGAGATCTATGTTTGGGTGGAACGTTGCTCTCACATAGCCAGTTGTTTGGACGTTTGCATTTCAAGATAAGTATTCTTTGTGGATTAATTTATATGCATTATGTGTTTCGCAATGTGTTAACTCTGAATGAAATTGTTCATGTTAATGAGATGAAATGAATATCTTAATATGGTGGATATGAAGCTTGTGCATAGCATGAGGATGAGACTGAATTCTCTACATGTTGATTCATCATATTCCTGGGTCAGATAAGCTGATGCATTACTATTTGTCTGTGTGCAATTGTGTTTATTTCCGTTGTGTTTATGTTGATTATGTATTTCCACACAGAAGTTTTTAATTGTTATCAATTTATTAGTAATGACTGAAGCTGAGATTGCCAATAAGCCCGGTATGTCAGTCATGCTTCCCTCCCTTGCACCGGATTGATGGAAGGGGACACAACAGAATGACATTTTCATGCGACTTTCAACTCGTCATAACTCGGTAACCGAAGGATGGATCGATGAACTGTCGACTCCATTGGTCTCCTGGCATGCGATTACCTCTAGGGGGCCCTCTCCCTCTTGTTCTCATGGCCCAGTGACTTCTTTGTGCATTCATTTTGTAAACTAAGGTTTTGCTCAATTTCTTTCAATGCAATCTCGCATTGGTGGGTCAACTCCGCAAAACCCTCCACCGAGCCAGTGTTGGTAGTGTTCCCACATTGGCATTTCCCATACACACTTGCAGGAGCCAACGACATGCAATCTTGTTGCTCTGTTTTATTTTTCGCTCTCAGACCGAAAGTCACCAAGTGTCCCTGAACGACATTTTCATGCGACTTGCAACTTGACATAACTCGGAAACCGAAGTTCAGATCGACGAACTGTCAACTCCATTGGTCTCCTAGCGTGCGATTACCTCTAAGGGGGCCTCTCCCTCGTCTTCTCATGGCCTAGTGACTTTATTGTGCATTCATTTCATAAACTAGGGTTTTGCTCAGTTTCCTTCAATTCAATCTCGCATTGGTGGGTCAACTCCGCAAAACCCTCCACCAAGACAGTGTTGGTAGTGTTCCCATGTTGGCATTTCCCATACACACTTGCAGGAACCAACGACATGCAATCTTACTGCTCTATTTTCTTTTTCGCTCTTGGACCAAAAGTCACCAAGTGTCCCTGAAAGGCATTTTCATGCGACTTGCAACTCGACATAACTCAGAAAACGGAGGTGGGATCGACGAACCGTCGACTCCGTTGGTCTCCTGGTGTGTGATTACCTCTAGGGGTTCCTCTCCCTTGTGTTCACATGGACCAGTGACTTCTTTGTGCATTCATTTCATAAACTAGGGTTTTGCTCAATTTCCTTCAATGCAATCTCGCATTGGTGGGTCAACTCTGCAGAAACCTCCACCGAGCCAGTGTTGGTAGCTTTCCCATGTCAGCATTGCCCATACACACTTGCAGGAGCCAATGACATGCAATCTTGTTGCTCCATTTTCTTTTTCGCTCCCAGACCGAAAGTCACCAAGTGTCCCTGAACGTCATTTTCATGCGACTTGCAACTCAACACAACTCGGCAACCAGAAGTCGGATCGATGAACCGTTGACTCCGTTGGTCTCCTGGCATGCGATTACATCTAGGGGGGCCTCTCCCTCATGTTCTCATGGCCTAATAACTTCTTTATGCATTCATTTCGTAAACTAGGGTTTCAACCAGATGCCTAACTTACACTTACAAATTACAAATCAACTAGGGTTTCATGAACTACACACCGCATAATAAAACTAGGATAGGCATGGAAAGGATATTTTTGCTTGAGAATACTCTTAATGGGGGGGAAGCTTTTCACATTAAGAAAGCACAACGAAGATAAAATTTTAATTGAATTCAATACCTAGGGATTGTATCATACTACGTTTTAATTCCTAAAGAGCCTGATATGGCCATGCCTTCGCATACTTGAGACAAATATGGAAAACACAGCTTCCACATCGATGCATCTATTTGGAACCACTTTGTTGAAGTATGTAGCCAATATAAATGCAATGTAGACGAAAAACCTTAGTAAATGACCCACAAAGCAAGAGACTCTAAGTCATATTTGAATTTGCTGAAACCTAAAATGCATACTTATCACACTGCAAGATACTCATTCATTAAATATTGTTTTTGTGTGTTCCTTTTAAAAGTTTCCCACAGCCCAGGTGTCACCTTGTAGGTACATTTTGGAAAATAGGGTTTTGCTCAGTAAGGGAGTGTGCAATTTTTGTACATGGGGGTCAACTTCACAAAATCATCCACTAGGCACTTATGGCTAGCATTCCCAGCTGGAGCCTTCCTAGACACACTTGCAGGACTCTCTGGAACCCGGTTTTGTTGCACGACTATCATTCTATGCCCCCAATAGGTATCCAGCAGGTGTCTCTGAAGGCCTTTTGGATGCGAGACGGAACGATCCATAGAATGACGATCGTGGATCGGATTGACAAATCATCGAATCCATTAGTTTTAGGACATTGGGATAGTCCTAGGGGTTCCCCTATCCTCTAGTCCCATGGCTCAGGTGTCACCTTGTAGGTACATTTTGGAAAGTAGGGTTTTGCTTAGTAAGGGAGTGTGCAATTTTTGCACATGGGGGTCAACTTCACAAAATAATCCACCAGGCACTTATGGCTAGCGTTCCTAGCTAGATCCTTCCTAGACACACTTACAGGACTCTCCGGAACCCAATTTTGTAGCACGGTTGTCATTCTATGCCCCCGCTAGGTATCCAACCGGTGTCCCTGAAGGCCTTTTGGATGCGAGACAGAACGAGCCATAGAATGATGATCATGGCTCGGATCGAAAAACCCTCAACTCCATTGGATTCAGGACATCGGGATAGTGCTATGGGTGCCCCTATCCTCTGGTCCCATGGATCAATTGTCACCTTGTAGGTACATTTTGGAAAGTAGGGTTTTACTTAGTAAGGGAGTGTGCAATTTTTGCACACGGGGGTCAACTTCGCAAAATCATCCACCGAGCACTTATGGCTAGCGTTCCCATCTAGAGCCTTCCTAGACACACTTGAAAGACTCTCTGGAACCCGTTTTTGTTGCACGACTGTCATTCTATGCCCGCAGTAGGTATCCAGCAGGTGTCCCTGAAGGCCTTTTGGATGCAAGACGGAACGAGCCATAGAATGACGACCCTGGCTCGGAACGACAAACTGTCGGCTTTGTTGGAATCAGGACATCAGGATAGTGATAGTGGTTCCCCTCTCCTCTAGTCCCATGGCTTAGGTGTCATATTGTAGGTCCATTTTCAAAACTAGGGTTTTGCTCAGTAAGGGAGTGTGCAATTTTTTCACATGGGGGTCAACTTTGAATTTTTTTTATTTTGATTCTAGAACTAGACATTCAAAGAGTGGCAATCAAACCTACCACACTGCACCCTTGGTATATTTCTATGTCCTTAGTGTGCGACATCATTTAACAACTCCTTAATGTTCCACTATATTTCTATTTTGAGTAATTAATGTCATCTTTAAGAATTCAAAGTTTCAAATAAAAAATGGAGGCAATGTTTTGATGAATATGATTGTCATTGACGAAAATGTTAAGTATGATGACATCACCAAGGTCAAGAGGTTGTTGACATGTCAAATGGGTATGATGACATGACCAAGGTCAAGAGGTCGTTGACATGGAAAATGGACATGCTGCAATGGCAAGATGTTTACAAAATCAGTGGACAAGTTTGAAGACATTGGTTAGTATGATGGTGACATGGCTTGATAATAAAGACGATGCATTGATGACAAAAGCTTGATGACAAAGCATCGGTGACATACTGGAGAGTAGCAAGCTTGGAGGACTTAAAGACAAGTAGGCATGATAAGCTAGCATTGATGACAAGGCACATTTGTGGGCATTGGAGCCATTGGAACACCTAATGGGCCAAATGACCCATTATGTGGTCATTTGTGGCTTAATGGGGTCATGAAGCCCACACAAATTTTGAAGAAGCCTTCAAACATGCTCATGACTTTAATGAAGTCTTTGTCTTGGTGAAATTGGGACCTTGGATATTTGTTGGTGTTTCTAGTCTTGCAACCTTTACATGCTACATATTGTGGTCATGATGTTGTTGAATCCCACAAGATTTGAAGAATCCCATGAACATGATAATCCCTAACTCATTATGGTAAATCCATTATACCTTTAAAGAACTTGAATGATGACATGGCATATTGTAGCTTGGTGCACGACTGATTTTGATGACATGGATCCCTTCTTTAAACCCTTGAAATTTGGTGTGGAAGCCCAAACATGTGCAATGTGGGCATGCATATGAAATTAATAATAAATAAATAATAAATTGAAGCAAGGTCGGCTCCAAATCACAATGAACAACCATTACAACATTGTTTGTATCAATCAAGAAAATTCAATTTTAAATACATTTTCATATGAGGATAATCCACCCCTTTTACAAACATAGGACCATGAACATCTTATTTTCCTTCATCAAAACAACATTATCAAGGAATATCATTAAACTAGTTAGGTATTTCATTTCCATGGATTCTGTATGATTACTTTTGCATTATGACGAGTGGAAAATGGATGCACACGTGAGGATGCACAAGATGAGTAATCCACTAACATGAGGATGCACACACACATAGGCTGATGGTTGTAGGTGTTGATTGTATTAAGATGAATAATCCAAAGATGAACCCTTGGAGTTCAAAAAAAACACAATTTTGGTTTAGATATCAAATTAGCATGCATCTGCTAAATTCATTGAACTGTTGAAAGATATTATTAGTTTTTTTCATTAAGATAATGTTTTCATAACACAATGGTGAGATGTTACTTGATCAATGCAATAAATGTAAGAGAATAAATATTGCTTAAAATGTAATTATATAAATTTCAATAGCATAATTGATCAATTTGTGGAAGAGATAAATCATCACTCGCACAAGTGGAAACTCAAGAGAAAATATGGAATATATTGTATCATGCATTGATAGTCGAATGTTTGTAATACAAAATATGGCAAAGTAGCTGGCCCTCTAATGGCCTATCAATGTACATGTATCCCTAACTACAACAATGTGTACATGTACATGCCAAAATACATATATAAAAGACTATGCAACATCAAAAATCAATATTTCGCTTGTTTTTCCCTGACTTTCCTATATTGACCATCTCCCTAGGATCGCTCTACATCTCAAGAGTCTGCAAAAAAAAATCATTATTTTTATCAAATAATTGCACTAATACCCTACCATTAACAAACTTAAAAAATTAACTTATGGCCAAATTATTTCTGACAAACACTCACCAAATCGTCATGGGGTATAGATGTGAGTGGTGTGCTCATGGAAGGCCTCTCTATAGTTGTGCTCTGCAAATAAAAGATCATATCTCAATTAACTCAACAATTCAACATTGATCAACATGTTTGGGTAAATTGAATAAAAAACTTGGTCATTAATGAACATCTCACCACAAGAGGAGACCCGGTCAGAACCATGGATTGAGCAGAGGGGCCGGGCACTTCTGCTGCTAATGGATGCAATCACCAAATGGGGAAATACTTAGACATGCATGAATAAACAATATAGTAACATGGTTAAATACTATGCATTGTGATTGTTGAAATAGTTACCTCTGTATGACTTGTGCCTATTGCAGATGCGGCACTAACTGCAGCATCAATGACCCTTGTTAGGTGAGGGGTAGATGGATCTCTCATGTGTCTGCTATAGAGGACATCCACACCCTTTCTAGAAGTGGAGCCTCTCTTATACACTTATGCCTTTTGCACATTTGAACTATGAGAAGATCCAACTGCTGACAATCTCTGAAGTATAGAGGCTGGTGGCTACAATCACCAATACTGACGTAGTTGGAAATGCATTGGTCAATGAAATACCATGTATTAACAAAATGACAATGGGGAAATACATACCGATGTACTGTATACATCAATCAAATCTAAAAAATGTTATGCCACTTGTAGATCCCCTATAGGATGTGTAGCACTTGTCTCCCCACTAGGGGGGACATCACTAAATGAAATCATTTCCCTCTAATGGGGATCTACAACCTACAATTTATAAAATTGTAAATATTAGATCATGTAGCATAAATTAAGTAACATGTGATAACAAACTAACATGTATTAAAATAATTTCATGTTGAAATAGTTACCTCAGCATGAGATGTTGTCGCTGAAGGTATGACACCATCTTGTAACTCAGAAGGTTCTGCTGCATGAGCCTCTTGCCCCTCATGCTCTTCTGGTAGCAACTACAAGTTTTAAAATCATTAAAAATATTAGCAATCTATATATGTGTACATAGTAAGGAAAAATAATTTACAAATGGCACTAAATTTTTAATTGGATTTACTCATGTATTAAAATAATGTCATGTTGAAATAGTTACCTCGGCGTGAGATGCTATCGCTGAAAGTATGAAAACATCATCGTCATCAGGCGGTGCTGCTACATGAGCCTCTTGCCCCTCTTGCCCCTTGGGCCCTTCTGGTGCTGGTGCACGAGCTTGTGGACTATGCTCTGCATCGTCGGTGGAAAGGTCTTCAACCCCGTGCCCTTCTTGTAGCAACTACAAGTTTTCAAATCATAAAAAATATTAGCAATCTATATATATGTGTATAGTAAGAAAAAATAATGTACAAATGACATTAAATTATTAACCACTTACTTACCTTTGTAAAGTATCCAGTAAAGGTATCATCTGTTTGGGAAGGACCAAAGCAAGGATGGCCACATACTGTCTAGGTCCACATGATATAAAGGTCTAGGGCCACTACTAGATGCTCCTCCACCACTCGAAGGTGGTGGCTCTACCCCACCGACAGGTGGCGGCTCTACTCCACCCATAGATGGTGGATATGATGGCCCCGCTCGGTACGTACCTTGAAGATACATGCTATGGAGAACAACCTCTTGTGCCAACAGTAGGAAGGACTCCCACATCTCTGGGACCAACTGATGTGCAGGCGGCACATCTGGCCTGGGTAGCTTCCTATGAGGTGGAGCTATTGGGCGATTGGGATCTATATGCCTCACATTGGGACGTTGCTTAGGAATCCCCATCCCAACATGCTGGTACTCCAAGATATCAAAATAGTTAACATGCTTCCTCATCACAAATTATGCGTACATCTTTCTCAAAAAATATAGGGGCATTTCCCTGCTATTGTGTGGTGGTGCATCAAACACCATGTACCATCGGTCGATCCAGTTATCTATGAATGGTTGATATGTACACCACTTGATAGAAATGTGCCTTTTCTTTGCATTGGGGATTTCACTCGTCCGTGGATGTCTAAAGAGGGAAAATATATGTTGTTTTGATATTTTCAACTTCTTGACTTCTTTGTAGCTACGTCCATCTTGATATTGTTGCCTCTTTCTTTCTCTGAATGTGGAAATATCTTCCAGTGCATCATCAGACCTACTAAAGGTCTCTATCATTGCATCCAAATTGGATGCAAGCATAATATGTTTATCATCAACAATAGTAATTGAGGATCGAATTTCTCTGAGCCTCTAAATTTCGCTTTGGATGTCTGAGTGTGCATCCATGGTCGTCACTGCAATAAAATATATAAAAAAACAAATAATTAAAAACGTATACATGTGCTATAATGACATCTCTCAGAAATGAAAAATGTACAAACTTTGTGCAAGAACTAATACATTGCAAACATAAATATCATCTCAGGCATACATTACAAACATAAATATCATTTCATATGACCATTGCAGGCATACATTATGGGTCCTTGTGGGCATAAGGGTGGAGACAATGCAGGCATAAAGACCATGATGATGTGGCAAAGATATGTATTTTCATTGGTTAAGGATTGTTGATGTATATGTAACTTCGGAATGTATTTTACCCATGTGTACTGTATTCCTATAGAGATGTTATTATTCCTCTATACGAAAGTGTTTGTATTCCTAGAGAGATGTTATTATTCCTCTATACGGAAGTGTCGTCATCTATATTGTAAGTGTCGTAACTTATACTTGATGGGTTATTAGACCACCAAGTGTGGGGTCATCCTGGATTAAGTTAACCATGGGTTATTAGGCCAAGCTAGACAAGTCGGCCCCATTAGTTTATTGGGAAGGATAGGACAAGTATAAATAGAGATCGGGAGATCTCTATTTGATCACTCATTACTCACTTCTATCTCTTAGAAAGTGGTGCACTTGTGAGGAGGAGGATCTGCTGCTAGGAGAAGACTATCTCTTGTACTTTGGTTGTATCATTGCTCTTTCTATCTCTGAGGAAGCTGCAGGGTTTTTCACCTTCTTAGTTTTCCCCGGTGAAACTCTATGTCTCTTGTGTGCCTGCATTATTGTGTCCATGATTGATATGTTGTAGATATGTTGTACATGTTATTCTCTCAGTTAATATCTTAGATCAGATTGAAAATTCTAAAAAACTAACAAGGATGGGCAAGATAAGACAAAAGACAAGGTGATGGGTATTGGCACACCTAATGAGCCAAATCACCCATACTGTGGTCATTTGGAGTTGGTCCTATTACCCTGGACAAGGATGACTTGGAGATAACAAGTGACATGAACAAAGAAGCTTGAAGTTGACACTTGGCAAGGATATTGGGGGCATCCTTTATGGCATTTGCGAGCATCCAAGAATGAAGCTGATGGACATGCGATCATGTGGACAAGGTGACATGCGAGCATCTTGAAGATGCATATGCGGGAATGTTTGTGGAAGTTGCGGGCATCCTGGAGGCATACCAAAGACCCCCATGCGGGAAATTGAAGAAGGTCTAGTTGCAAGCATGTTCAAAGGCATAAATATGGCCCTTGTGGGCATGAGTTACAAGCTAGTGTGGGCATGCTAGAAGCAAAAGAAAATGGTGATGATGTGGGTATGAAGACCACGTTTAGGTGGGAAAAAGAAAGTCTAAATAAATATATACATATATATATATTTATAATTTATGAGGTGTTTATGGAAATCAAATTAAAATTTGATTTTAATATTGACAAGTTGGCTTCCTATTTGATGAGTAAATTATGGAGACAAAATTAAAAAATTACAAAGATTATATCTTCTGTCTCTTGTGTAATGTGTTGATGTGTTTACTTGATGAATGGCATGTGATTGGTACACAGTTCATGGATAAATATGATATTGAAGTGAGCCATTGTGTCTAACAGGGTGGATGTAAAATTCATTAAGGGATTAATAGTAGGAAGGAATTAAGATATGTTAAATAACAAATTTTATAATTTTTAGTTTTGGTATTTCATTCACAAAGATTTCTAGTTTAGGGCAACATCAAAATTTATATTTTTAGTGATGAAACGAGGCAAGGATTTGGATGCTTGCCTTTCCAATCCTCTGTACAAGATGAAATTTCCCTCGTTGAGCTTCCAAATCTCCCACGTTAAGCTTCTCCAATGCATTTTTAGCAAGACAAAACGCTCGAGCGTTCAGGTGTGCAGACTATTTTTGTTTGTTTGTTTATATTAACCAAAACACGCGCGCATTTTGTATCACTATAACGCGTGTGCATTTTGGACTCCTAGCCTACATGTCAATTGACAAGGCAAGGTCGGAGTCCGCCCATGCCTAGTTTTAAGTAACGCTCGCGCTTTTTGGATTTACACAAGTTTCGCGCATTTTGCGAATGCACGATTGCACCAAAAGGGTCCCTCAACTTCATAGGAGGGCCCTCTACTACAAGTTTCACTCTTGTAGGTTTCTTCAACTTCACACATTGATCTGAAGAATGGTTTTGCTTTCCGCAATGCTAACAAGGATGAAGATCAAAATTCTAATCTTTCACATGGCCAACTCTGTCACACTGTTGGAATTTGGAACTCTGAATGGATTGTACATCTGACATGGTTTCATTGTTTTCTAGCAGCTGATAGGAATCATCTTCAAATAAGGGGTTATTCTGAACAAGCACTAGTTTAGAATGTTGATTCATATGTTGTGCATCTTCCTCTTTTTCTTTCAAATTCTGCAATTGATTAATGACAGTTTGGAGTGTGTCTTTGTTGATTGTGATTGAGTCATCTACAGCTGAATGTACTAGAGTATTCAACAACTCTAATGTTTATTATGCATTAGACATAATGAAGACAATTTGAAGTCTCCTTGTGCATGTAGGACCAAGTACAAAGACTCAATCATACTATGGGCTTCTTGCAAATCTTCCCTTTACAAGCAAAGTTTCAGCATATTCAAACTTGAAAGAGAAAGGGTGTCGGTCTCAGCCGAAAATGCACCCACATACAATATGTAATTCAACTTGACTTGAGTTTGGTACTGTACACAAATAAAAAATGCAAGTACCAAAACAAATACTAGAACTTACAAACAAAACACAGTCGGCAAGTTACATTCTTGAATGTTGAACTGAGAATGTGCTATACCTGAATGATGTAGAACTTCTCTTCTTTTGGAGCAGTTGTAGCAACAACTACAAACTTTCTTTGATCCTTCAAGTAGGCACACCAAACTGATCTTGAATCTTCTATGCAATCTCACTTCTGTCAATTAGATGTAATTTATCTTCAATGATGTCGGCTAACTCATGGCTAGAAAAATAGTTGTTAATCTTGCATAATGCAGTATTCAAATATATTCTGCAACAATATTAAAATCAATTTTGCATCAAACTAGCGTCTTCACACATTTTGGAAAAATGTCATTTCAAGTGAGGACAAAATCTTTTGTATCTTGAATCTTTGAATATGAAACTTAGAACAAAATTTGGAAGAACTACAATACAATTCTGCAAATCGATTCTGCAACAGCATACAGATTCAATTTTCTTCATTAAATTCTCCACGCAATCTTAAAGGTAGTAATAACATTCTCTACATGATGAGTTTTTTGGTGATGCTTCAAGTTCACATAAGTGGCTGCACACGCCCAGACGATAGTATTTTCACTCTAAACATACATGAACACATTTAATCTCTGTAACAACAATCTCCTTCAGTCACACCGATTTTGTCTAGTCTTATGAGCATTATTTAATAACATGTAATATGCCAGCAACATCATCTCCAACAGTAGGTCAATGCAAAGAAGGACGCACATAGCTTTAACGCATGACCATAATGGAGATAAAAAGATGCATCTTTTAAAACACTATGCAATGGATAATATTTATGATGGAGCAGTTGCAGCATTAAGCTGCAAACTCCAAATCTTCTCTGGATATAACTTATATTCACAATGCCACAGCAGTAAGAGGTTTCAGCTTCTCCGACGGGATCACGCTCCACCAACGGTCTTCAATCAGTCTTCAAGATGGAGGAGACAACGCAGCTACAGATTTGAAGAATTCGTTCCATTCTGCAAATATTGCTCCATCCAACAGTAGTATACAGGTGAAGGGGCAAAGCAGTATCTAAACTTCAGTTCGCAGCTATGGCCTTGTTTATCACTCCAACAACTTTCATAACTGTAGTGTTTACAAGTGGTATACAAGAAGATTTACTAGTCTCACGCCAGAGAGGTCATTCACAATACTTAGCAGTGAACAAATGCAAAGAAGAGATCGATGATGCAACATCAGTAAGTAGTTCTCAATGCAGGTAGCTACGATAGCCACGATAGTCTCCACTATGGTAGAGAGATTCCACTATAGTGAAAAAGAGAACCTACTCAAATGTATTCACGATTTCAATCCTCATGGTTTCAATGCACAAATAAAAACTGCAGCTCTTTACCTATGTATCCACAGACCGTCACCAGAAGAGAGACATGGTAGCACAAACAACAATCGTCCATATATTTGCAATATGTAATCTTTGCAACAATAAAAATTGAGGAGATCCTCACAAATTTTCACAGTATCATAAGTTTGAGAATTGCAATGATGGAATTTCTCTTTCCAAGCAGACTTTACAAGACGAGCAAATCCTTCTCTTAAAATCTTTTATGAGCAGTAGATGACGGTTCTAGTGTCAACACGCTAACTCATGGAAGTCAATGATCGCAACAATACTTAGACTTAGATGTAAACCCTAGCAGATTCGGTTGGAACAAAAATTATGCTGCAAAGGAGATCCGATTTTGGAGTTGATGTGAAATGCAGCTTCGCTATAACATGCAGAAATTAGGGTTTAGCTACCATACTTTCAATGCATAGAATGAGAGACTCTAAAATTAGTCTTCAAAATTCAACAATCTTATCTCCACTCATAAATGATAGCCGCACCGTGCAATTAGAGCATTACCACATTCAATACATTAGTAATAATAGTGGAACGAAAAACCTCCGCGCCCAACACAACTCGACACACCAGTCTATGAAGTAATAGTCGTTACTGAATCACTGACAAAAACATTCAGAGCACATTTAATATGTTTAGTTGCAAGAGCCACGCGCAAAGATTACACACAGAACATTCTCGGATGCTCTGACAACAACAAGCAAAACACACAGGTATAAACCCCAACCACATATATCAGTAAAGATGGGCTTGAATGGATTTCAAACATTGAACAAAGATAGATATGTGGGATTGATGCATAGGCTTTCAAGAGGAAGGAGATGTAGGGATCAATACATAAGATTTTTGTTAGAAATAATAATTACTTCAAGCTTTTACTTGAGTTACTATTTAGAAGTTCAGTTAATAAATTCAATAGCATGTTTTGCATGCATGCAAAAGCTAGGTTAGAGTTTTTAGGGTTTTCCATAAGTGTTTAAATATACATTACATTATTGCTTGTATTACATCAGTTGATCTCTGTTTATGAATAAAGATTGAAGAGTGGTAGCTCATTCCTCATTATCATTGTTTATTTCTGCCTCCAACCTTCAGTTTGGTATCAGAGCATAGGAGAAGATCAAATTGGTAGCATCAATTTCCAGAGAAGACAAAGCCGTAGCTTTGAAGAATTTGTAAGTTTTTTTTGGAAGAATTTTCATAGAAGTTTTTTGGAGAAATTATTTAAAAAAAAAAATAAATTTGGAGTACCGCGCCCCCCCTATAGTCCATAGAGCGGTACTTTAGGAACTATCACGTCCACAATATAGTTTAAAGCGCGGTAGTTTGGGGAGATACGAGGTAAAAAAGTGAGATTTCACCGCGGCCTCTCCCTAGAACAAAGAGTGGTAATTGGAACAAGGCGGCATTTTTGGACAAGTGCAAAAAGGTTTTTACTTTATGTGATTGTTTTTTGACTTTCACGCAATTATTGAGTAAGAATTTTTTCTTTTTACAAGAGAAGAAGATATTTGAAGATATTTTTCAAATCTTGTTTAAAAGGGAGAATTATTATTTATAAAAGAAAAAGAAGAAAGGAGATTATTTTGAAAAAGCCACTGAAGGACACCACAGCGTCTATGGCTTCTAGCAGCAATCAATCTCAGATTTCTCCTCTTACAGGGAAAAAGGACTATGATGTCTCGGCCACGAGGATGGCAGTTTATCTCAGGTTAGAAGATGCATGGAAATATGTTGTGTATGGCTATTCCGAACCTGCAGATGATGCATCTTTTCAAGCCCTTTCAAACGCAGAGAAGGATGTCCTGCAAACGCACAGGAAGAAGGATGCAAAGGCACTGCATCTCATAATGAACGCTTTGGATAACAGTGTATTTCCAAATATATCAGCATATTTACATGCCAAAGCAGCATGGGATACCTTGGTGACTAGTTATCAAGGTGCTGGTAAGGTTCAAACAACAACACTCCAAAACCTAAGAAGAGACTTTGAAGATCTGAAGATAAAAGAATCAGACTCTGTAGACTCTTTCATGACCAAAGTCATGGGGATTGTTAATTAGCTGAATATCTATGGTGAAAATATTGGAGATCAAAGGGTGGTTGAAAGGGTTCTGAGATCCCCACCCCAAAAATTTGAGTCGAAAGTTTTAGCGATTGAAAAAACAAAAGATCTGAGTACTCTCTCTATAGATGAATTGACCGGATCCTTACTTTCATTCGAATCCAGACTCAATAGGAATGAAGAATCCTCTCAAGAGAATGCTTTCAAAGCACATGTCTCATTCTCAAGAGGCAGAGGAAGAGGTAGAGGCAGAGGAGGATCAAGAGGACGAGGCAGAAGTGGCCGAAGTAATGGCAATGGAGATCAAGATCACCATCATAACCATGAAGGCGGAAACTGTGACAAAAAAAGTTCAGATAAATCTAATATTCGGTGTTATTATTGCAATAAATTTGGGCATTATGCTCATGAATGCAAAAAGAAAAAGGCTAATCAAGCAAATCATAATGCTAATGTGACTAATACCTCTGAGGATAAAGATAATATGTTATTTCTTACATGTCATGCTACACACGAAAGCTCAAAGGGACTTTGGCTTTTAGATAGTGGCTATAGTAATTATATGATAGGTGACAAAGGTCTAATTGCAGACCTAGATGAATCAGTGAGGACAGAGGTCAAAGTTGGCACGGATGAGGTAGTTCCAGTTCTTGGAAAAGGAGTGGTCAACATTCTGGCCAAACAAGGCCAACAAAAGAAAGTCTCATATGTCTATTATGCTCCAGGATTGAAGCATAATCTGCTTAGCATTGGGCAACTGACTGAAAAGAAGTACAAACTTGTCTTTGATGGATCAAACTGTGAAATTTATGACCCAAATCGACATTCGATCATCAAAATACAAGTGACTATGAACAGGATGTATCCACTAGTCATGAATTGCAGCACCAAGGTAACCTCTTTTGCTCAAAAAGCCACTTGCATGGCTGATTATTGGTTATGGCATTTTAGATATGGACATCTTCACTTTGGCGGTCTCAAGTTTTTTAAGTAGAAAGAGATGGTAAAGGGATTGCCCCCTATGAAGGAGCCAGAAAGTAGTTGTGAGTGTTGCATTATTGCAAAGCAGCACAAGGAAAGCTTCCCTAAAGGTATGTCTCGAAGGGCACATGCACCTTTAGAACTTATTCATACTGATCTAGTTGGACCAATGCAAACTGAATCGATTGGTGGAAGCTATCATTTATTTACATTTATTGATGATTTCAGTAGAAAAACATGGGTGTATTTCCTTTGTCAGAAGTCTGAAACTTTTGGCAAGTATAAGGAATTTAGGGCTTTGGTTGAAAAACAAAGTGGTTATCAACTCAAAGTATTGAGATCTGATGGAGGGGGAGAGTATGAATTAAAGGAATTTCATTATTACTGCAAGCATCATGGATTCAAGAGGCAATTCACTACAAGATATACTCCTCAGTAGAATGGTATTGCGGAACGCAAGAATAGAACCATCATGAATATGGCAAGGAGCATGCTGAAAGGAAGAAATGTGTCCCATGAATTTTGGGGAGACGCAGTGGCTTGTGTTGTTCATGTGCTGAACAGATCTCCCACCAAAATTGTGAAGAACAGAGTACCAAAGAAAGCATGGTCAGGTATGACTTGCATTGTTTCTCATTTTAGAGTATTTGGTTGTGTTGTTTATGCTCATGTTCCTAAACAACTAAGAAAAACGCTAGACAACAGGAATGAGAAATGTATATTTCTTGGATACGGTGAACAAACTAAAGCCTACAAGTTGTATAACCCTATTACCAAAAAGGTTATTCTCAGCAGAGATGTTTTGTTCAAGGAGGAAGAGTCATGGAATGGAACCATAGACAAGGGTATGGGAGCTGCAATACGCCAACCAGAATATGGAGAAGATGAGGAGCTGATTCGACAACAAGATCCAGTAGCATCTTCACCAGTAGCAAATACTCCAGAAAGAACACCTAGAAACTCAGTTCGAGGTGAAGCATCAAGTCCGCAGTTAGGTAATGAATCTGATCACAGTAATAAAAAGACTAGAAGATTGACAGATGTTTATGATGAATTGGATGCAAATACCAATTATGTTTTTATTGCCAGTGAACCTGTGTTTTATGAAGAGGCTGTCAAACAAGAGCATTGGGTAAATGCTATGGACGAAGAGATAGATTCCATTGAGAGAAATGATACATGGGATCTAGTTGACCTGCCAAAGAATAAGAAACCCATTGGTGTGAAGTGGGTTTATAAAACCAAACTCAATGAAAAATATGAGATTGATAGGTACAAGGCAAGGTTAGTAGCAAAGGGTTTCTCACAACAACCAGGAATTGATTTTGGAGAAACTTTTGAACCAGTGGAAAGATTGGACACAGTAAGAGCAGTCCTAGCAATTGCAGCACAGAATAAATGGGAAGTGTATCAGATGGATGTCAAGTCGGCATTCTTGAATGGAATTCTTGAAGAAGAAATTTATGTGTAGCAGCCACGTGGGTATGAAATAAAATAACATGAAGACAAAGTTTACAAGTTGAAGAAAGCTCTATATGGGGTCAAGCAAGATCCAAGAGCTTGGTATAGCAAAATTGATTCTTATCTGATCAAAAATGGTTTTAGCAGAAGCAGCAGCGAACCAACACTTTACACAAAGGTAAATAAAAAATGACAGATTTTAATAGTTTTTTTGTATGTTAATGATATGATTTTTACAGGTGACCTCTCAGTAGGTGAGTTCAAGGAAGCTATGAAGAAAGAGTTTGAGATGACAGACCTTGGATTGATGAGGTTCTTTCTTGGCCTAGAAGTAGAACAGTCAGAAAAGGGTATATTTATCTCTCAAAATAAATATGCTAATGAAGTTCTTAAGCAATTCAGAATGCTTAATTGCAAAACAACACCTACACCAGTGGCAACAGGTACTAAGTTGAGCAAAGAAGATTGCAGTCCCAATGTAGATCCAACATTGTATAGGAGACTTGTAGGAAGTCTCATGTACCTCACAGCTACGAGACCTGATATTATGTTTGCTTTTAGCTTGATTTCAAGGTTCATGGAGTCTCCCAAAGACTTGCATTGGCAAGTTGGCAAAAGGATCTTACGATATGTTGCAGGGACTTCAAGCTATGGAATTTTATACTTAAGCACGAAGTATGATGTTTTGACAGGATTCACTGACAGTGATTTTGCAGGAAGTTTGGATGACAGGAAGAGCACTTCCGGTCATGTTTTTCATCTTGGATCAGGGGTGATTTCATGGGCATCCAAGAAGCATCCCATTGTGACACTTTCATCGGCAGAAGCAGAGTATGTAGCAGCGACATCAGCAGCATGTCAAGCATTCTAGTTACGCAGAGTTTTATAAGGTCTTCAACAGAAACAAGAAGGACCAACCACAGTTTATTGTGACAACAACTCAGCAATCGCTCTATCCAAGAACCATGTTTTTCACCAGAAAAGAAAGCACATTGAGACTAGATATCACTTCATAAGAGAGCTTGTGAACAATGGTGAAGTTCGTGTTGAGCATTGTAAATCGATTGACCAATTGGCTGACATATTCACAAAGCCATTGGAAAAAGATATTTTTGAAATTCATAGAAATAATTTAGGCATTGTAAAAGTTGCAGTAGTCAGCAGTAGTAATTAAGAGGGAGTGTTAGAAATAGTAATTACTTCAGTTAGCTTTAGCTTTTACTTGAGTTACTATTTAGAAGTTCAGTTAATAAATGCAACAGCATGCTTTGCATGCATGCAAAAGCTAGGTTAGAGTTTTTAGGGTTTTCCATAAGTGTTTAAATACAGATTACATTATTGTTTGTATTACATTAGTTGATCTTTGTTTATGAATAAAGATTGAAGAGCCGTAGCTCATCCGCATTATCATTGTTTATTTCTGCCTCCAACCTTCAATTTTTAGCTCAAAACGTAGACTTTGAATTTATCGAAGTTGTAGGAAATCACTTTGAGATTATAAAACTCACAATAGTCCATGCAATTCTTCTCTGAGGCCATGATACAAAGAGTGTGAAGAGGCCACGAAATGATGAGAGGAGGAGAAAGGTCATACCAAAGTGAACATTGGAGGAGATATTAATCACGCCCATAGAGATTGCATGCAATTGGTAATGAAGGAGGTTTAGGTAGGTCCCAAAGATGTTAACAATCAAATCTACAAATATCGAGAGTCTAATATCTAAGCACTTGGATCTCAATGCATGCACACAGAAACGATTTCTCAACCAAGAATACGTTGGAGAATAATGCACTCCAGAATTAGGCTTTGCATGTGAACGGTCATTGAAAAGAATCTTACGCATCAACACATAGGGCAAAGAAAGGCAGGACTGACTAATAAGACTATCAAGCAGAGGACAGAGGTGCATGTAATGCTTGAGAAGGCTTAGCATTAAAATATTCCAAATATGACAGTACAGTGGAAGGTCGACAGAGATGGCAAATATGATAGTATAGTGGAAGGTCAACAGAGATGGCAGCATGCAGTACTAAGAAGAAAGGGAAGACTGTGGGGATGAAAAGCATGAGAATATGGCAGATTAGCACAGGCCATACAAATTACAACAGCTCTGATACCACGGAAAGGTGCCCAAACAGGCACATAGACAATTAATTCATGAAAATCTAGAAATAGGCATCGAAGGGCTCCATCTTCTCACTAATTAATGAATAACCATTAGATTTCAAATTCCAAGTGGTCTTGGACTCCTGTCCTAGTGATTCTTGGTCTATCCTCAACAACTATGACTCTTGGTCTATCCTCAACAACTATGACTCTTGGTCTTCTTTACACATAAGTGGTGGTGCACACCAATCCTAACACCAAGGATTAGGCTCCAACATAATCAAAATCAAAATTAATTTCTTTAACTTTAAATTTTGTTTTGAGGAAAACCAAACACTTTTATGACCAACCATTTTTATATCCTTCACCTTTTCCATACTGGCTTATATATTTTCTATACTACTTTATATATGGTCAGTACAAATACAAATTACTACGAATTACAGTGAATTACTTGAAAAGTGTTGGATTGTCACTACAAATACAAATTACTATGAATTACAGTGAATTACTTGATTAAAAGTGTTGGGTTGTGGGAATGGATATGTCTATGCGAATGGAATGGTTCCCGTGGATAGGTAGGGATATATTATTAAATAATAATTAAAATAGCCATACAAAAAACATGGCACCAAATCTCAACATTATTAAACATAAATCTGATTTCTTGGAAGCATTAATTAATTGCGAATGCCCACACTATTAAACATAAATCTTATTTCTAAGAAGAAATAGTTATGTAGACAGTCATGAAACAATAGAAAAATTAGGAAATAAATTTTAATTTACCACTTGTGCTAGGACTATTGTGGAACAAAATGAACCTTCACTGCCTTATTAAGGGTAATCTATGCAGAATTCAACAATTATTATGATATGTGAATATAATTGTTAAACATACTTATATAACAGGTAATCGATGAGTTGATAGATATGCAAAATCAGTAATCGAAAGATTATAGCAGCATCAAATATAAAAATAAAAGAAGCAAAATGGAGCTTATAATACTGAAATCAAATTCATAAATACCATATTAATAGGGCTATTCAAAATCCACAATGCCTTTTAAGTAATTTCAAGACAGAATGAATATGAATAAGGAATGCTTACAACACCTTATGACTTTTTATATTTGTTGGAAATATGTATTTATGAGCTGATTGTGCCAGTTCTGTCAGTAAGTCAGTCAGTATTTCTGTGAGTCTGAAATGTCAGACACTCAGTCAGTTTGCAGTCAATCCGGCTCACGTCAAATTAGTATTTATGTGACGGCATTAGTATTCTGCATATCAAGAATTCTTAGGTAGAAATTTATTACAGTCTTAAATGTTTCAGTGTAGCTTCCAAGTGAAGCAATGTATAAGTGCGATCTTAAGTCGGTTGTTATGAAACTCTATAAGAAGAAGAAGATAATTGAAAATCACAGAGAGATGTGTAAGAAGAGTGAAAGGAGGAGAAGCTCATCCCCTGAAGTTTATGAAAATCCCAAGCTCTCTAAAACTAAAAGATAATGTAAAAACTCATTTCCATGTATTGAGGTAAGTTGCGCAGTTTACTATGGTAAATATATAAGTATATAGTTTTATGTTTCATTCTCAAGAATGTTGAGTATTGCAAGTCGGACATCTTCTCCATATTTACTTGTGTGAATGTTATTTACATTTAAGCATTGTAAAAGAAATCAAGATTTCTAAATAGTTCACAGTGGTGAAAGTTCTATTTTAACAAGGAGTAACTGCACATAAGTTACATAGTAAATGTTTTGGTTTCTATGTCCTAACAAGAAATACTTCAATATAAAGTTTGTTTACGAGTCTCCCACACTTAATTTGTGAAGTAAAATATAGAAGATTACTTCGCAAAGTATATGCTAGAAGTTGCGAACTACTAAAGCATAGAAAAAAAAAATATTCATCTACTGTGCAGTTAATCTTTTTAACTGTGCAGTGTGTTTTTCCCTTGATCTGGTATCACAGCGAGGTTTACAGAAACTAGAAATTGTATTTACAAAAGAAGGAAAAGCAATTAAATTTAAGGATGGCTTCCACTTCTCGTAAGTTGCAAACTCAAATTTTTTCAGGAAAAAATTATGAATATTGGTCTCTAACTATGAAATCCGTGTTTAGAGTTCAAGATGTATGGGAAATAGTCCAGAATGCCTATGTAGAACCAATAGATCTGGCAGCATATAACAATCTCACACAAGCTGAGAAGGATGTCTTGAAGGAACAACGAAAGAAAGATGGAAAGGAGATGTTCCACATACATCAAGCAACGCATGAATCCATACTCCGAAGAGTAGTAGCAGCGACGTCAGCTAAGGAAGCGTGGGACACACTGAAAACTTCCTATCAAGGTTTGAACAAGGTAAAAAATTCCAATCTACAAATTCTTAGAAGAGATTTTGAATCTTCGTCAATGAAAGAGACAGAGTCAGTAGACTCATTCTATACTCGTGTTATTTTTCTTGTTAATCAAATAAAGTCTCATGGAGAAAATCTAGGTGACCAAAGAGCTGTTGCAAAAGTTCTTAGAGTTCTTCCAAAGAAAATTGAATCTTTAGTTGTGACTCTAGAGGAAAACAAAGATATGTCCCAATTCACTATTAAAGAGTTGTAAGCCTCATTACTCAATCATGAACATAGAATCAACAGTTCAGACACATCATTGGAAGGTGCATCCGCAGTACAGTCATCCATAACTCATGGAAGAGGAAGGGAAGATCAAACTCCAGAGGTAGAGGACGAAGTTCTTTCAGAGGATGTCGTAGCAGCAGCCTTGAACATGTCGCTGGTAGAGGTCAGAATCAGATGCTTAGTCAGGAAAGTGGGCAAAGGTATGAGAAATCAAAAATTCGATGTCATTACTATAAGAGGTTTGGACACTTCGCATATGAATGAAAGAAGAAGTAGTATGACCAAGGAAAGCAATGCCAAACACAGTGAAGCAACACCAGCACTATGAACAGATCATTGTTCTTAGCATGTGCATCTCCACTTGAATGCAATTATGTCCAAGAAAGTCCAAATGACATATGGTATTTAGACTAAAGCTGTAGAAATCATATGATTGGTAATTTAAATCTATTTTCTAGTCTAAATATATCAGTTCAAACTGATGTCACACTTGGAAACAATATTCAAGTTACTGTTTTGGGTAAGGGTATTGTTGATATTCTAACCAAACACGGGGAGCAGAAATTTATGCCTGATGTTTATTATGTTCAAGGTTTGAAGCATAACTTGATGAGCATTGGACAACTGATGGAAAAAGGTTACAGAGTTCATATGATAGGAAAGCATTATGTGATCAAAGACATATATCCAAGCAATCGGTTAATTGCAGAAGTGGAGATGACAAGCAATCGCTTGTTTCCTTTGAGAATAAGGCCAATCATAAAAGGAAATACAACTCAAGTTGTTCATGGAAGTCAGAATGAAAATTCCGTTACTGCATTCAAAGACGAAAGTAAAGAAGCAGAAATTCATTGCGCAAAGGAAGAAAAAGACAGTGAAATGCAAGCTGTGTTTCAGACAGAAATAAAGGATGAATCCTGGTTATGGCACTTTAGATTTGGACATCTCAATTTTGGTCGGATGAAGCTACTACACACAAAGGATATGGTGAAAGGATTTCCATTGATTGAAAATCCAGAGAGAATTGCGAAGGCTGTATCTTTGGAAAACAGCACAGAGAGACTTTTCCAGTCGGAAAGTCATACAGAGCTCGCACACCACTTGAAATTGTGCACTCTGATATTTGTGGACTGATGCAAACACCGTCCATGGGAGGATGCACTTATATTCTCAAATTTATTGATGATTTCAAAAGAAAAACCTGGGCATATTTTCTAAAACACAAATCTGATGCGTTTGGATGTTTTCAGTAGTTCAAAGCTCTCGTGGAGAAGTAGAGTGGTTACAGCATTAAGATATTAAGAACAAATGGAGGTGGTTAGTATGTTTCAAATGATTTCTTTATTTTTTGCAAAAATCATTGCATACAGAATCAATTCACTACGCGGTATACACCGCAGCAAAATGGTATCGAAGAGAGGAAGAACATAACCATTATGAAGATGCGTGCAGTATGGTTGTAGCCATGCATCTGTCAAATGAATACTAGGCTAAAGCAGTGGAAACTGTTGTATACATCATGAATTGATTTCCAACGAAGAGTGTGAAGAAAAAAGCTCCGCGGGAAGCATGGACAGGTATGAAACATTGTGTTTCTCATTTAAATGTTTTTGGTTGTGTAGCATACGCACATGTTCTAGATGAGCTAAGAAGGAAATTAGACAATAAAGGACAGAAATTCATTTTTATTGGGTATTCTGAAGACACAAAGGCATACAAGTTGTATGACCCTCTTGCAAGAAAAGTTATTATCAATCGATATGTTTAGTTTGTAGAAAATGAAGCATGGGATGGAACTGTAGAGAAGAATGTGAAAATCATGTCACATGT
This sequence comes from Larix kaempferi, assembly GCA_027924585.1. Taxonomy (NCBI): domain Eukaryota; kingdom Viridiplantae; phylum Streptophyta; class Pinopsida; order Pinales; family Pinaceae; genus Larix; species Larix kaempferi. The sequence continues at coordinate 459,444 of BSBM01000122.1, forward strand.
TGAACATGATTACATCGCAGAAGATGTGGTTGAGACTCTACATGTCAATCAGAATTTCGCAGCTCCGTCTACTCCCAGGACTGCACAGCATGTTTTAGCACAAGGAACTCCAACACAAGTCGTAGTTCAAGCCACTCCGAAAAGCACACCAAGTGCGCAGCAAACTCCATCAAGCAGTCTGTGCAGTTCGACACCAACAACTTCGATGAAGACAAGAACTTTGTGTGAGAATATGAGACTGGTACACCTAATTCATTCTCAGTTTTTGCATTATTTGCTCAAGTTAATGATCCTCTAACATTTGAAAAAGCTATTGAAGATAAAGTTTGGGCACAAGCTGTTAAGTTTAGCCTAAATTCACAAGCAAGATCACTGAAAGAAAAAAAATCACAAGATAGACAAAGATTTACCCTGGAAAACCCTCATGGGGTAGAAAACCTAGCAAATATTTTCTCAATATAGATGATAAACAATTACAAAGATGTAATCCCAAACAGGAGCTCCTTCTCCTTCTATGTAGATCTCTCTCTCTCCTATGCACCAATCACAAGTGAGTGAATGAGTGAGTATAATGAGGAACACACCTCCTCTATTTATACTCATCTTCTAACTGACTTTTCACCCTAACTGGGCCGACCTCTCCTAAGAGAGTCTAATAACCCTTAAAGAGTTAGCTCAGGGCCGACCCCATAAGGGAGGTGTAATAACCCTATTTACCACATTCTCTCAGAGAAATAAACATCTCTGGATACATGATAAAGTCCCAATGGAGGAATGAAACATCTCCGGAATAATAGAAATATAATATTCTTAGAAGTTACAATATTTCAACTCTCCCCCTTAATGAGAAGGATATTATAACAACATCTATAGGAGCAAGGAGTCATCAACTACATGATACGTGATACATCTATAAATCATTCGAAGCTTTCTTTAACATCATCAGTAACTCAACCAGTTACTGGAACATCTGCAAATCTTCAATACTAAAATATCAACATCTTCAGTACTGAGTCTTCATCTTTTGCAGCATCCGAACAGTTACAACAACATCATCATCTAGATCTCTCAATTAATAGCATCATCATAGCAGCATACTCTGCAATACACATGATCCAATTATAGGATGATCAATCCCTCTCACTTTAGGACATAGGTCCAAGGATAATACAATCCTGATCCACTTACAGGATGATCAATACTTCTCACTTTAAGACACCTCTCATGTCTATGGACGAGGCAATCCAGATCTACTTACAGGATGATCAATCTTATCAATTTAAGACATCTCTCATGTCTATGGACGATGCAATCCAGATCTACTTACAAGATGATCAATCCTTATCAATTTAAGACACCTCTCATGTCTATGGACGATGCAATCCATATCTACTTACAGGATGATCAATCCTTATCAATTTAAGACACCTCTCATGTCTATGGATGATGCAATCCAAATCTACTTACATGATGATCAATCCTTATCAGTTTAAGACACCTCTCATGTCTATTGACATTGCAATCCTATCATGTACATTTTGAACCAACTGTTCAGGGACGATGTAGTCCTATCATGTACATTTTGAACCAACCATTCAGGGACGATGCAGTCCTATCACGTACATTTTGAACCAATCGTTCAGGGATGATGTAGTCCTATCACATCTACTTAGACAAAATACTAAGGACTACATAATGACCTCATCATCATTATCATCGACCTCATCGTCGATATCATTGACCTCATCATCAATATCATTGACCTCATCATCAATTATCAGGTATCCTCATCATCGATACAAGTATCTTCATCATCAATACAAGTATCCAAATCATTGATACAAGTATCCTCATCATCAATACAAGTATCCACATCATCGATACAAGTATCCACATCGTCGATACATGTATTCTCATCATCGAACTTACCATCGATGCAGGCAATCTCATCATCAGCGACCATATCACTCCCCCTTTCGAGGAGGGTCCTTCTGAACTACACCAAGCTTGTCTCGAAAATACTCAAACTTTACTCGAGAAAGAGGTTTGGTCAATACATCAGCAACTTGTTCATCAGTGCTCACATACTCGAGCTTTATATCTCATTTATGCACCATATCCCGTATATAGAAATATCGGATCACTATGTGCTTTGAATTATCATGGAACACTGGATTCTCTGTCATGTTGATACAACTCTGGTTGTCACACAGGATCATAGTGGGGTCCATATCTAAGTCAAACAATCATAATAACAACTTCTGAAGCCATATCGCTTCAAAACTAGTGAAGCAAGCAACTATATATTTTGCTTCAGTTGTGCTGAGAGCCACATTAGAATGCTTCCTGCTAAACCACGAGATCATGGCAGATCCCAGACAATAAAATCTTCCCGATGTGCTCTTCCTGTCTGATACACTTCCTTCCCAGTCAGCATCTGTGTAGCCATACAATCTTAAGTCATGATCTCCAAGATAATATAGACCAAATTCTATCATAGCCTTCAGGTACCTCATCACATGCTTTGCAGCTATCAGGTGAACACATCTAGGTTCCACTAGATACTGACTCAAGGTGTTTACAACAAAGCATATATCTAGCCTAGTGTTCATCAGATACATCAATGACCCAGTAATCTGTCTCTACAGAGTTAAATACACTAACTTTGATGAGTCAGCAGCTAACAACTTCAAGTTGGAATCCATGGGAGTGGCCATGGCTTTGCATTCCAACATATCAAATATTTTCAAGATTTCCACAGCATACTTTCCATGGTTCAAAAAGATTCCTTCTGAGCCTTGCCATACTTCCAGACCTAGGAAGTAGTGCATGAATCCGAGATCTTTCATCTCAAATTCTGCAGAGAGTTTCTTCTTGCATTCAACAATCTGTTTCTCATTCCCAGTCAAAAATAGATCATCCACAAAAAGCAACAATATAACAGGTTCATCATCCATAACCTTGAGGTAAAGGTTTGGCTCAGCTTTACTCTTGGTAAAGCTCAAGCTTGTCAAGAAATAGTCAATTCTTCCATACCAAGCTTTGGGAGCTTGCTTCAACCTATACAAAGCCTTCTTTAGTTTGCATATGTGGGTTCTTCTATCTTCAACCTCAAATCCTTGTGGTTGTTCTATGTACACTTCTTCCTGAATCACACCATTCATGAAGGCTTCCTTCACATCTGTCTGGTGTAATTTCCACTTCATCATGGATGCAAGTGCCATGATGGTTCTAACGGAAGTGTACCTTGCAACTGGTGCAAATTTCTCTTCATATTCAATTCCCTCTTTCTGAGAGAACCCTCTAGCTACAAACCTTGCCTTATAATTTTCAATACTACCATCTGCAACATGCTTTATCTTGTATATCCATTTGGAGGATACCACACTATTGTCCTTTGGTTTGGGAACTATTTCCCAAACATCATTCTTCATTATTGAATACTAATCCTATGTCATTGCCTCTACCCACTCTTTCTTATGAGATGCCTCTTCATAACTAGTGGGTTCTTGATCTACAAGATCACACATCAAATCCATATAGCTGGAGAATGAATTTGGTTTCTTGCTCACTCTAGTGGAGCCTTCAAGAGCTCCATCCTTTTCTGCTCCTTGTATAATGTCTCTTTCCCATGCTGGCTTTCTCTTTCTTGATATGTTTATGGTAGGGGGTTCTTGTGGTTATATCATGTCATGGTCTTCAGGTGTTACATCTTCAGGAGTGGGTGCAGCTTCTGCAATTATGGGAGGTGCATCTTCCTCATATACTTCTTCATACTGGCACTTCCCAGATCTCTTGAGAGCTTCCTCCTCATCAAATGTCACATCCCTACTAATTTTCATATGATGGAATCCTGGGATGTATATTCTAAATGCTTTGGATGCTTCACAATATCCAACAAATATTTCCTTCTTTCCAGAAGGATCCAGCTTAGTTCTCTTTTCTTTTGGTATGTGAATATATACTGGGCATCAAAATATCTTGAGATGGCTTACCTCAGGCTTCTTCCATGTGAACACTTCTTCTGGGATCTTGAATTCAAGAGAAATATGAGATAGACTATTCTGAACATAGACTGTTGTCTTAGCTGCTTCAACCCATAGATACATAGGCAGTTCTTGATCGTGTATCATTGTCTTTACTACTTCCATAATGGTTCTATTCTTTCTTTCCGCAACACCATTCTGTTGAGAATTGTTAGGAGTGGTTAGTTCCCTCTTGATTCCATCATCTTTACAAAAGACTTCAAAATCCTTTGAAGTATATTCTCCACCAATATATGTCCTGAGTGCCTTGATATTCTTTTCTAAATGATTTTCTATCAAGAATTTGAATTCCTTGAATTTCCCAAAGACTTTATCTTTTCCCTTTAGGAATTATATTCAAGTCTTTCTTCAATATTCATCAATAAATGTAAGGTTGTATTCATACCCACATAAGGATGTGTGGGGAATTGGTCCAAATACATCTGAATGTATCAATTCCAAAGTGCTCTTAGTCTTTGTCTCACTCTTTGGAAATGGGTTCTTGATATTCTTACCTTTTGCACATCCTTTGCAAGTTCCTTTATGTCCAACCTTCAAATCTGGCAATGTTGTTACTACTTTTCTCACATAGGGTAATGCTTTTTAGTTGATGTGAGTAAGCCTTCTATGCCATAGCTCACTTGGGCTAGTGGCTTCATGAACAAGGGCAACTTCTAGATGTCCCTTGAGTTTGTATAGACCTCCTTCCTCTTCACCAAGAACAATTGCATCCTTAATTGTTTTTCCTTTGGACCACATGATTACTTGTCCATCTATGAATGCAACCCTATAACCTTTCTTATTTGATTCTGAGATAGAAAGTAAGTTCTTATTCAAACCTAGTACATATAAGACTTCCTTCATCTTCATGGGGGTTCTAGAATCAAGCTTGTAGCTTGCTTCACCAATTCCCTTGATGGGATATTGATAGTCATCTCCTAAAGATACCTTATGAGGATAGGTCTTCTCTTCAAGTCTTGAAAGAGTTTTCTTTTGTCCTATCATGTGATTTGAAGCACCACTATCAATGAGCCATGTATCTTCTCCAGGTGTTACAGACCCAGAGAGTGCAGAGAATAGAACATATTCTTCTGCATATTCTTCTTCTATTTTAGTTCTTTTCTTTTAAGGCCTTTTCTCTTCTTCTTCTTCACTATCATCTTCTGCTAAATGTGCTTGATGTCTTTTGTGAAGATTCTTCTTCTTCTTTGAAGGAAAATTTCTACCAGAGTGTCCTAGTTTGTGACAACTGTAACATTGAACTGAGGAGAGGTCTCTTTCTGAACTTACTCCTCCTTTATTTTGAAATATTTGTGGAGGTGGAGACTCCTTATGGCCATTCTTCTTGGAGTTGAAATTACTCCTTCTTTTGGTGTGAGTGGCCAAAGATTGGTCATCTTCTTTGAGCAAGGCTTCTCTATTGGCTATGCTAGCCTCTTCTTGAATGCAATCCTCCCATACCACATCAAACTTCATACTTTCTTTTCATGCACACATGATTTGGATGAATGAATCCCAAGGTCTAGTGAGACCATTGACAGAAGTCATGACTAGTTCATCTTCATCAAGGGTGTCTCCAATGGATTCTAGTTGCTCCTTGAACTGGGAGACCCTTGTGAAGTAATCTTGAATAGATTCTCCTTTATTCATTTTGGTACTCTTCAATTGATTTCTCAAATTCATCTTCCTGTTGATGTTCCTCCCTTCATACATTCTTCCTAGGGCATCATACATTTCCTTTGGGGTCTTCTTGGATGCCACTTGGGGAATCAAGTGGTCCTTGATAGAACTAGCAATGATTCTCTTTTCCCTAATCAAGTCCATCTTGTACTTCTCTTTAGCTTCATCTTCCGCAGGTTCTGCAACCTCATCTTTGATATATCGGGCAAGATCATTCTCTTCAATAATGATACCAATCCTATATTTGCATACTCGAAAATTCTCTATACCCTCTAGCTTGTCTTCAAGCTTAGTGCTTGGAGCCATATTATCTAGGAGGTCACAAAACTTGAAGTTTCTCAAAAAGTAGAATAGATCTTACCAGGAGATGTGCTTGATTGAATTGATATGACTGGTGTACTCTGCTTCTAGAAACTTCAACTTTTCACCCTTCAAATATGACCAGCAACTTTCGGATCTACAATAGGTTTTCTCATTTTCTGGTTCACACTTCTTCTGGTTTACTGGTGCACGAGTTCGTAGCTTTTCTGGTTCATTAGTTTATAGGTGCGCAGTTTTTCTGGTTCACTGGTTTTCTGGTTTTTCTGGTTTTCTGGTCCGAAAGTCAAACTAGGCTTTGACAAATCCTGGTGTTCCACCCACTCAAAACGTTCAATCTAAGGCTCAAAATTTTGATTTTGGGGAGCATCATCGAGCCATGCTCTCAGAATCCAAAAATTCCAACTTTTGCAGAAACCCCAATTTTCACCGGAGGAGGAGAGAGAGGTACATTCACCTTGTGAAAGATGTCCTATCCAGGTTAACTCTGATTCCATGTTAAGTTTCACCTAAATTCACAAGAAAAATCACTAAAAGAAACACAATCACAAGATAGACAAAGATTTACCTGGGGAGACCCTCATGGGGTAGAAAACCGAGCAAAGCTTTCCTCAATATAGATGATCAACAATTACAAAGATGTAATCCTAAACAAGAGCTCCTTCTCCTTCTATGCAGATCTCTCTCTCTCTCCTATGCGCCAATCACAAGTGAGTGAATGAGTGAGTATAATGAGGAACACACCTCCTCTATTTATACTCATCTTCTAACTGACTTTTCAACCTAACTGGGCCAACCTCTCCTAAGAGAGTCTAATAACCGCTAAACAACTAACTTAGGGACGACCCCACAAGGGAGGTCTAATAACCCTAGTTACCACATTCTCTTGGAGGAATAAACATCTTCGGATACATGATAAAGTCTCGATGAAAGAATGAAACATCTCCGGAATAATACAAATATAATATTCTTAGAAGTTACAATATTTCAACACAAACCATGGATGAAGAAATAGAATGCATTGAAATGAATCAAACATGGGAACTAGTTGATGTTCCTAAGGACAAGGATGTGATAAGTGTGAAATGGATTTATAAGACCAACCATGATGCTGATGAAAATGTGAAGAAGCACAAGGCGAGATTGGTAGTGAGATAATTTACTGGTGATTTAATATTTACTAGCTATTTTGGCATAGAAGAATTTAGATCAGTCATGGAAAGTGAATTCAAAATGACTAATTTGGGGCTTATGAAGTATTTTCTGGGCATTGATGTCCAACATACTGAAAAGGGTATATTTATATCTCATTCGAAGTATGCAAGTGATGTCTTGAACAAATTTAAGATGTTAGACTGTAAGACAGCTCCAACACCAATGATAACATGTTTGAAATTAAGAAAGGATGATGATGGATCCAATGTGGATCCTATGTTGTTTAAAAGGCTTGTTTGCAGCCTTATGTATCTTACAGCAACAAGGCCATGCATCATGTATGGAGTCAGTTTAATATCAAGATTCATAGAGTCACCAAAAGAATCTCATTGGCAAACAGGCAAAAGAATTATGAGGTATGTAAGTGGAACAAAAGATTTTGGCATTCTGTATTCAACCTCAAAAAATTTCAAAATCATTGGATATAGTGACAGTGACAATGGAGGTAGCATATATGACAAGAAAAATCACATCTGGGAATACATTTCATGTAGGAACAGGTGTTGTATCATGGGCTTCAAAGAAACAGCCCATGGTAACTCTTTCTTCAGCAGAAGTAGAGTATGTTGCAGCTACAAGCATTGCATGTCAAGCCGTTTGGATGCAGAGGATGTTAAGTAATCTATCGCGGAACTAGAAAGAACCCACAATCATTTACTGTGACAACAATTATGCTATCGCACTGTCAAAGAATCATGTGTTCCACAAGAGAGCCAAGCACATCGACACAAGGTATCATTTTAACATAGAATTGATAAACAACAGGGAAATATGTTTAGAATTTTGCAAGTCCAAAGATCAGGTAGCAAACATATTTACAAAACCATTAGCAAGGGACACATTCCAATATCTATGAAGTTGTTTGAGAGTGACAAGTTATGCGCAGTGAACTTCGTCATACACAGAGCATGTTTCAACTCTAAAATATTTTGGAAAATTTTATTTTTGTTTAATGATCCCCATCCGCTCATAATTAAGGGGGAGTGTTGGAAATATATATTTATGAGATGATCGCGTATCTAACTGCATCGGCTCTGTCGGTAAGTTAGTATTTTTGTCAGTCTGCAATGTTAGACATCCAGTAAGTTTGCAAGCAATCCGGCGGACGTCAAATTAGTATTTATGTGACCGCATTAGTATTTGGCATATCAAGAATTCTTAGGTAGAAATTTATTACAATCTTAAATGTATTAGTGTAGCTTCCAAGTGAAGTGATCTTAAGTTGGTTGTTATGAAACTCTATAAGAAGAAGAAGATAATTGAAAATCACAGAGAGATGTGTAAGAAGAGTGAAAGGAGGAGAATCTCATTCCCTGAAGTGTATGAAGATCCCAAGCTCTGTGAAAGTTAAAGATCATGTCAAAACTCATTTCCATGTATTGAGGAAAGTTGCACAGTTTACTATGGTAAATATATAAGTCTATAGTTTTATGTTTCATTATCAAGAATGTTGAATATTGCAAGTCGCACATCTTCTCCATATTTACTTGTGTGAATATTATTTACATTTACGCGTTGTAAAAGAAATCAAGATTTCTAAATAGTTCACAGTGGTGAAAGTTCTATTTTAACGAGTAACTGCGCATAAGTCACATAGTAAATGTTTTGGTTATTATGTCCTAACAAGAAATATTTCAATATAAAGTTGGTTTAAGAGTCCTGCAAAGTTAAGTGTAACACGCAGTAAAAAGGATTTACGAAGTAATTGAGAAGTTTGTGAAGTCAAGTTTGCAAAGTTAAAGAACTGCGCATCTAGGCGAAGTTCAACTGCGCAGTTAAAAGTTGAAATGCACAGTTAATTTCCACGCACTTAATTTGTGAAGTAAAAGATAGAAGATTAATTCGCAAAGTATGTGCTAGAAGTTGCGAAGTCCTAAAGCATAGAAAAAGAAAAATATTAATCTTCAGTGTAGTTAATCTTTTTAACTGCGAGGTGTGTTTTTCCCTTGATCTGGTATTAGAGCGAGGTTTATGGAAAGTAGAAATTGTATTTACAAAAGGGGGAAAACCAATTAAACTTAAGGATGGCTTCCACCTCTGGTAATTTGTAAACTCTAATTTTTTTGGGAAAAAATTATGAATATTGGTCTCTAACTATGAAAAATTTGTTTAGAGGTCAAGATGTATGGAAAATAGTCCAGAATGGCTATGTAGAACCAGCAGATTAACAATATCACACAAGCTAAGAAGGATGTCTTGAAGGAACAACAAAAGAAAGATGGAAAGGCGTTGTTCCACATACATCAAGCAACACATGAATCCATACCCCCAAGAGTAGCAACAATGACATCGACTAAGGAAGCATGGGACACACTTGAAACTTCCTATCAAGGTTTGAACAAGGTAAAAACTACCAAATTACAAATTCTTAGAAGAGATTTTGAATCTCTGTCAATGAAAGAGACAGATTCAGTAGACTCATTCTATACTTATGTTATTGTTCTGGTTAATCAAATAAAGTCTCATGGAGAAAATCTAGGTGACCAGAGAGTTGTTGAAAATTTCTTAGAGTTTTTCCAAAGAAATTTGAATCTTTAGTTGTGACTCTAGAGGAAAACAAAGATTTGTCTCAATTTACTATTGATGAGTTGCAAGCCTCATTACTCAATCATGAACATAGAATCAGGAGTTCAGACATATCACTGGAAGGTGCATTCGTAGGACAATCATCCATAAGTCGTGGAAGAGGCAGGGAAGATCAAACTCTAGAGTCAGAGGATGAAGTTCTTTCAGAGGAGGTCGTAGTAGCAGCACTGTAGATGTCACTGGTAGAGGTCAGAATCAGATGTCTAGTCAGGCAAGTGGACAAAGGTACGACAAATCAAAAATTCAATGTCATTACTGTAAGAGTTTTGGACATTTCGCATATGAATGCAGGAAGAAGTAGTATGACCAAGGAAATCAAAGCCAAACACAGTCAAGCAACACCAGCACTACGAACAGCTCATTATTCTTAGCATGTGAATCTCCACTTGAATGGAATGTTGTCCAAGAAAGTCCAAATGACATATGGTATTTAGACTTAGGCTGTAGCAATCATATGACTAGTAATTTAAATCTATTTTCTAGTCTAGATAAATCAGTTCAAACTGATGTCACACTTGGAAACAATATTTAAGTTACTAATTTGGGTAAGGGTACTGTTGATATTCTAACCAAACAAGGGGAGCAAAAATTTATGCCTGATGTTTATTATGTTCAAGGTTTGAAGCATAACTTGATGAGAATTTGATAGCTGATGGAAAAAGGTTACGGAGTTCATATGATAGGAAATCATTGTGTGATCAAAGACATATATCTAAGAAATCAGTTAATTGTCGAATTGCAGATGACAAGCAATCGCTTGTTTCCTTTGAGAATAAGGACAATCATAAAAGGAAAAACAACTCAAGTTGTTCATGGAAGTCAGAATGAAAATTTTGGTACTACGTTCAAAGCAGAAAGTAAAGAAGTAGAAATTCACTACGCAAAGGAAGAAAAAGACAGTGAAATACAAGCTGCATTTCAGACAGAAATAAAGGATGAATCCTGGTTATGGCACTTCAGATTTGGACATCTCAATTTTGGTGGGTTGAAGCTACTGCACACAAAGGATATGGTGAAATGATTTCCATTGATTGAAAATCCAGAGAGAATTTTTGAAGGTTGTATCTTTGGTAAACAACACAGAGAGACTTTTCCAGTCGGAAAGTCATACAGAGATCGCACACCACTTGAAATTGTGCACTCTGATATTGGTGGACTGATGCAAACACCGTCCATGGGAGGATGGACTTATATTCTCACATTTATTGATGATTTCACAAGAAAAACTTGGGCATATTTTCTAAAACACAAATCTGATGCATTTGGATGTTTTCAACAGTTCAAAGCACTCGTGGAGAAGCATAGTGGTTACAGAATCAAGATATTAAGAACATATAGAGGTGGTTTGTATGTTTCAAATGATTTCTTAAATTTTTTCAAAAATCATGGCATACAGAAGCAATTCACTATGCGGTATACACCGTAGCAGGGTATCGCATAGAGGAAGCACAAAACCATTATGGAGATGCCATGCAGTATATTGGAAGCCATGCATCTGTCAAATGAATATTAGGCTGAAGTAGTGGCAACTACTATATACATCATGAATCAATGTCCAACGAAGAGTGTGAAGAACAAAGTTCCATAGGAAGAATGGATAGGTATGAAACATAGTGTTTCTCATTTAAAGGTTTTTAGTTGTGTAGCATGTGCACATGTTCCAGATGAGCTAAGAATGAAATTAGACAATAAAGGACAGAAATGCATTTTTATTGGGTATTTTGAAGAGACAAAGGCATACAAGTTGTATCACCCTGTTGCAAGAAAAATTATTATCTATCGAGATGGATTCAGTTTCTATAAAATGAAGCATGGGATGGAATTGTAGAGAAGAATGTGAAAATCATGTCACATGTTGAACATGATGACATCGCAGAAGATGTGGTTGAGACTCCGTATGTGAATCAGAAAGTCACAGTTCTGTCTACTCCCAGCACCGCGGAGCATGTTTCAGCACAAGGAACTCCGACACAAGTCGCAGTTCAAGCCACTCTAATAAGCACACCAAGTGCGCAACAAACTCCATCAAGTAAATCGCGCAGTTCAACACCAGCAACTCCGACAAAGACAAGAAATCTGTGTGAGATATATGATACTGGTACACCTAGTTCATTCTCAGTTTTTGCATTATTTTCTCAAGCTAATGATCCTCTAACATTTGAAGAATTTTTTGAAGATAAATTTTGGGCACAAGCCATGGATGAAGAAATAGAATGCATCGAAAAGAATCAAACATGGAAACTAGTTGATGTTCCTAAGGACAAGGATGTGATAAACGTGAAATGGATTTACAATACCAAGCATGATGCTAATGAAAATGTGCATAAGCACAAGGCAAGATTGGTAGCAAGAGGATTCACACAGCAGCCTGGCATAGACTTCAATGAAACTTTTGCACCTTTATCTCAAATGGACACTATTAGAACAATTTTGTCCATTGCAGCTCATAATACATGGCTTGTTTACCAAATGGATGTTAAGTCTGCATTTTTAAATGGTTATTTGGAGGAGGAAGTATATGTGGAGCAACCACAAGGCTACGAAGCTCCAGGACAAGGGCACAAAGTATACAAGTTGAAAAAGGCACTTTATGGTTTGAAGCAAGCTCCTAGATCTTGGTATAGTCGCATTGACTCTTACCTCATTCAGAATGGATTTCACAGAAGTGAATGTGAGCCAACGCTATATAGAAAAAATCAACCAACAAGGTAATAAGCTAATTGTCTGCATGTATGTAGATGATTTAATATTTACTAGTGATTTTGGCATAGAAGAATTTAGATCAGTCATGGAAAGTGAATTAGAAAAGAATAATTTGGGGCTTATGAAGTATTTTTTGGGCATTGAAGTCCAACAGACTGAAAAGGGTATATTTATATCTCAGTCGAAGTGTGCAAGTGATGTCTTGAACATATTTAAGGTGTTAAACTGTAAGACAGCTCCAACACCAGTGATAATAGGTTTGAAATTAAGCAAGGATGATGATGGATCCAATGTGGATCCTACGATCTTTAAAAGGATTGTTGGCAGCTTAAGTATCTTACAGCAATAAGGCCAGACATCATGTATGGAGTCAGTTTAATATCAAGATTCATGGATTCACCAAAAGAATCTCATTGGAAAACAGGTAAAATAATTCAGAGGTATGTAAGTGGAACAAAATATTTTGGTATTTTGTATTCAACCTCAGAAAATTTCAAAATCATTGGATACACTGACAGTGACAATGGAGGTGGCATGGATGACAGAAAAAGCACATTTCTGAATGCATTTCATGTAGGAACAGGTGTTGTATCATGGGCTTCAAAGAAACAATCCATAGTAACTCTTTCTTTAGCAGAAGCAGAGTATGTTGCAGCTACAAGCACTGCATGTCAAGCCGTTTGGATGCGGAGTATGTTAAGTTATCTATCGCAGAACTAGGAAGAACCCACAATCATTTACTGCGACAAAAATTTTGCTATCGCACTCTCGAAGAATCATTTGTTCCACAAGGTAACCAAGCACATCGACACAAGGTATCATTTTATGAGAGAATTGATAAACAACAAGGAAATCTGTTTAGAATTTTGCAGGTCTGAAGATCATGTAGCAGACATATTTACAAAACTATTGGCAAGGGACACATTCCAATATCTGTGAAGTTGTTTAGGAGTGACAAGTTCTGCGTAGTCACAATCTTTCCCAATTCGTTTCAAAAAGAAAAGTTTCGCACTCTCTGAAGGTGGTCTCTTCCAGGTAGCGAAGGTCTCTGGAGCTTTCATATCGCCTTTCCTATATTCTCTGGAAAATATTTGGTGTTTTTTGGGTGGTATGGTGGATTCTGGTGATTCGGCAACCTCCTCCCCAGATCCTCTATTGGAATTGGAAGCAGAAGTCAGGGTCCTGTGTCGCTGGGTTAGACGACAAGGGAATTTTATACAACAAATGGATGAACAAGGAGGGCGACGTCTTGAAAGAATGGATGAGGACATTGATCGTATTCACTCGGACTTCGCGGCTGCTTTGGAGGCTCTGGAAGAGAAGGTTATGGCTGCTATTGAAAATATGGATCTCAGGCTGCAGAATATTGAAATCACCCTGGCAAATCTTCGGGCTACTGAAAAATCAGGTCATGGAAAGAGTCAATCAGCTGCTAAATCGTCTTCAGAGGCAAGACACCATTAATTCCAGTCTAGTTTCAGACTTCTCTCTGTTTAATTTCCTTTGTTAAAAATTTTAAAGTCTCGGTTTTGCTAGTCATAGGGATATGTATTTAATGTTTGGAAGACTGCATGGCTTACCACATTTTTGGAGACGTAAACTCGTTGGTGGCTCAACCACTGTTTTTCTAATATAAAACCTATCCGTTTTTTTCAAAAAAAAAAATGATAAGTGCGCAGTTAAAAGTTGAAATCCAAATTCTAGGCTCTATCAAGCGCCCAGATGGATCAAATCTCCCGAGGTGCAAACCTCTCCTTGAATAGCTCCCTAAGCTCTAAAGTCTTTAGTTTAAGCCTCATATTTACTTTTTACTTTGTATTATTCTCTTTTGTTTATGGCCGACATAATTATTACTTTTTACTTTGTATTATTCTTTTTTGTTTACTTTATATTATTTTGTTACTCGACAAACTGTACAAATACTCTAAAATCTCATATTTACTTTTTACTTTGTATTAAAAGTAAAAAGTAAAGTCTCTAGAGTAAGTCTCATTTTTTTTTTTTCAGCGGAAAAATCACCTTCCTGCTATTCCGAAGGAATCAAGGAAAGCTTGAAATACAATGGGCTCAACAAGAGCATCATGTCACTTACAAGAATTGAACTTGGGTGGGGAGGGAAACAATATTTCCTCCCAACCACCCAAGCTACAACCAATTGATAGAGTAAGTCTCATATTTACTTTTTACTGTGTATTATTCTTTTTTGTGTATGACCAACATAATATTTATCACCTAATCCTAAGCTCTAAAGTCTCTAGTTTAAGTCTCATATTTACTTTTTACTTTGTATTATTCTTTTTTGTTTATGGCTGACATAATATGTCTTACTTTTTACTTTGTATTATTCTTTTTTGTTTACTTTGTATTATTTTGTTACTCGACAAACTGTACAAACACTCTAAAATCTCATATTTACTTTTTACTTTGTATTAAAGTAAAAAGTAAAGTCTCTAGTTTAAGTCTCATATTTACTTTTTACTTTGTATTATTCTTTTTTGTTTATGACCGGCATAATATTTATCACCTAATCCTAAGCTCTAAAGTCTCTAGTTTAAGTCTCATATTTACTTTTTACTTTGTATTATTCTTTTTTGTTTATGGTTGACATAATATTTATTACTTCTTACTTTGTATTATTCTTTTTTGTTTACATTGTATTATTTTGTTACTCCACAAACTCTACAAACACTCTAAAATCTCATATTTACTTTTTACTTTATATTAAAAGTAAAATGTAAAGTCTCTAGTTTAAGTCTCATATTTACATTTTACTTTGTATTATTCTTTTTTGTTTATGACCGACATAATATTTATCACCTAATCCTAAGCTCTAAAGTCTCTAGTTTAAGTCTCATATTTACTTTTTACTTTGTATTATTCTTTTTTGTTTATGGACGACATAATATTTATTACTTTTTACTTTGTATTATTCATTTTTGTTTACTTTGTATTATTTTGTTACTCGACAAACACTCAACACATGTTACAAGATCTAACTCATACTGAGGTGTAGAGCGCCTCTTGGCCAAAAATCAGTAATCAAAATATTGTAGCCACATCAAATATAAACATAAAACAAGCAAAATGGAGCTTTATAATACTGAAATCAAATTCACAAATACCATACTAATAAGGCTGTTGAAAATCCACAATGCCTTTTAAGTAATTTCAAGATAGATTGAATATGAACAAGGACTGCTTCCAACACCTTATGACTTCTTATATTGCTACCCATCGAACTTTAAACAGAGACAGAACAAGGATTTGATAAAAACAATTTTGATGATTTACAACTCTTTTGCTAACTTTAGTAATGGCCCAGTAACTCTGATATATCTAACGTGCATAGTTACTACTATGTAAATTTATAAACCTGCACCAGAAATATTGCACATTAGTAAGAATATAAATGATTGAATGTAAAATGAAAATAAATTCTAGCTTTTAAAACTGCATATTCAATCTTCATTGAAAACCAATCATCCATATTGACTGCATTGGTAGCATTCATATCCTTTGACATATTAGAAATTTAGTAGATTTTATTGTCAATGATGTGGCATAAATGATAAGTAGAATGAAGCTTCTCAACCCACAATCTTCGCTAACATTGCTTCAACCAAATATATGCAAACAACCTATGATTAATTTTCATTGCTATTATAGTAAAATTAACAGTGGCGTGGATACAACAATCTTCCTGAAGAAGCTAGCACATGGTTTCAAAAATGTATTGTCAGTAACAAGCTTTTAACATCAAATTTGAGTCAAATTGATATATGGATATTTGGAATTTTCCCTGCCATATAAACTCTAAAGAATACAAGTTACAAAGTTAGAATAAATGGAAATGACTGGAAGGAAGAGAAAAAAACATGGGAGAGACTACACGTTATTGATTTTACTATGTATTTTTTGGGCTAAAGCTAGGAATTGGCCTTGAATTCTGGGACAACAACGGTTCAATTCCTACTGCTTCTACTATAAAATCCATTCCAAACAATGAGGTGAGGTAAAGCAACCCACAACGTAAAACCAGGTGTTCCAAACTTCTAGCACTTACCTTATTCCAAATGGAATGTTTATGGAAGTGTATACATTACCGGAGGTTTCATGGGACATTTGGCCCAAGAAAGAAGCTAGCTTTGTTTTGTTTGTAGTGATATCATTGGCAGTGTCGAAGCCAGGAATAGCATTTGCAACGACAATGTCCACATTGTCTTTGGAAATCCTGCCCCAAATGGTCCTGTGTGTTTCCACACCATCCTCATTTGCTACAACACAAACCTCCAAGCAAAAGCGCTCTGCCTACTTGCTTTCTGTATTCCTTTGTGGAAACAAAAGGAAAGCTCATGATTAGTCTAAGCATTGATCCACCCACAACTATGCACTTCTTGAAGCATTGGAAAAATGCCCATCAAATCAAGCTTTCAACATGCCATTTCCTGCACACACAAACCATGGTCAATACAATTTACAGATCAACCTTAGACAAAATTTAAAACAAGAACAAGAGAGGTTTGAATCTCAGTAGAGAAAGCAATAGAGACTGCAACAAAATTTCATTGTTTCGTTGCTTAAGCCTAGTTCTTTGCAAGGTTTTTCCATGCAGATTGCCACAGAAATAGCCATAGACTGCGACAAGCATGGAATGCAGTGTAGGTGTGGTAATTGAGTAGGGATTGCAGTGCAAGTGCGATAATCATAGCAAGTGGTCATCAGATAGGTTGTCAGGCGAGGAATGAAAAAGTGAAATCCAACAATAAGAGGGTGGGATTTTAAAACTTAGGATGGGATCTATCCATACTGCTATAATTTCCAAATCCTTATCCGATTTCCATTCCTAGGTGTAATTAGAATTTCCTTCTATAATTGCCACATCACACACCATCAAGAAGCCCCGGTAATTTAAGTATCTTATCATCTCTGAAGGAAAATTTCATTGTATTCCACAATCCACAGTGTTATCTTTCCCATTCAAAGCCTTAGTACCATATCCAATGTTCTAATGCAACAAATCTCAAATAATAGGAAATGCCCCTAATATAGCTTTCCAAAACATCGAACCTCCTTTGGTAATTTTGTTTCGATTTATTATCCACTCTAGAGGATGTTAAATTTTCAGAATTTACTTCAATCTAATCTAGGATCTTAACTGAGAGAACAACGTGTACAATAAATCTAAAACATATCAATCATGGACACAACAATGCAAGCACACAAGAGACACAGAGTTTACTTGGGGAAAACCATAAAGGTGAAAAACCCCAATAACTTCCTCAGAGATAGATAGAGCAATGATACAACCAAAATACAAGAGATAGTCTTCTCCTAGCAGCAGAGTCTCCTCCTCCACAAGTGCGCCACTCTCCCAAGTGTGAGTGAGAGAATAGAATGTATAAAATGAGAGAGACACACTCTCTATTTATACACTAACTTGACTTGACCTTTAGTCAACTAGGTCGGCCTCAACTTAACCACTTAACATAATGCTGACTGGGCCAACCCCCACTAGGGTGGTATAATAACCCTTTGACCTACATGGCTGACCCCCAATAGGGTGGTCTAATAACCCTTTGACCCACATGACTTATATAGGGCCAACCCCAATAAGGTGGTCTAATAACCCATCAAGTATAAGTTACGACACTTACAATATAAATGATGACACTTTCGTATAGAGGAATAATAACATCTCTATAGGAATACAATATACATATATGTGAAATACATTCAGAAGTTACATATACATCAACACTCCCTCTTAACTAGGAAGGTATTTCTCGACACAGGTCTTCTAGCACAAGTCTTCTTCTCTGGATCATCGTCACTGGATAATCGTCATCGAGACATCATCATCGTCACTGCTGCTGCTATCTCAATCAATCTCTGAATCTACTCATCATAGGAAGTTCTACAGAGCCAGTCCTTTTTCATATTGGATGTAGGCCCACCACCTATAGTTCTTCATCATCACTGGCCATACTGTGGAATCCGCAGGACTTATTACGTGTGTCACAAAACCTCGAAAGAGCATCCTAGGCTATTACGAGCACATGGCTCTACCTATAGGATCTCCCAGGGACATATTATATGTGACCTCACCACAAAACCTTGCAAGAGCATCCCAGGCTTTTACGAGAACGCATCTCTACCTATAGGATCTCCCAGGGACAGATTATATGTGGTCACCACAAAACCTCGCAAGAGCATCCTAGGCTATTACTAGCACGCAGCTCTATCTATAGGATCTCCTAGGGACAGATTATATGTGGTCATGGCAAAACCTCGCAAGAGCATCCCAGGACTTATTATGGGCACACAGCCCAACCTATCGGATCTCCCAGGGACAGATTATATGCCATAGGACAAAACCTCGAAAGAGCATCTGCCAGATATCCCAGAGCACGAATTACATGCCATAGGCAAAACCTCGAAAGACTATCTGCAAATATACCAGGGCCAAATTATATGTCCTCCCAGAGAAAAACCTTGAAAGAGCATTTTCCAGATATCCCAGGGCACCAATTACATGCCATAGGAAAAACCTCGAAAGACTATGTGCAAATCTCCCAGGGCCAAATTATATGCTCATCTGCACAACCTGATCCACGACCATAGAGTATCAACTTGATACTCACCATACATCATCCTGATGTACACATGATCATCCTGATCATCATCACTACAACATCCTACTGCATGTCATCTGGAGCAACATTCTGAAGCTCGTCATCCACGATCATCCTGATCATATAATGCATCTACCTGATGCACACCAAGTATCTACCTGATACATATCATCATACATGATCCACCTAATACAAGTACAAATACATGATACATATCACCATACATGATCCAATTGATCATATCCAACATCCAACATGATGCGAACACACATATACATATAAATGATCCAACTGATCATATCCAGCATCCAACATGATGCGTACATACATATACATATAAATGATCCAACTGATCATATCTAGCATCCAACATGATGCATACATACATATAAAAATGATCCAACTGATTATACACAGCAGAGAATAGAACATCATCCTACGCTTACATCCACAACCATGTGAAGGATCCTCCTTCCAACATGCTTGGAATGGCTTCAACAAATGTGTCCATCACTTCTTCCTTGAAGTGTCCTCGATCTGAAGAACGCCAAGCCTCTCTCTGAAGTACTCAAACTTCACCCTGGCTAGTGGCTTCATCAGCACATCTGCAATCTGCTCATCCGTCGCAACATATAGGAGCTTCACAGCTCCTCTCTACACCATATCCCTGATATAGTGATATTTGATCTCGATGTGTTTCGACCTATCATGAAACACTGGGTTCTCGGACAGCTTCACACAACTCTGGTTATCACAAAAACCAGTAGCATCCAATGGGAGATCAAATAACTCAGACAGTAGCTTCCGTAGCCATACTGCCTCACAACTAGCTGAATAGGCTGCAACATACTCTGCCTCAGCTGTACTTAGTGCTACGCAGGATTGATTCCTGCTCAACGAAGAAATCACACCTGATCCCATACTGAGGCAGAACCCAGATGTGCTCTTCCTATCTGCATCACTTCCTTCCCAATCTGAATCAACATAACCCTGCAGGTTAAACTTTTGATTTGCTTCATACTTGAGCCCAAAATCCACTGTACCCTTTATGTACCTCAGAACATGCTTTACAACAACTAGGTGAACGCTCCTTAGATCCATCAGGAACTAGCTCAATGTGTTCACAGCAAAGCAAATATTCGGTCTCGTGTTCATTAGGTACATAAAGGAATCATCATCTGATGATACATCGTGACATCAACCAGATCAGATGAAGCATCACATAGAAGCTTCAGGTTCGATGCCATAGGTGTGGCCATATCCTTGCAGTCCATCATCCCGAACCTCTTCAGGATCTCTACTACATACTTCCCTTGTCCAAGGAAGATTCCATCTGCACTCTGCCACACCTCCATGCCAAAAACAAATAGTGCATCATCCCCAAGTTCTTCAACTTGAACTCGGCAGCAAGCTTCCGCTGCGTGTCAGCAATCAATCTATCATTTCTTGTTACAAGCAAGTCATCCACATACAATAAGAGTATCCCTGGATTTCCTACCTCAACCTTGTAGTAAAGGTTGGAACCCGCTTTACTCTTGGTAAAGACCAAACTGGATAGAAAGCTGCATATCCTACCATACCAAGTTCTGCACATATATGATTTCATGTCATGTGTCTCAGAACCAAGTGGATGATCCACATACACTTCTTCTTCATCTACACCATTCAAGAAAGCTATCTTAAAATCCATATGGTGTATCTTCTATTTCATCAATTTTATATGCTGCCATCTACAGCATGCTTGATCTAATAGTTCCATTTGGAAGTCACAACAGACTTCCCTTCAGCTCTTGGGACCGCATCCCAAACATCGTTCTTCATGATTGACAGATCATGGCATTCTTCCCGTATCTTGGGAACTTCAATATCTTCAATAGATAATTTTGTTGCTTAACAAATGTTGTAGTTCTTCTTTTGTAGGTGATGGCATACGATCTTTCCTACACAACAAGTTAAATTGCATGATTAGAAAACATCTCATAGTTTTCAGAACAAATTCTTACACATAAAGAAATATGTCATACAGTCATGCAATTATCTTATCCAATGCTTCAATACAACATTTATCCATATCCCGTAGCTTTCTAGATGCCTTCCAATCTCTACCAGAACATTGTTAAGAGTGTGCACAACTCCCAACATGTCAGCAAAGAGGTTTCATTCTAGATAAGTAGCAATGGAATGTTGTATAGTGCCATAGGCCACTTACCCATGCATATTAGTAGTATACTGTTCATCAATGCAAATATTCTAATATGCATAATACACAACCTAATTCTAGGAACATCAGTATATACATTATTGAACAGTATTATTTAAACAATAAAATATGCAAGTAATGCAAATACTTATCTTTGTTTGTTTGTTGGGTTGACTTCCTCTTAGTCTTTGCTTCTTTTCTGCAACTCCATTCTTTTGTGAGAAGTGGTCAACTCCCTCTGAATATCTGCATCTTTGCAGAAAGTACTGAAGTGTGCTCCTTTGCTTTATTGCAGGAACAACTGGAGTGTACTCCCTCTTGATCTTTGTTTCCTGGATTACCTATCCTTGAACTTACATCCATCCTTAATCACTATGCATGCTTATTAGTATCATCATTGTGTTATCCTTGAGGTCTCATACATAATCACACATTTATTAGTATAATCTTAATACTATCAAAACACAATAATCTTAAACATGTATAGTCATGATCATTCACAGATAATAAACATTAGTATTCAAGGTTTCAGGGAAGTCTTCTTTTACTCATGCATATTTTTATTTGATCACAGGACTCTTCTGGTTAGTTGAATCATCAATCAAGATAAGAGATATAATATGCATAAAACCCGTGATTATTCAAACCTATACCTTCATGATTCTTCTGGTTAGTCATATCATCAATTATGGTAAGAAACATAATATGCATACAACCATGATTATTCAAACCTATGACTTCATGAATAATCATTATCAACAACACAATAGTATAAGATCCTAACACAAGGTAGGATTCTAGCTTGATATAGGGAAAACATACCTGGATTAGCATGCTAGCTAGTTATGTCTAACATACCCGCATAATGTCTTCTGGTTCTCTTCAATGACTTCTGCTAGTAACCTGCATGTCTCATAAGTTAACCATTGTAGAACAAATTTATACATACTTGTAAGCCATACCTGTCAAGATTGCTTGTAATCTTCTTATGGAAGGTGTTAGCCTCATCTCCCTCTAAAACAGGAACTTCTTCACTTATGCAGGTGACCAATCCATCCTCTTCTAGGATTAACCCAATCCACATGATTTGTAGGAACTGGATCTGGAGCTGTAATAGGGTTTGTCAAAGAAACCCCAAAAATTCAAACTTTGAATTTCAAACTTTTGAAAGGATATAAATATGCGCCTTGATGAGCTGATCAAGCTGGTATATTCAGAATTTGAAAACTGCAAAGTTTCACTCCACAATTTTTCCTTTGAAACTTTCGGATTCGCTAGACGTGACCTCGAACTAGGGTTTGATGAAGTCCACTCTTCTACCCAATCAAAAGGTTTGATTCAAAGCTCTAAGCTTCTATTTTTATGAGGAGCTTCCAGCCGTGGTCACAGATTTCAAAAATTCCCATTTTTGCAGAAGCCCTAATTTTCCACTTTTCTAATCAAAGTCCCGAACTAGGGTCTGATCAAGCCCAGCCTTCTACCCAACCAAAAATTCTGATCTTGGTCTCTAAATTTTGATTTTGATGAGTAGCATTCATCTGTGGTCTCCGATTACAAAAATTCCAACTTTCTCCGAAGCCCTAAATTCCAGAAGCCATGAATGAAGGTGCTCAAAAATAATTCTGATTTGACATAAATATGTACCTGATTGTTTCTGGTGTAACTCCAAACTTTTCGATCCACAGGGTCTAAAAATTTTTCTTGAGATAGCCCGACCTATTATCTTTCCATTCCAACAGCTCTGACCTCAATTGGATTCTCTGAGAGAAATTTATGCCAAGTGTCGCAACGTGACCTGTTTATGGGATAATACAAGAGAGTGAACTTGTACGGTGTGCCACATGTCACTGGTTCAACTTTGGCGTCTGAACAATTTTTCTGAGATAGCCCGACCTGTTATATTTCCATCCCGATAGGTCTGACCTCAATTGGATTTTCTGAGAGAGAGTTATTCCAAGTGTCGCAACGTGACCTGTTTATGGAATAATACAGGAGAGCGAACTTGTACAGCATGCCACGTCTCACTGGTTCAACTCTGGCCTATGAAAACTTTTCTTGAGATAGTACAGTCTGTGTACTACTTGTAACTATTTACGAAATTTTATTTGGAGCTTCCTAGCCCAAGTTATGACCTTTTTCCCAAGGTCACCTGATTTTGACTCAGATCTGGAAGAGGCATAAACCCTATATTGTATAGATCATAAATCACAAAGTACAATGAATTAGAGGTTTTCCTTTGGACACAGGGTACATGGGGATCTGATCTTCGACCTGTAAAGGTTTCAGATCCAAAAACTTCGCCAAAACGGATTTATAGAGAAAGTTCTACGATGAATGGTTTTTTCTATATCAAGCCCTAGCATCGTAAGTGCAACAAGTGTCATACATGCCATATCATGCCTTCTTTCAGGCTAGCTCTAATACCATGTTAAATTTTCAGAATTTACTTCAATCTGATCTAGGATCTTAACTGAGAGAACAACATGTACAGCAAATCTATAGCATATCAATCATGGACACAACAATGCAAGCACACAAGAGACACAGAGTTTACTTTGGGAAAACCATAAAGGTGAAAAACCCCAATAACTTCCTCAAAGATAGATAGAGCAATGATACAACCAGAATACAAGAGATAGTCTTCTCCTAGTAGCAGAGTCTCCTCCTCCACAAGTGCGCCACTCTCCGAAGTGTGAGTGAGAGAATAGAATGTATAAAATGAGAGAGACACACTCTCTATTTATACACTAACTTGACTTGACCTTTACTCAACTAGGTCAGCCTCAACTTAACCACTTAACATAATGTTGACTGGGCCGACCCCCACTAGGGTGGTCTAATAACCCTTTGACCCACATGGCCGACCCCCAATAGGGTGGTCTAATAACCCTTTGACCCACATGACTTATACAGGGCCGACCCCAATAAGGTGGTCTAATAACCCATCAAGTATAAGTGACGACACTTACAATATAAATGATGACACTTTTGTATAGAGGTATAATAACATCTCTATAGGAATACAATATACATATATGTGAAATACATTCCAAAGTTACATATACATCAACAGAGGAGAGTTAACTCTTAGGTATTTACTTTATAAAATTGTTGTCATTTTCCTTCCTTTGAAGTGAAAATCCATGTTGATTTAGATACCATTGCTCTTCCAAAACTATTTAACTCCTTCAACCCCCAACCTCGAGCTTCTTTAGGGTTATTAATTGAAGACCAAGTGTTCTAATGAATGCCAGTTTCTTATTTACCTTTCCATAAGAACTGGAAGAAAATTTTCCTAATCTTATTTAGAACACCTTTAGGATTTTCAGCAATAATCATCCAGTACACCGAAATAGTGATTAGCATTGCTTGAATGAGAACAATTTTACCTTCCCTGGATAAAAATTAATTACACCAAAAATTTATACGTACTTCAACCTTAGTTATCAACTAATTTCAATCATTTTTATAATATTTATTTGGTTTTAAATGGAATCCCATATACTTGAAACCAACAGTTAATGCGAGCTGATCGATTGGCAGTAAAGCTTGAAATACCTATAGATGTAGCTCCTCAATTTCATTATGGTAGCAAGTCAACTTACCATAGTTTATAACTATCCTTATCGCATTACTAAACATGTCTAATATCTCTTTAATTCCCATATCTTTCTCTTTTGAATATCCAAGAAATAACAATACTATCATCTTAAAAAAAAGATATGAGTAACACTTACCTGCTCTCCAAAGATTAAACCCTCAATCTTATTATTCCTTTTTGCCTCATTTAGTGATCTACTAAGACCTTCATAACCAATAAAAACAAATATGGAGAAATTCGACAACCATGCCGCAATCCTCTTGAAGGAATAAAAAGCTTTGGTGATGCTCCATTAATGATTGATGAAAAATTAACTATTGTCATACAAGACCGGATCCAATTTACCATATCCACTGAGAATCCAGTATTAATAACTACAAGACTTATATAAAGACATCAGTTTCAATCATATGCTTTCGATAGATCAATTTTGATCACCTTAGCAAGCACCATTTTATTCTTAATTGTGTGGAGACACTCCTGATATGTTCCCACTGCTTCGTGGATATTCCTGTTAGCTAAGAATCCAAACTGTTCAAGAGAAATATTAGTAGAGAGAAAAGGTTTAATTCTTTCATCTATGATCATTGATATAATTTTATAAATTGCATTACATAAATATATCTGGCAAAAATCCCCAAATGAAACTGGATTATCCACTTTAGGTATAAGAACAAAAAATTTGAGTTAAAACAAGATAGCATTCTTCCCGAAGTTCTAGTTCCCCCAATGACTCTTAATAGATCAAAACCCAACAGATCAAAGAAGGAAAGGAAAATATCGAGGTACACCCATTACGACTTGGACCCTTGTCCTTTTTGAATTTCCCTAATCTAGATTCCAAGTCCTCCATTGTCACTAGTGCAAAAATAATTTCATTATTTTCCTCCTTGATCCATCTCAAAAAGTAGGAACATGTATGGACTAAATATGGTAAATTATTCCTTTCTGGTTCCGTGTAAATTTCTTTAAAATATCTCACTCCTTCAACTAGTTTATCGAAGCCCCTAAAAGCTTGCCCTCCTCCTTTATTCAATTCCCAAATCATATTTCTTCTTTTCCTTTGGTTTGAAAACTTATAGAAAAAAGATTTGTTCTCGTCACCTAAATCCAACCAAACCGCTCTGCTCTTCATTTTGATTTTCGCCTCTTTCTCCCTTAGGATTTCATTTTTATTTTCTCCAAATATTCCAAGGATTGTAACTCCTCAATATGATACCTATATTTCTAAGATATATGTCCTCAATCTTTCTTTCCATTTATTTTAAACTTATATCCCTACTTTTCATCTGATTAATAGACCATTCAATTGAGATTTTCTTCACATTGTTCAATGAATTTGGAAACTATCTTCTATAAGATAGATTCAAAGAGGCACCATATGTCTTCCAATTTGCACTAATTAGACTAATATAGTATGGATTCTCTAACTAATGTGGATTAAATTTAAATGTAGTAGAAGGATTTTTCTCCCCTTTATCCATTTGGAATAAAATAGGAAGATGGTCTAGACCTCCTCCGGTCACCCTCCAAATTATACATCTTTCAACATTCCTCATTAATTCTCCAAAGAAAATAAATCTGTCTGATATCTTGGATATAGCAGCCTCCCCATCTCTCTTATTAAACCATGTTGGTTTTATATCTATACGATCAATATCTATAAGATCCATTGACTCCATTTGAAATTGAAAATAGTCTTGTAGAGAATCCGACCATGCTTGAGTCCCACAAACCTCAGCTCTGTTGATTGTAAAATTTAGATCCCCAACTATCAAATATGGATAGTCCTTAAGTAATTTTTCCTTAAAAAACCTATCTGAGTATTCCACTTTCTAATTATAAGGCCTATAAAGATTAAAGATAGTAAAATTTAGAGCTAGTTCCTTACTATTAAAAGTCATACCAAGACCAGGGAAAACATAATAGCAATTTAATAGTTATAGATCCTATTTCCAACCAGTTAATAAGCCTCTCGAAAGGCCTCTACCATTTGACCGAAAAAATTCCACCCCATTAACAACCACTTCAAACTAGTAATTCAACCAACCTCACCAGTACCAGTATTTTTTGGTTGCTGACCAACCCATGAGATTTGAAATACATGAAGTTTCATTAATCAACCTTACCCATGGGTTGTTCGCTAAGTACCCAATAGGAAATTTGATCATATTTTTTGAAACTTAATAGCTCCCTCTTATTATACCTTGCACTGATTTTCTTGCCTCTAATTGGACTAATAAACCCTAGACCCACAGCCTCTAAACTTGCATCCAATCCTATAGATCCTTCAGGTCTTAAGGCATAGGGATTACAATCATCCCATTTGACCTTGTTTATAACTAATACTGATAAATTGAGGCACAATCCTCGATAACTTCCTCTAATTAATATTTTATGAACACAAAGTGAGATTTTGGAAATAGGACTTTCAAAACCCTCCTTCCCCCATGACAAGACCTTACTAAATTATATTTAGAAGAGAAGGAAACTAAAGCATGATCTCCCAAAATATCATCCAATTTATCTTCTAAAGAGGAGAATAGGCTTATAAAGTTGCCATTTCCCACATATTTCTCTTTTGAGGATGTCCTCTGGCTATCCTCCATTCGATTCATTGTTTTCCCTTCTTTATGAACCTCAGATATTTAAAAAGATACCCTAGGGTTTTCTTTCAAATCAATTTTACATTTATTGCGATCTTCTTCTTTTTCACTAATTTCAGGGCCCGGCATCCCAAATTGAATTTCCATATCATCCCACTCCTTTACTGTCCCTTCCACTTCCATCTCTTTTTCAAACTGAACCTCAAATGCATTAGAAGGAAAATTTATGACAGTGGATAATTTTTCTTGTGCTCTTCTTCCTTTTCAGTGATTTCAGGTCCTGACATCTCCATCTAAATTTCCATATCATCCTACTCCTTTATAGTCCCTTCCACTTCCATCTCTTGTTCTGACTAAACCTCAAATGCATCAGAAAGAAAATTTCTCACAGGGGATAGATCCTTTCTTACCCAGATCTTCTTCTTAAAAGGTAATGTGCAATCCTTAATTACACGGCCATATGTATGCCATATACGACATCTGAAAGGAATATTCACATAATCCAATATCTACTCCAAGTTCAGATCCACGTCTTCAATCTTAATGAACTCAAACAACCCTGTTGATAACCATTCTCATAGCCTGAAATTTATAAGAAGGATCCACATATAATGTAGAACCCAATTCATTCCCTAGTGTAGACAAAAAATTACCATTCAAGAATTCAAAAGGGAGAAGTGGAATTTTAACCCATACATGAACTTTCTTTGCAGTTTCCCTTCTTGTCTCAAAACAAGGATTCCATAGTTATAGGGTTAGATTGGTTTTCCCCCACATCCAATGGTCCCTTAAGATCTTAGCAACTTCCTCTCCAAAATTCACGTCGGGTCAGAAAATAAAAATTATGAAAAGTAATTAAAAAAATCCATGTCAGCTCATAAAATAAAAAAATCATAAAAAGTAATTAAAAAAATCCATGTCCAAAATAGAAAATTAAAACTTAAACTAAGATTTATCACACAAGAGAGGAACCAAAGCTCTTGAGTTTAATATAAATAAATAAATAAACTATACATCAAGAAATTGGATGGTCGATAATAATCCCAACACTCTGCCTCAAATCCTTCACCTTCTTCAATATCTTCCAACCCTGAACTTCTTAAAACCTCCTTACTTCAAACAGTTTTTCGAGACAAATCTATCAAAGCTTTTTTTTATGTATCTCTTGTTAAGAACTTTCTCGAGACAAATCTATAAAAGCTTCTTTTCTATGTATCTCTTGTTCAGAACTTGAATTGGATAGGGAAATATCGGATTCAAATAAAACCAGCTCGAAATAGTGTTATTTTCTTGTACCATGAGTTTCCTTATCTATCACCTTATTTAATACATCTTTCAACTACTTTCGTTTAGAATCTAAATCCATTCTTGCTTCCATTCTTCACTAACCTCTTCTCTGGACCTCAAGTGAACATCTGTTTTGATTCTAGATCTAATGTACTCCTCGATTCTTCCTTACTTTCTTGGAGCTCCCAAACCTCCTCGATTCAATACTCTAAAACTAATCTTCTAAGCTATTGTTAAAAAAATATCTTCACTACATCTTATAAATTGGTACAAATTTGTATATTATATTTCAATATAATTCTAAAAGTGGGTTGTCCTACAAACAAAGGTTAATTTTATTTTAAAGGATTATAATATAGATTCAAGTAACTTTTTACATATATTTCAAATTTGAGTAATTAATCTATTTATTTGAAAACTTATAATATTTTAAAAATATTTTACTTTAGAGTAGTTACGCCGAAGGCATATTTTCAGGGGTTGGCTCCTCTCCGGCCTTTGTCGTCTTTCGACGGCGAATGAAGAGCCACCCCCTATCATCAATGGCTTGCACTAGAACGCTTATTTAGTTAAGTTTGTCAAGAACATAAAGAGTCAGGACCAGACCAGGTCGCCCGTGCTTTCCTTCCTGCTTAACCACATGAACCAACCTCCCCACATAAACCACACTCCTTCCTTTAATAAACATATTCAACTACACATATCAATACGCAACGCCTTAGTGAGATTCTTAGTTTATAATAAAATTTCAACATTGGCATAGCAGGAGCCACCCCCTATTTTATATATATACCTTAAAAAATTAATATTAAAAAAAACTTAAGTCCTCAGGCTGTAAGTTAAGCGATCACGTTGTGACATATGAAGCTTCGCATGGATATCTTCCTTATATATTATGCCATTGCCATTATACTTGAGTATGGAAGCACTATTATATTCTCTTTTACACCAATGCATGGTTTTCATCAAGTTCATAAAGTGGGTTTTTAATTAGCCATATGGTGCACCATATTTTATTACACTTGGAATTGAAATTGTAGTTATCTACATGTTTATCTAATTTGGATTCCTAAATTTTCCTTAGGGATTAGTGCGTTTTTATTGATACACTTTAAAATGTAAATGGAGATTGAGTGCATGTAAGGACCTTCATGGAGGGTGTTTGAAGAGAGCAAGATATTTTTGGTGGGGTAACATAATCAATTGTCAAATTTTATCAAATTTTAAATCTTTTTTGAATGATAAAGACCCACATGTTATGTGATGTCCAAATATTTGATGTAGAGAATAAATGTTAAATTTTGAGGGGAAGCATTGTATGATTTCAAGTTTGAAAACATAATATGTTGTAAAGGGTGTTAGTAATCTTTTTTTTAAAAGAGCACATTGACATAGTATGTTGTATGATTTCAAAAATATTTGTGCATTGTGAATGTGTGTCTCTATTGCCTCTATTATTCCTATTATTGTTGATGGGCAAAAAATTGTTTGAAGGGAGGAAATACATGTTATAGGTTAAATCTGCACTTCTTTGTCCATGATCACTTTGCTCTGTCGATCACACAAAAGGACAACATGGATTGAGGAGCTAGACTGTCCTGGATGATGTTTGAACTGAACCTACCCTCTTCAGCTGGGAATTTCCCTGATTTACCTGATCTTTTGACATGTGCGCTACTATGTGGGCAGAAGACTAGCGCACATCTACTAGTATGCGCTACTTTACTCAAGTGAAACTAGCGCACACCTTGGAAAAGCTATAGACGCTTGTTGTAAAACACTAAAGTTGCGTCCTGTGTGCTACTATGCCTTGAGGAAACTCGCACACATCTTAAGATGAAATCAAAAATATATTAAATTGACGAATTGGGATTAGTTGAACTTGGTTCTGCAACTTCCCCAACCTCCCAATTCAACTACCTCTCGATTACAACTGCTTAGCTTGTCCCATAAATACAAGGAGGATCCATGAGAGGAGACTAGTCTTAGATATAAAGATAGAAAGAACCTAGAAAGTCTGCATTAAAGGTTGTTACAATGGAGGAAAGTCCCAAGTCATTGTGAAGAGCAGGAGCCCAGGACTCGGTTGCAGAAACATCTCGACACGTCAGGTATATTGTACTAATTCATGTTTCTTTGATAATAAAAATGTCGAAATACCCTTCCTGTCCCAAATCATATGTCTATTAGATTGTATATCTATTTGGATTAATATCTTATTATATTTGATGTTAAATTACTTTCTCATTTCATCATATTTATATATAGTCAAGATACATTGAGGAAGGTATCCTTTGTATTGCAAGTTCATCAAGCGAGAGATCAAGCGGGAGATCAAGTGAAAGCTAGGACCAGCCATCGGTTAAAGGTATGTCTTTCGATATCCCGATCTCTGTCATTTGTAAGAACTAGTTGTAATGCAATTAATGTATTTACCTGTCAACCCCGCCCAATTGGTAGTGTCCATCTCCTCACTATAAGGTATAAATCCTGAACAACAATACAAACATAATTATACATATACAACCTTCGTGAATGCTAGAGTCACACTCATATATAGTTATAGTTAATCATTTAAAGAATAGTAAATCTGTACTAAGTATTGAATTGTACCAAATACCAATACATACTACAATTCAATAAGAAACAACAGAGAGAGGGTGTACTCGGGTCACCACATCATCCCAAACAATTGAATGATGGAAATAGAAATTTCTTAGAGTTGGTTTCCCTGGAATGTCTGCCTGTAATGTCCCCATCTTGACCCTATTGCATTAAGATTGTAAATGATGTAAATATAATTATTAAATCATGGTGAGGAGCTCAAGGCCAAGGCCCCACCATCGATTTATCGTTTTATGTATTGGCAATAGATGCATATGGTTCTTGTGCTAGCCAGTCACAATGTAAATTAAGACATCATGTAAATATGAATTTTAATGAAATACCCACAACTAGCTATGCAATGCAAGAAAGAGATGGGGGCATGATTTTTATAAGGAATAGGGAGGGAAATTATTCAAACCCTTGAGCCAATGGTGTTAATCCATGTGTCAATGAGAAAACCCATAAACCACCAACTACCCATTTTGGGTTATGCACCCAATCCTTTAATTCTTCCAAGAGTTGGTTGAGGCAGTTAATGCCTTGGGAATGGAGAGGTATGGTAGTCAATTTCGTGTATGGGCAAGGCATCAATCTGGAAAAATGTATTTTTGCTTCTTGGGAAAGAAAACACCCATGAAATGGTGCCCAAAGCCATCTTTCACCCATGGACTTTTCTCTCTCACGCAATCTGAGCTAACTGGGACTTTCTCCATCACGTTTTTCATCGTTTTCCTACATTGTCCATGCCTGGGAACTCGTTTTTATATTGCACAATGGCTGGGGTGAAGGGAGTCATGATTTTGGGGTTTATGGAGGCCGTTTTTGTCCCTTGAATGCCCATAAACATTTTTTTTTTTTAAACGATTTGCTCTCCCAGGGTTGTTTCCCCCTTCTCCCATTTCTTTTTGGCTGCGCACATTTTTCTAAACTGGTAGAAACCCCATTTTGGGCATCCCACTGTAAAAATGATTTTCTACATGCCCATCACTTGTGATTTTGTTGTTATGTGCATCCCTGTTTTGGTTTGAACCTATGAGCAAGAAATTTGGAGTGGTAGTGGATATAATTCACTTGATAAACCTAGTGAGGGGAGTAACCTCTCAGAAAGATCAAAAGGGTCGGCTACTCTTCTATGCACACCTTGGACAACTCTAGATTAGAAGGTATGGCCTGAGGGATTGCATATTGGTGAAGGGAATACTTCCTTGAGTGGGATGTGTAGGCATTGTGGGTGCCAAGCTAGATAGATCTTGTAGAGGTATCCATGGCTCTGTGCTTGAGCTCACTAGCTTAGCAATTCATTCTCTCCCTTTGGCTTAGCAGCCTAATAAACCCAACTGTGGATTGGCTTGGCTGATTTTGGTGTATTTTGGCTATGTGTGAGTCTGTTGTTCCCTTTTTCCTTGTAGAAATCATGCCCAGCTTGGGGATGGCAATTATATCAAGGGATTGATAAGCACAACTAGCCTATGGTTGGGGGGAACGTTGCAGTTGCATAGCTGGTCGCTCGGGACTACTTTGTTTTTAAGATAAGTACTCTCTTGTGTTTAAATTTTGCAATGTATTTATTTAATGTCTGTCATGAAAATATTTGAATGTATGTTAGATATGTAAATGATTTTAATTCCATTGTGTTTAATGACAATGTGCATATGTATATGTCTTTTATTATCAATGAGTTTTTACTTAATGGATATGGGGCTATATGCCCAGTTTTAGCATCACGTTCTCTCCATCACACTGGTATGATGGAGGGGACATTACATTGCCCGAAGAAGAGTGCGAGGGATCCTCTTTACTATTATTGTCGATATTATCATGGAGAGAGGGCAAAGAGGAAGGGACTTCGTTCAAAGCATATTTGGTGCCCACAACTTGGATTTGCTAATCTGCGGATTTTGAAGGAAGCATGGTCATATGCAAGAGCAGCCTCTTCCGCGGTGTTGAAAGTTCCCAGCCAAAATCTGGCCCCATTTTTGTCAGGATCCCTTATATCAGTTGCAAATGTTCCCCATGGCCACCGCCTGAATCCTCTATCGTTCCTGGCCCTGCTCTGATTAATCTCTCTATTCTCCTCTTCATGTGCTTGTGGCTTCATCTTTACATTTACCACCTCTTCTCTTCTTAGAGCCATTGATACGGAAGAATAAGAAATTTTTCTTTTATAAATTCATTACCAGTGTGTTGTGATGTCGCTCGGCGGCGGCGGCGGTATTGGCCTGGATATCATGACCTTCAATATTAATATCGATATCGTTCTCCACTTCCAGCAAATGGTGGCAAATGAAATCTAACATATTCATTCTCTCTGCTACTATAACGTCCCCTATTGTCTTTGGCCAATAAGAGTAACAATATGAATAGCATTCATATGGATTGATTTCCATTTCAAGAGAGGAATATAAAGTAGTCTTTCCATTTGTGGTAAGTTGCATCATGTCAATCCACACTTCCATGACATTTCCAACTTGTCAATAATAAAAAGTGATAAATATAATCCATTGTCAACTTGCATCATCGTTAGTCTTAGTTGAGTATTTCAAATTATATTTGACTTGTGAGCATGGCCTTACAAGAAGATTCAGATTTGGGAAATTATAATGTTATAGAACACACGTGAGCATCGTGGGACTTTATGCCCCAAATTTAGAAGTTACAACTATAGGATAATACAAGTCGTGAAAATTGAAGGTTTGATCTTACCTAGGAAAATGCTATGTCGCCCTGTAGATTTTCTTCTCTCAACGTACCACCCATTTGTTTTTCAAATATTAAATTAAAAAAAAAACAAATTAATCCCATCCTCGAAAATCAAGAGATTGTGGAGATATACAATTATGAAAATATACAATTGATATAAATTAAAAGTCCGCTTAGAAGATTAAGAATCAGATTGTGGACATATAAAATTGATATAAATTAAATGTCCAGATTTCAAATTTCAAGGTTTACCATCAACATCCTCATCAAATATAAGAATCAGATTGTGCATATATGAACATCATCCACAATCGGATTGTGGAGATATAAAGTTGATATCAATTAAATGTCCAAATTGCAACGAGCTTTTAAATTGAATAAATAATAATGGACAACTACTATTAAGTTTATATATATATATATATATATATTATTAATTATTAATTATGACAATAGTTTATCATTTGATTTTTAGAGTTCTATATAAGCGTGTTTTAGTAAAGGTTTCACCTTTGAGTGTCGACCGCACCGAATCAAATGGGAGAAAGGACTTAAGTGGTAAATGCTTTGCACCTATCCACAAGAGTTAATTGTTGGAAGTGGAGCAATGAATGAGACTTAGTTTTGAAAGTCTCATCTAACTGTCCATCCAATTCGAGCAATGTAGTGTAAAGAAATCCTCGGCAGTCAAACGCTTTATGGCAAACTTGATGTCATATCAGTAATAAATCTTATTACTGTAAAATAAAATTTACAACACATTGCCATTGATAAACGAAAAAACCGGTTCCAGTAAAGCAAATATATAACACATTAACAGAAAAACTGTACATCTCTAAACCAACTAATATTATGATATTTGAAAAACAATTTAACATAAGCGGGGGATAAGCCATGTTATACTAACGTTAGTTAAGGTATTAATATATTCTATGATAGGCATATAATATTGTAATATTATATACCCCTTCATTTGTGATATGGAATATTATATGCTCCTTCATTTGAGATATGGATGCATAACGTTCACTTTTTATTTTTTTTCATTAAGAAGGTTCACCTTTTATTCATTTTTTTCATCAAGAAGGTTCACCCTTTATCTATATGTATATTTATGACATGTTATTTACTTAGTCGAATTTTACTTTTCTTTTGAAGTTGTATGGGTTTTCAGGTTTGATTCCATAAGGCCGAACGATTTCCATAATTAGACCAATAACATCTAAAATTTTCGGATTGCACAATAATTTAATTACTTTAACATTGAAATATATTTAAATAAATAATATTTATAAAAAAATTATTATTAAATCTGATTACTTCCTCTTTTTTCCTTTTCTATATAATTTATAAATCCAAATCCAATATTATGTAATGTTAATAGAATATCATGCCATGTTGAAGTTTATTCAAAAAAAATAATATGATACTCAAGTCATTCCATCAATTCTATCAACCAATATAAGATATTAATTTTGTATAAATAGGACTCTTATTTATTGTAAATGAGAATTTTTTCATAGTGAGAACTTTTTCATATTCGAATATACATCTCACACTAAAATACAAAATATATATTTTCAATGAAATATTTAAGGAAGAAGGCTAAATGTTATACAATTTCAATGTTTTGTTGTTTGCCATCACTGGAATCTGATCAATATTAGTAAATGGTGCACTTGGATTGGTCATGCAAATTGTATACACACCTAGATCTAGCCCTCTTAAGTTACCAACCTATGTTGTCATAAAATTTGATAATTACAATGGTCTTCCATTGGACCAATGTGTGACCAATCTCAACCAAAACACATACAAATCCACCCATAAATCGAAGTAACAAGGAAAAAATCCCCCTCAAGATGGCTTGCAAATTGATTATCCATAAATCCCAAGGATTGACATTAACAAGGTCAACAATTGACATTGGTAACAATGAACGTCAATGATTGAACTTCATAGCAATGGCATGTATTAGAACATTAAAAGAAATCTCAATTACACCATCGTTCTCCTTCAAATGCTATGCAAAGATGAAAGACACTTCATATGTATCGCTTAAAAAAAAACAAGAGGCATAGCTTCATCCGCTGTCCCTTTCACACTTAAAATTGCAATCCTTAATCCCTACACTCCTCCTACCAAATGAAAATACCAATGTTGATTTCCAATATATTTAGAGCCAAACTTGATCACTACCTAGCCCTTTAGTGTTTTACTCACATATGTATACTTTTTGGTACGACAAATTAATGTACAATTCATTTTACTCGCTATTGATTACATAAGTTTCTATTTATTGCTTATTAATGCTTGCAACAAAGTTTTCATTTTCCTTTCAATTTCATTGACTACTATCCCTATCAAAAATTAGCTAAACTTTTTTTCAAATACATAAATTTATATTGTCTATATACACACAGCTTTATTTCATTTGACAACATATTGAAGTTTTTCAAAGCATTTCATTTCATTTGCTTTGAAGTATTTTAGTTTATTTCTTTTAAATTTTGGATTTGTGAGTTTTGAAATCAGATGTAATTTCTATAACTAATATATGATTCTAATTTTTTTAAAAGAAGATACAATTTATATAACTAATATATATGAGTTTTAAATTTTTCTACATTTTAAACTTACGAATTTTGATTAAAATCTAATGCAATTTTTATAACTAATATATAATTTTAAAATTTCTAATTAAATTTAAAAAAATGCAATTTATATAACTAATATATATAATTCTAAAATTTCTTTAAAATTTTCAACTAAACTCTTAACTCCTAAAAAAATTATATATGATTCTAAAATTTCTTTAAGATTTTCAACTAAACTCCTAACAAAATTAAGAGAAGGAAAATATACTCGAAAAATTTAAAAACTTACCATATTTAAAATACACCTTTTAATTTGTCAAAAAAAAAAAAATCCATAATAACGATTAAAATGAAATATTACCATTTGTTTTTCACCTTTGATCGCTGTACCAGATCAACTTTTATGTGACACGTGTATATGCAAAGCACAACAGGGTTAGCATTGCCGTTGGCGCAAGCTGTAGACATGTCGGATGAGGGGTGCAGACTGCAGTACATCATCGATTCAGCCGCCCCCTCTTGGCAATTGGCAATTTGGCATCTTCGACTGGAAACCTCGTATTTTTAAACAGAAAAAAGGACAGAATCCAAACCACTACTCAGATCATGTCCATACTTTTGTACAACCAGACATGGACTGCTATTAGTTTCGGGTTTAAATACGTCATTAGTAATTTAATTGTGAAAGATGATGATGGCCCGATGGGGTGGAATCCTTGTATTGGGGCTCTTCCCTACGTACAGAAAAAAGTCGCTTGCTTTGATTAATCTGTTCAGCAGCCCACTGACCCTATCTGGGTTTGTAAGTAGCCTTCAATGCACGGATCGATACACATTTTCTATACGTCTGGACTCTGCAGGCTTCACAGGTTCCTCCTCTACTTATTCAGCTTTATTTACCACTTAACTTCCGCCGTTGTTCACGGCTCTTTACGTAGTGAACACCTCGAGAAGCTGTAGATTCCTCTGTAGCGGCCCGTTCAGTTTAGGGTTGCAGAATTACGCTTCTTCGGTGGTTTCACTATTTAAGATCGGTAGGGATCTCAGTAGTAGATCAGGCCGAGGAGATTTGATATGCATTCGCAAGAGGCGAATACATGAAGCTTCCTGCCATGGATTACCCTTCCCTCAGCAGACAGCAGCATGTGGGCAGTTCAAAACCGATGGAGTTCAGATTGCTGTTTCGTTCACGGCGATTCAGAGGTTTCTTGCATGGAATTTACATTGATGACACGATGTCTCGAATCCAAAGAAATCGACGGAATTACTACCTCTAGCTTGCCTCTAATGTATTTTCTTTGCCTTTCTACAGTACTGTTAATTCATATTTATGGAAGTTTGGTTTGGATTATTCACTGTTTGAAAGGCAAAACACAATATACAACTAGGTAGCAGGCATGCAGGAAGGCCAGGCATTCTCTTCTGCTAAGTTACTTCTTTGTTTGTCTTAATGGAATTTTAAATTCACGTTACACAACTGACTTATATTATGAATTGATTTGTGTGTTTTTCTTTGGAATACAGACATGGTATTAGAGACCTTTCGGAACTTTTTTGAAGAAATGAAATTACCTCTAATTTTTCTATTATTTCACATTTACACTGTGTTGTATATGATGTCTATGTCTCACAGAAACGGACAGCACCAGTGAAAACACAGGGATGTCTATGTCTATGTCTGATGGAAACAATCAGCTAACAGTGAAAAATATAATAATAAAAGTAAGGGACAGAAATACAATGCAGATCTTAAGTATTGGACAGAATCTTTAGGAAGAGTTTGTAGTATAGTAGCATAATTAGAGTACAAATATGGATACAGGATTAGATACTGAAAAAATATCTAATATTAATAAAATTCTGTAGTTTATTTATATAAAATATTTTTAATTAAATATTTACAAATATACCATAACTAGCATAGATCCATCTAAAAGAAGATCTATCAAGTGCCCAAAGGGATCAAAACTCTCAAAGGTGCAAACTCCTTTTTAGACTTAAAATGTTAACTAAATCTGTAATGCAATGCTTATGGTTTTAATTTATCTCATTTATGTAGTTTTATATATATGTTGTTTCAAAATGAGCACTTAAGGAGTTACACATCTCTCCCCTACTTGGCTGTAGGAAGGAGTTACACATCTCCTCCTTACTGAGCTGTAGAATGCCTCTCTTCCACCCAAATATACATAGACATTTATATAATAAAATTTAACATATATTTAAAAAACAAAAGTATAAAATGTCAACAATTTAAGATATGGAAGTGTAAGAGACAGAAACTATTTATTAATAGTTATTTTAATAAGAAAGTGTGAAATTGAATTGTATTTTTGTTTTACAGTCTTTAAATAATTAAAATTTGTTTTTTTTTCAAAATTGGTTTTCAAAATTTATTTGTCCATTACCTATACAGAATATTCTCCAATATGGTTTGTAATGATGATCTATAAAATGTATATAAAATACAATCAGCTTAAATTAATATGTAAATAATGAATTTCTATTGTACGGTTATAATTTTTTATAATGATAATCTAACCATTTCTCATACTGATAATCTAACCATTTCTCATAACATTTTTGCTGTCATAATTTATTATGATGATAATCTAATGAATTCTCAAAACAGTTTTGTTTGGTTTAATCTTGTAATTGTATGGTATAGATTACATCAAGATTAGATTATAAATTTAAAATAAACATATATATATTATATTATATTATAGCTCATCCAATATAATGTATTAATATATTGAAATTATAAAAATTTTGTATTTAAATTTGAAATCCTAGCAAATATTCTCTTGATCGTCCTGCTACTTTGCTTTTTTTTACACCACTGGGTTATATTATGCATTGAGTTATATGTTTTCCTTTGAAAGACAGGCATGGGTATTCGACACCTTTCGGAAATTTTTGAAGAAATTAAATAACCTCTATTTATTCTGTTAGTTCACATTACACTGTCTTGTATATGATTGGAATGTGGTTCAACTTCAAACATTTCACACAAGAAAAAACTACAGAGATGCTGAAGATGTCCGCAATAGTGAAAAATATAATAAAAGTAGAGGACAGAAATACAATGCACATCTTAAGCATTGTGCGGTCATAAATATTTTATGATAATAATCTAACTAATTCTCATAACATTTCTGTTCGGTACAACCGTACAAAACCAATCAGGCATGGAGTTTTGCATAATATCTAGGTTTGGTACTAGCGCGCATTTATACAATACCAGTCAATACCAGTCGGGCTTGGAATTTGGGACCATTATTGATGGTTATATATCTTCACTGCCTTTTATTTTATTATTTATTTTTTGACCATGATTGATGGTTATATATCTTCACTGCCTTTTATTTTATTATTTATTTTTAAAGGTTATAGCTCTTGCTATACATGAGTTTTTTGGTTGTAGTCAGGTTTCCTGGCTGTGCCTCCTATTATCTTTGTGTACAATGTACATTTACCTATTGTCTTTAACATTGAAAAGAGAAACATATAACTAATCAGCCTCCCTAAATAATTGAGAATTGCTTTGTGTCTGGTTGCTTCCCTTTATGCATTTGATGGCGTTAATTGCTAAGAAAAGACTTTGTTTCTGTTGGCACCCTAAATAATTGAGAATTGCTTTGTGTCTGGTTGCTTCCCTTTATGTATTTGATGGCGTTAATTGCTAAGAAAAAACTCTGTTTGTTGGCAGTAATATTTTGCAAAATTAAAATACTAAACAATCATAATATTTCACAATCATAATATTTCACATAAGATGGCGTTAATTGCTAAGAAAAGAGTCTGTTTGTTGGCAGTAATATTTTGCAAAATTAAAATACTAAAGTTAACTAAACAATCATAATAGGACAAAAAATTTAAGAACCAAAATTAATTCCAAAGTGTGTTAAATTTTCAAGATGTTACCTGGCTTTAATCATTGAATTAGTGTACATGGATTGAATTAGTGTACATGGAATTCTAGGATAAAAAATTCAACTCAAAGTTCACCTAAAAGTTAACCTACAAGAGGAAATAGGCCATTAAAAGATTCCAATCCAAAACCCTAACAAGACTACACCGTGTTGAGAGAAAGTAAACCTAGATTAAAGTATTTATAGATTTGAATTTGCAAAACACATAAATTGTGAAAAACAAACACAATTATGCTAAGAAATTGCTATACCAAAACTTTCTATGGTCATAAGAAATGATCTATTCATTTAGAAGAAAATTACATGAAGAAGTGTCTCCATTTATAGTGATGGAGAGGCAAAACCATTTGTTAAAAATAGTTAGGTGATAAAGTTGCCTATGTGAGCTTATAACTCACAAAGGGCTTATGTGAGCTTATAACTCATAAAGGTTTTAAGCATACTTAATGTGATGCATGGAAAATACAAACACTAACACCCCCAGAAGCAAAATGTAGAGAGTAAATAAAGGAAAGAAAAGATAGCTCCCCACGATGAGGCCTCATAAGGTAGTTATGTACAAACTCTCCTAAGCATGGAAAAAGAGAAAACCTAACTCTCGTAAGTATAAAAAAAGGAGAAAATCTCATGGGAAAATCTCCTCCCAAAAAGAGAAAAATGTCACTTATGAAAAAGGCATTTGGAGTTGAAACTGAAGAAGATCCATCAATGATGCAATAAATGGCAAGAGAAGTAGACCCATGAAGACTAAAAGCTCCAACCAAAACTCTGAAGAATACTCGAGGCAAATAACCTCAATGAACATGGTTGAACTTTGAAGATCTCAATAGGTTGTAGAGGCATGAAAATGACAAACACTAACATCCACCACATGAATACTCCAAAGAAATAGGTGTTAGTTAGGAACCAAAAAAAGGCTTCAAGCAAAAGTGAACACCATCAACCATCAAACAAGAAATGAGGCCTATGGACGCTAAAATATTCAAACAAGAGGTATGGGTGAAATTCTAAAGAATGTCAGGAAACTCGTTGTCAACCCCATCAAAGATACATGTAGAAATCTAAGTAGACAATTTCAAACTCTTGAATGCACATTCCAAATGTAGAAATCTAAGTAGACAATTTCAAACTCTTGAATGCACATTCCAAATCGTTGAGATAATGAGAGTTGAATGCACACACCCAAAATAAACTCATCCTGTAGAATGAATCATGACAACCAAGAAAACATTGTATGATAAGTTTACCTATAGACGACAATCCATCTCATAGGAATGCATGGGTAATTGTCAAGTCAATATAGGAATCAGTGCTATGTATAAAGGCTCACTCCGAAGATACATGATCTCAATCAGTCATGCTGAATAAGAAATCAAAGAAGGAAGCATTGCATACCACCTATCCACAAGGTTGAAGTGAGTGGAAAAGATGATGGAAATGGATGTTACAGCTAATGGAGAAAGTATGGGGCACAAACTAAAGGTGTAAAAGATGCAAAACAACCTAAGCCATAAATATTCCAAAGTGGCAAACTCCAAGATACTATGAAACAAGATAGTACAAAGAGAGGAATGCCTAGTTACACTCCAAAGACTATCTACATGAGTGGCATGCAATCCACTACTCAAAGGTGCAGAATGAGAGGTACCAAAAACCAACATGGACAACAATCCTTGATATGGGACACAAAAAACAAGGCCATGTTAGGTACCAATTTACAAGTGAGGAATCAACACAATTTCATTGAGCTTATGATAAAAATGATTTCGAATAGGGAAATTAGGGTGATGTACAAAAACTCATTGGAAAGAGACCGAAATGCTTTTCACAAAGCCTCAAACGAAATGTAAATTGGGTACTTCATTGATAAGTTCTGGAAAAAAACACCAATAGCAACTTCATTACAATAATTTTTTCCAAGAAAACTAAATATGTCAAAAAAGCTCCTAAGAGTTTTCTTGGAAATTATGGTGTCCAAGAGAATAGAACCTTGGTCTCATCCACTCAAACAAAATAGCTTACCAACAAGACTTCAGAACCCATCATCGGTACCTTCTTTGAAGAAGCTCCAATAGCAGCTGGCATCGTTGAATGCAAGAGGGAGAATCACCAAAAAAACTACTACTACAATCTCTTAGAGCTTCTAAAAAAACAACATAAATGAAATCCTTGCAACTCAAAATCCCACAACTATAGCCACCTACAAGAAGGCCACCAATGATTATGGTGATGTGGCCTATGGGAAAATACCACACAGATCTCAGACTTGATTTGAGGAATCATTAATGGGTTGTCTACAAGAGGATTTGTGATCTGTGGAGAGGGAAAGATATATGCTCAAGATTAAAAAAACAAAGATCTCACATATATATGAATGGACAAAATCACAATATGGAACATAGAAAATCACACTAGTAGATCCACACAGAGAAACAACCATGTAAAACCACAATTTCTGACATACACCAACAAAGGAAGCTCAGGTCCATGCTCGAAACTCAACAAAATAAAAAATCTTCCATAATAGATAAAAATTCTTGAGAATATATTTGGAGAGATCACTCTCATACCATGCGAAAAAAAAAACATAGGTATGCTAAGAAACTGCTATACCAAAACCTTCTACGAAGAGAAAAAATGATCTATTGTTCTTAGATGAAAAATACATGAAGAAGTCTCTCCATTTATAGTGATGGAGAGGCTTAGCCATTTGGTAAAAATAGCCAGGTGAAAAGGTTACCTACATGAGCTTACAACTCACAAAGATTGTATGCTTCATGAATTGTTCAACTACATAGGACACTTTCAAAAGATCGAGCACTTAGAGAAACTACTCATACAAACGTATCACATCTCAACACATCGATGTTTTCATGTGGTTTAAACCCTCAAAAGGGGAACACTCGAAAACCCCATCCAAATGCCTATTTGAGGGAATTTATTATGCAAATGAATGAAAGTTACAAATGAGCTTTTCATATTGATCAACTAGCAAATGACCCTCCATGCTCTTTAAATAGAGATCATGGACCAATTGGGTGTTAAGCCACACATCAATGGTAGTTATGACTTAAGAGAAGATGAATTGCTTGCTCACTCTATGTCTAGAACATTTCATGACCATTGGATTTCATTTACAAATGCATACTAATACATACTAAAGAAACACACTTTACCTAATGGATATATTAAACAAGTTGATCTTAACTAACTCTTAAGTGTCTAAATATCCTAGTAAGAATGAGATGCATGGAAAATACAAACACTAACATAAATGCCCAATCTTAAACATTCATATTTTTTTTTGCTTGATCTCAATACTTGAAAACAAGTATGAAAATGGAGTGCACTAAATCCCCAACATTTTTTTTATTAATAACAATATTATCAAAAATGTTAAATGAGATTTCTTATAGATATTTCTTTGTAGTGCAATGTGCCAAAATTTATGGAGATAAGAAGATGAAGAATTATAACATTTGGAGAATTAAGTGCTCTTCCACATTAAAAGATAATAATTCAGTTACATGAGTTAAACTATTTAATTACATAAACCTAATTGAACACTAACTAATATAGAGATCAAGTGTTCTTTCACATTAAAATATAATAATTTAGCTACATCAATTAAACTGTTTAGTTACATAAACCTAATTGAACACTAACTAATATAGAGTTTAATACATTAAATAGGGAGAGTATTTTCTTTAACACTCGGTCCCCTTTAATCTCAGTGGTTAAACTA
Source organism: Larix kaempferi (assembly GCA_027924585.1). NCBI lineage: Eukaryota > Viridiplantae > Streptophyta > Pinopsida > Pinales > Pinaceae > Larix > Larix kaempferi. Next base: position 503,881 of record BSBM01000122.1, read on the forward strand.
AAAGTTATACTACTATTAAAAAATTTCATCATCGTGTCTATCATCTTCCTTATACATTATGCCATTGCCATTATACCTGAGTATGGAAGCACTATTATATTCTCTTTTACACTACTGCATGGTTTTCATCAAGTTCATAAAGTGGGTTTTTAATTAGCCATATGGTGCACCGTATTTTATTACACTTGGAATTGAAATTGTATTTATCTACATGTTTATCTAATTTGGATTCCTAAATTTTCCTTATGGATTATTGCACCTTTACTGATACACTTTAAAATGTAAATGGAGATTGAGTGCATGTAAGGACCTTCATGGAGGGTGTTTGCAGAGAGCAAGATATTTTTGGTTGGGTAACATAATCAATTGTAAATTTTTTTAAAATTTTAAATCTTTTTTTTAATGACAAAGACCTACATGTTATGTGGTGTCCAAATATTTGATGTCCAAATATTTGATGTAGAGCACAAATGTTAAATTTTGAGGGGAAGCATTGTATGATTTCAAGTTTGAAAACATAATATGTTGTAAAGGGTGTAATCTTTTTTTTAAAAGAGCACATTGACATAGTATGTTGTATGATTTCAAAACTATGTGTGCATTGTGAATGTGTGCTTCTATTGCCTCTATTATTCCTATTATTGTTGATGGGAAAAAAATTGTTTGAAGGGAGGAAATACATGTTATAGGTCAAATCTGCACTTCTTCGTCCGTGATCACTTTGCTCTGTCGATCACACGAAAGGAAAAACCTTCCACTAATTTACTTCTTTGTTTGTCTTAATGGAATTTGAAATTCACTTTACACAACTGAGTTATATTATGAATTGATTTGTGTGTTTTTCTTTGGAATACAGACATGGTATTAGAGACCTTTCAGAACTTTTTTGAAGAAATGAAATTACCTCTAATTTTTCTATTATTTCACATTTACACTGTGTTGTATATGATGTCTATGTCTCATAGAAACGGACAGCACCAGTGAAAACACAGGGATAGTAGTATAATTAGAGTACAAATATGGACTGAAAAAATATCTAATATTAATACAATTCTGTAGTTTATTTATATAAAATATTTTTAATCAAATATTTACAAATATATCATAAATAGCATAGATCCATCTAAAAGAAGATCTATCAAGTGCCCAAAGGGATCAAAACTCTCAAAGGTGCAAACTCCTTTTTAGACTTAAAATGTTAACTAAATCTGTAATGCAATGCTTATGGTTTTAATTTATCTCATTTATGTAGTTTTATATATATGTTGTTTCAAAATGAGCACTTAAGGAGTTACACATCTCTCCCCTACTTGGCTGTAGGAAGGAGTTACACATCTCCTCCTTACTGAGCTGTAGAATACCTCTCTTCCACCCAAATATACATAGACATTTATATAATAAAATTTAACATATATTTAAAAAACAAAAGTATAAAATGTCAACAATTTAAGATATGGAAGTGTAAGAGACAGAAACTATTTATTAATAGTTATTTTAATAAGAAAGTATGAAATTGAATTGTATTTTTGTTTTACAGTCTTTAAATAATTAAAATTTGTTTTTTTTTAAATTGGTTTTCAAAATTTATTTGTCCACTACCTATACAGAATATTCTCTAATATGGTTTGTAATGATGATCTATAAAATGTATATAGGATACCATCAGCTTAAATTAATATATAAATAATGAATTTCTATTGTGCAGTTATAATTTTTTATGATGATAATCTAACCATTTCTCATAACTTGCTGTCATAATTTATTATGATGATAATCTAATGAATTCTCAAAACAGTTTTGTTTGGTTCAATCTTGTAATTGTATGGTATAGATTACATCAAGATTAGATTATAAATTTAAAATAAACATATATATATTATATTATATTATAGCTCATCCAATTTAATGTATTAATATATTGAAATTATAAAAATTTTGTATTTAAATTTGAAATCCTAAGCAAGTATTCTCTTGATCGTCCTGCTACTTTGCTTTTTTTTCTTTTTTTCTTTTCTATCTATGACATTTTACATTCACGTTACACCACTGGATTATATTATGCATTGAGTTATGTGTTTTCCTTTGAAAGACAGACATGGGTATTCGACACCTTTCGGAAATATTTGAAGAAATTAAATAACCTCTATTTATTCTGTTAGTTCACATTACACTGTCTTGTATATTATTGTAATGTGGTTCAACTTCAAACATTTCATACAAGAAAAAACTACAGAGATGCTGAAGATGTCCGCAACAGTGAAAAATATAATAAAAGTAGACCAAGGACAGAAATACAATGCACATCTTAAGCATTGTGCGGTCATAAATATTTTATGATAATAATCTAACTAATTCTCATAACATTTCTGTTCGGTACAACCGTACAAAACCAATCAGGCATGGAGTTTCGCATAATATCTAGGTTTGGTACTAGCGCGCATTCATACAACACCAGTCGGGCTTGGAATTTGGGACCATTATTGATGGTTATATATCTTCACTGCCTTTTATTTTATTATTTATTTTTAAAGGTTATAGCTCTTGCTATACATGAGTTTTTTTGGTTGTAGTCAGGTTTCTTGATTGTTTGGCTGTGCCTCCTATTATCTTTGTGTACAATGTACATTTACCTATTGTCTTTAACATTGAAAAGAGAAACATATAACTAATCAGCCTCCCTAACTAATTGAGAATTGCTTTGTGCCTGGTTGCTTCCCTTTATGCATTTGATGGCGTTAATTGCTAAGAAAAGACTCTGTTTCTGTTGGCACCCTAAATAATTGAGAATTGCTTTGTGTCTGGTTGCTTCCCTTTATGTATTTGATGGCGTTAATTGCTAAGAAAAGACTCTGTTTGTTGGCAGTAATATTTTGCAAAATTAAAATACTAAAGTTAACTAAACAATCATAATATTTCACATAAGATGGCGTTAATTGCTAAGAAAAGAGTCTGTTTGTTGGCAGTAATATTTTGCAAAATTAAAATACTAAAGTTAACTAAACAATCATAATAGGACAAAAAATTTAAGAACCAAAATTAATTCCAAAGTGTCTTAAATTTTCAAGATGTTACCTGGCTTTAATCATTGAATTAGTGTACATGGAATTCTAGGTAAAAAAATTCAACTCAAAAGTTCACCTAAGGAAATAGGCCATTAAAAGATTCTAATCCAAAACCCTAACAAGACTTTACCGTGCTGAGAGAAAGTAAACATAGATTAAAGTATTTATAGATTTGAATTTGCAAAACACATAAATTGTGAAAAACAAACACAATTATGCTAAGAAATTGCTATACCAAAACTTTCTATGGTCAGAAGAAATGATCTATTCATTTAGAAGAAAATTACATGAAGAAGTGTCTCCATTTATAGTGATGGAGAGACACAACCATTTGTTAAAAATAGTTAGGTGATAAAGTTGCCTATGTGAGCTTATAACTCACAAAGGGCCTATGTGAGCTTATAACTCATAAAGGTTTTAAGTATACTTAATGAGATGCATGGAAAATACAAACACTAACACCGCCCAGAAGCAAAATGTAGAGAGTAAATAAAGGTAAGAAAAGATAGCTCCCCACGATGAGGCCTCATAAGGTAGTCATGTACAAACTCTCTTAAGCATGGAAAAAGAGAAAACCTAACTCTCGTAAGTATAAAAAAAGGAGAAAATCTCATGGGAAAATATCCTCCCAAAAAGAGAAAAATGTCACTTATGAAAAAGGCATTTGGAGTTGAAACTGAAGAAGATCCATCAATGATGCAATAAATGGCAAGAGAAGTAGACCCATTAAGACTAAAAGCTCCAACCAAAACTCTGAAGAATACTCGAGGCAAATAACCTCAATGAACATGGTTGAACTTTGAATATCTCTATAGGTTGTAGAGGCCTGAAAATGACAAACACTAACGTCCACCACATGAACACTCCAAAGAAATAGGTGTTAGTTAGGAACCAAAAAAGGCTTCAAGCAAAAGTGAACACCATCAACCATCAAACAAGAAATGAGGCCTATTGACGCTAAAATATTCAAACAAGAGGTATGGGTGAAATTCTAAAGAATGTCAGGAAACTCGTTGTCAACGCCATCAAAGATACATGTAAAAATCTAAGTAGACAATTTCAAACTCTTGAATGCACATTCCAAATCGTTGAGATAATGAGAGTTGAATGCACACACCCAAAATAAACTCATCCTGTAGAATGAATCATGACAACCAAGAAAACATTGTATGATAAGTTTACCTATAGACGACAATCCATCTCATAGGAATGCATGGGTAATTGTCAAGTCAATATGCGAATCAGTGCTATGTATAAAGGCTCACTCCGAAGATACATGATCTCAATCAGTCATGGTGAATAAGAAATCACTGAAGGAAGCATTGCATACCACCTATCCACAAGGTTGAAGTGAGTGGAAAAGATGATGGAAATGGATGTTACAGCTAATGGGGAAAGTATGGGGCACAAGCTAAAGGTGGAAAAGATGCAAAACAGCCTAAGCAAGAAATATTCCAAAGTGGCAAACTCCAAGATACTATGAAACAAGATAGTACACAGAGAGGAATGCCTAGTGACACTCCAAAGACTATCTACATGAGTGGCATGCAATCCACTACTCAAAGGTGCAGAATGAGAGGTACCAAAAACCAACATGGACAACAATCCTTGATATGGGACACAAAAAACAAGGCCATGTTAGGTACCAATTTACAAGTGAGGAATCAACACAATTTCATTGAGCTTATGATAAAAATGATTTCGAATAGGGAAATTAGGGTGATGTACAAAAAATCATTGGAAAGAGACCAAAATGCTTTTCACAAAGCCTCAAACGAAATGTAAATTGGGTACTTCATTGATAAGTTCTGGAAAAAAACACCAATAGCAACTTCATTACAATAATTTTTTCCAAGAAAACTAAATATGTCAAAAAATCTCCTAAGAGTTTTCTTGGAAATTATGGTGTCCAAGAGAATAGAACCTTGGTCTCATCCACTCAAACAAAACAGCTTACCAACAAGAATTCGGAACCCATCATCGGTACCTTCTTTATAGAATCTCCAATACTAGCTGGCATCGTTGAATGCAAGAGGGAGAATCACCAAAAAATTACTACTACAATCTCTTAGAGCTTCCAAAAAAAGAACATAAATGAAATCCTTGCAACTCAAAATCCCACAACTATAGCCATCTACAAGAAGGCCACCAATGATTATGGTGATGTGGCCTATGGGAAAATACCACACAGATCTCAGACTTGATTTGAGGAATCATTAATGGGTTGTCTACAAGAGGATTTGTGATCTGCGGAGAGGGAAAGATATATGCTCAAGATTAAAAAAACAAAGATCTCACATATATCTGAATGAACAAAATCACAATATGGAACATAGAAAATCACACTAGTAGATCCACACAGAGAAACAACCATGTAAAACCACAATTTCTGACATAGACCAACAAAGGAAGCTCAGGTCCATGCTCGAAACTCTACAAAATAAAAAATCTTCCATAATAGATAAAAATGCTTGAGAAGATATTTGGAGAGATCACTCTCATACCATGCGAAAAAAAAAACATAGGTATGCTAAGAAACTGCTATACCAAAACCTTCTACGAAGAGAAAAATGATCTATTGTTCTTAGTTGAAAAATACATGAAGAAGTCTCTCCGTTTATAGTGATGGAGAGGCTTAGCCATTTGCTAAAAATAGCCAGGTGAAAAGGTTACCTACATGAGCTTACAACTCACAAAGATTGTATGCTTCACGAATTGTTCAACTACATAGGACACTTTCAAAAGATCGAACACTTAGAGAAACTGCTCATACAAACATATCACATCTCAACACATCGATGTTTTCATGTGGTTTAAACCCTCAAAAGGGGAACACTCGAAAACCCCATCCAAATACCTATTTGAGGGAATTTATTATGCAAATGAATGAAAGTTACAAATGAGCTTTTCATATCGATCAACTAGCAAATGACCCTCCATGCTCTTTAAATAGAGATCATGGACCAATTGGGTGTTAAGCCACACATCAATGGTAGTTATGACTTAAGAGAAGATGAATTGCTTGCTCACTCTATGTCTAGAACATTTCATGACCATTGGATTTCATTTACAAATGCATACTAATACATACTAAAGAAACACACTTTACCTAATGGATATATTAAACAAGTTGATCTTAACTAACTCCTAAGTGTCTAAATATCCTAATAAGAATGAGATGCATGGAAAATACAAACACTAACATAAATGCCCAATCTTAAACATTCATATTTTTTTGCTTGATCTCAATACTTGAAAACAAGTATGAAAATGGAGTGCACTAAATCCCCAACATTTTTTTTATTAATAACAATATTACGAAAAGTGTTAAATGAGATTTCTTATAGATATTTATTTGTAGTGCAATGTTCCAAAATTTATGGAGATAAGAAGATGAAGAATTATAACATTTCGAGAATTAAGTGCTCTTCCACATTAAAAGATAATAATTTAGTTACATGAGTTAAACTATTTAATTACATAAACCTAATTGAACACTAACTAATATAGAGATCAAGTGCTCTTTCACATTAAAATATAATAATTTAGCTACATCATTTAAACTGTTTAGTTACATAAACCTAATTGAACACTAACTAATATAGAGTTTAATACATTAAATAGGGAGAGTACTTTCTTTAACACTCGGTCCCCTTTAATCTCAGTGGTTAAACTAAAAGTTATACTACTATTAAAAAATTTCACAAATGCAAATGCCTATTGCTCTATGTTTAAGCTAGGATTACTAATTGTTTGTGTTATTTCCACCTTGGTCAATGCTAAACCTTGAACCAAGAACACGATAACTTCTTCATCTTCACATTTTTTCCTACTATGTGATGATGTAGCATCTTCTTCTATTTTTTGCTCCAAACTTTCAGGATTTCAATTCTTTTCTTCTTCCTGCTACCACCTCATTTCAGACATTTATTATCCTTGAATTTGGGAGGTGCAAAACTGCACTCGTCTTCAGTTTCATAAATCTGCTTGTAAAAGTAATGATCTTCACCTTCTCCAATGATATCTTCATCATCATTCAAACAAACCTTGACACCGTGGTTTGCAATTTCAATCTTCAAATGTTGTAATGTAGGCATACATGAAACCCACTTCTTGTTCTCATCACGTGCCATATTGTCATCCTCATCACAACTTAACAATGATTGATAGAAAAGAATCTCTTCAAGACTCCAACTCAAGAATATTTTATCAACAAGGTCTTGAAAATTCATGTCATTTTCTTCAAATTTTCTTCTTCGTGCATCTTGAATTTGGATGCATTCTTCATCTTTTATACCTGCATCATCAAATAAACCATTAGCAAAATCAACTATGTCCCATGGCACATCTTCCTCGACCTTTTTGTCTTGTTTATCTCCTTCATTTACTTCATGTGCAACTTATGTGGTTCCTTTCTCTTTAGGTGTATGATCTCTAAGGCCATTTTCATCTACATATCAGTCATGGCTTTTGATTGTAATCATGACATCATTTACTTGGTCTTTTCTTGAAGTACGATTCATTCTCGAGGCATCACATTGACACGAGTTGTTTTTTCTACAACATAGTTAACCGTCCTTTATTTAAAATACTTTATTCATCATACATTGGTTCAAGTTGTGAAACAAGTCACAGGCTGATCATAAGGATTGAATAACACTCTCACAATAATTGCTAGTCTAGAATTTTCAAAAACACTGGAAAACAAACACAGAAATTATGCACAATAATAAACTATATAGCATAAATGTACATCATCCAACCATGTATCATAAAGAGGCTGCAAATATATAGATTTCATTAGAAATTCGAATAGCTTTGGAGGAATTCAAATTGGTCACAAAAAGCAGGCTTACTAAACTAGCTAAACCCCCAAGGTAGAAACATATATCTCCAACTCACTCATGATGCTCACTAATTGGATAAAAGGATTTTGGAATGTGAAGTAGGATGAATTTAGAAAATATGATAGCTTCTGGAGTGAAAAAAGAGGCAAGGTGTGTTGGCCACAAAAACTAGCAACTGCCAAAAGCACTAGAGTGCCTAGCTTTAGTCGTATCCATCCAAAAGAAAGAAAAAGATGTGAAAGTAGTGCACAAGTAGGATATGCGCTCTTTGCACTCTTGATAGCCAGAAAAGTAGGCAGGATGACAATGAAAATACTCAAGTGGATAAGGATGGCAAGTGGTGGACCTAGGAAGTAAAATAATTGTCAATAACATAGTAAAACCACTTAGGAAAGTAATAAAAATGCATAAAAATTATATCCTAAGTATGAGTATGGGTTTTAATGCTCTAACACAAGTGCTTCATATGCATCTTCACATAATCCTACAATGGGCAGTTTTATAATCTTCATCGACAATGTTTGATGGATTTACTAAACCAATGGCCGAGGCTTCAATGGAAGCATCAACATCATAGGATGCTACATTGACAACTTCATCTTCATCATCGTGTCTATCATCCACATGTGACTTAGCATAGTAGCATTCACCATATTTTGTTGATGTAGATTCACCTTGAATTTCTTGAACTTCCTCATGCTCTTGCTCTGATACATGCACAAAGTCTTCATTCAATGTGACAATATTTTGCAAGAATTTTCCCCCCTTTTCACTATACTCTGTTTCCAAAATACTATAATCTTCCTTAGTGCTTATGCTTTTTCAATCCTCGGTAAGATGTTCTCATCCAAACCTTGTCGAATGAGAGATAATGCAACGATATCATTCTTCTCGTGAACTTCATGATAGGGGGTCCTTTAAATCCTTTTAACATAATGTGTCATAAGTCTTTTGCACACAATCTTATGCTCATCTTAATAACCCACATATCATGATTTCTACAAGTGAATAATGATGGTGGGTAATAAGAAAAAATGTGGCATCTCTACTATTGTCTTAGATGCTCCTTCATTCATTTGTTCAAATACGAATGAAAGTTCTCCATATTTCTTTACAAAATATTAGCTTTGCTCTCATTTTTCTCTTTCACAATCTGTTTTAGATATCTTGTGAACTAATTTAATATTCTTTTGTGACCTGGATATCTTCTTGGTTCTTCACAATTTATTATTAAATCATTCCACAATTTTTTTTTGGAGCAGTCTATTTATTCTAAGTTTTGGAATTTATGGTGGGAAGTGTTTAAATTGTGTTTTTGAATTCATAAATAGATTCAGCACCGTGGAATACCCCCATCACACCCAAATATGGAATTTTCATATTCAAACCGATAGGTGTTTATATCTTGGAATTTGGGATGGGATACCATCTATACTTTTACTAGATTGAAGAGAGATGGGATAAGTGTACTCTCCATATTGATTTTATGGGTGTCATTCAAAATTCAAAATAAACAATTATAAAAAGAAATGAAATATAAAATATAACTGTAGTTGATGCATGGATAAGTCTTACCTCATGCATGGACAATAGATAGTGATAGACTGTTGGAATGTGACAACCAATTGACAGTTGAGGTGAAGTTGGTTCACGGTGGTTTCACCAACGGTATAATCAGTTACACATAACTAAAAGTTTGCTTAAATATGTGGCCCATTGAGGCTGATATTGAGCTGGGGCTTTAAGCCCTCTCCCAAATAGTTTGTAAACTATGGTTGATGATGAATAAAGACTATCTGCCCTTGTCCCGTTGATGTAGCCCATATTCAGTGGGTGAACCACATAAATCACCCACGTAAATTTCTGTGTCTCTTGTATGATTGTTATTCTATGTAAATTTGCTATACATTTTTGTTTTTTGTAGTTACATATTTATAATATATGTGGGCTTAATGCCCAACATAGACAACCCATTTAACTAAAGAATGTAATAGGTAGCTCATGCATAAACAATAAGTGATTACAACTAAACATGGAAAACAAGTAAAGTAACATATAACTTGTTAACTTATGACATATATGTGTTCACCAACAACAAGTTAAGTGGTTGTGTTAGTATCTAATATATGTGATTCTAAGATTTTTTAAAAATTTCCAACCAAACTCCAAATAAAATAAGACAAAAATTATACTCATAAAAAATTAAAAACATTAAACTTTTTAAAAATTTAAAAAAAAAAACTTCATTTCACCGAAATATCACTTTCATAAAAACCTAACTTACCATTTATAACTTAACTCCTTGTTTGAATTATAATTGCACTCCATTTAAAAAAGAACTTTTATTAAAATGCCATTTTCATGAACCATAAGTGTACATAAAACAAACTATCTTTAAATCCTCGATAAATCTCCTTTTCTAAAAACCATTTTTGATTGTTTGAAAAAACGTAAAAGAGGGTTTGTCTTGTTCATCATATAAGAAATTCACTCTTAAAACTTTGTTACATATCGGTCAGCTCTTTTTACTAAAATATATCAATAAAACCTTTTACAAAAAACTTTCATTTCCTTGATATAATGAAAACCTCTTTTTTATTTTAAAAAAACGATATTTAAATACCTTTAATATTTTCAATTTAGGGTTTTTCCTCTACGTGGACTTTCTCAGGGCAGTGTTCTCTTCAGCGCCCTGTCTTTTCTCTTCAGCGCCCTGTCTTTCCAGTAGATTGGAAGCTTTTCTTAGATGCTGATGAATTCTCGTCTTTAACAGAAAAACTGGCTCACTGGTCACTTCACTCTTTGTTAATGCACTTTTCTTTGATCACGCGAATTGTTTCTTCTCTTAGTTTGACGGCTATCTTTTTTTAATTCTTATTCATTCCCGTATTAGCAGTTATTTATTATTATTTTTTTATTTATAAGTAGTTGTAATCACATGTTATCTATGATTCAGATTCAGCTAAGTATTATTAATGTTTTTAACTAAACTTTAACTTTACAAGTTATTCATGGATCAGCTATCACCAGTTATCCATTCAGTTAACTGGATTTTATATATACATATATATATATCTTCTTAATAATTGTTTATTTTTAATTTTAAATCAATTTGGATAGTGCACTTGTCTCATCCTCATGCAATCTAGGAAAAACATAAGCCATAGTCCACCCTAAATTATACTAGAACAACCACTTAATTTGTGATTGGTGAACACCCATAGGTCACAAGTTAAGTGCCATGAACAAGTTATATGTTACTTGTTCTCCTTGCTTAGTTGTAATCTCCTATTGTCTATATGTCTCACTACGTGTTACATTCTTTAGTTCTTTAGTTTAATGGGTTGTCTTTCACTACCTATTATCCATGCATGAGTTACGAGTTATCCATGCATCAACTACTAATTATTTTTTATAATTTCTTATTTTGAATTTTGAACAATCTCGACAATATACTTGTCCCATCCTCCTTCAATATAGGAAAAACATAAATGGTAATCCACCCCAAATTCTAAGATATAAACACCTATGAATATAATTAAGCCACGGGTACAAGCTTTGTTACGAGGCAATGTGGGATTTGCAAAGTATACTGTGTTGAAACCAATCAACATATAGCCAAGGCATGCTGCATTGCAATGCTACTTTGCAGCTACATTTCAAGCATGGGCCAAGTGCCTTGTAATTGCAAATGCACAGTGCTTTGTGTATATTTGATTGAAACATATTTCTATTTCAAACCAATTGTCTCTATCTACGGTCATTTCTTCCAATAATAAAATTTTTAGGTCTGTCCCGACAATGACCTAACATTTGTATGTGGGTCGGCAACCTCTAACAGAGGATCAAAACAAGATCGAAGACTAACTCCCAACCAACTCTCGAACAAGTTGTTCGGTCGTGGACCTCTGTAAAATGTCTATTGATAATACTTTACATTAATCAAGTATGAGAGAAAGAATGTGATTGGGTCCCGAACTATCCAATTTAAGATCTGAGTCTATACTCATATTATAGAATGAATATGTTGATGATCTTTATCCAACATCCATGGCTGAATGGTTAAAGCGTCCAACTCATAATTGGCGAACTCGTAGGTTCAATTCCTGCTGGATGCAGGGGAACTGCACATATTCATTCTTTATGGAATGGTAACATGGGAAATGATCATAATTAAAGTAAAGATTATATGCAATGCATTTTTTTATGTAGTGTTAGTTTGATCTTGTTTTTGATATTTTCCAATGTTAGATATTTTTTCCATCATTGGCTGAAAAACCGAAACCTAGGGGCATTTAAGCCGTCAAAATCACCAAGGAATCGCACCCGACCTGGGCCACACCAACCTTTAACTATGTTGGATTTTTGGGTGTTTCCTCCCAACTAACTCACCCAAAGGGGATTTGAACATGGGTCGCCCTTGGCGAATACCCATCACTTGACCAAGTGAGCTAACAAGAATTGACAAGTTGTTTCATTTTCAATACATGGACAGATCATACACTCAAAGAGGGAACAATCAATAGTTTCAGATTATCTAACCTAAGCACAAAGATTGTATTGGATGAACATAAGCACAAAGCAAATATCAATGTCTAAAATGTTGAAAAGGCATATGTTGGCATATACTTGCAAGCTATGAATAATATTAGAAAGGAAAAACTTTGGGTGTATTTTAATTTCATTGGCCATGAATCTCGAACCATAGCTGGAAAAGCTAATGATAGCAGCGAAAGGAAATTTCTAAAAATCCACTTCATTATCGTACTTTCCTCTCATATAAATTGATCTTATTTTATGTAACGATTGATACATGTCATTCTACGTTATAATTCGCTATAGATATTGCTAATGGAAAAGTTAAAAGTGCTATTAATCACTTTTCATATATATATATATATATATATATCGTAATAAAATTTGTGTTTATTGGCTTTATATTTTTTTGAATACAAATTTTAGGTGTGTTTGCTTCTTTAGAAAGGATCATTAGTCAACTAAAAATAGAAATTATGAATAGTGAAGTTCGAAAATTGATCTAATACTATGTTTACCATTTTTTTTCTTAAGGAATTCCACTTAATCTAGACATATTAAAATTCATCTAAAGTGCTTTTCAACCAAATTAATTTTGAAGGCAAATAAATAAGATCATGCATTCATCAAGAACTCATCGTAGCTATCTCAATATCAGTTTTATTTTGAATTTCTTTACCAATGAAAGACTTGGCACATGAAATAAAACAAAAACCTTTTTTTAGTATACAAGTTTTCATCCAATTATATGTGTCAATGCTAGATGGAATTCAGATGCAAATTCAATAGTTGAAGTAGAACATCAATCAATAATTATGTCACTCTAAATATGCTCAATTCTCCACTTCACCATATTTGATAGGAACATGAAACTAATATTAGGCAAATGATCATCTAGTGTTTCCCATTATACAAGGATTTTTCCAGTGTGCATTTAGCAATGCCCACATAGTAGCCAACTTCTTTGAGCATGGAATGTTAGACTATTATTGTATCAACATTGCGAGTGCACCAACAATCTTCTTTGATTTTGGAAGGTTATATCATTATTGTGTTCAATGGAAAGAGATCAAAGTTTCAATTGCCAAGTTGATTTTTGGTTGGTTTGCAGCTTCCTTGATATGGTAGAAGAATATAAAAATGGTCACAAATTCAATGTGAGCCTGAAGAACTTGTCATCTAGCTATGCTACATTAGTGAATTGAGTCTCTATTTTAAAGAAGCCATGCTATTTTAGCAACTTGAAATATCTCATTTGACTATGGTAGTTTCAGGAAGCTATTCTATAATATCAAGTTGAAACTCTAAGATGGATTCATGCCCCTTGCTCTTCGTCTAAAATAAGGTGTGTTTTTAGTTACATCATTGCAATGTCCAATGTAAAGGATTCCATTTGTTAATGCAAAAAGCAGTTGTTCAGAGGTTTCATTTCTAGAAGGATATTTCACTTTGCTAGTTTCACTTATTGTATTTTGGAGTTCTAATGATGAAATTTAACTATAGAACTGAGACATAATAGAAGGTCAAGAATACAACTTATATAAGAGACATGAGTTAACATCAACAACGATATTGCTTGCTTTGCAATCCCCATATTGGGAACGTGGAAGTCACCTATGAAATAAATCATGGACAATGTTTTATATGCTATGGTGCAAGCCATTACATTGATAATCATGCAATGGTAAAATAGCAATGAAATACTTTCACATACTATAGACAAATTAGTGTTGAACATTCCCATGTACATAATGGAGAGGATCTAAATTTAGATAGCTATGTAATTTAATTTGAATATAGACTGTAATATGATTATATTTGAACTATGTATCATATGAAAACCCTAGATCTGTAGCACTCATTTCTATTTTTAATCAATAGAGGACATAACAATGAAAAAGTATATTGCATTCGAAATAAATCAACACATATTCAAGATACATTGTATTGCAATGTTGCTTTGCAGTTGGATTATAACTATGCACTGTGTACCATGCAACTGCAAATATATGGTGCTTTGCATATACTTAGTTGAAACATGTTTCTAGTTTCCATATTCCAGCATGAAGAATGGGCATAAGTAAACCAAGGAATAACATCAAGAGTAACCATAATGTTAACAATCAAACTAACACCCTTAACAAGTGAAGGTTGGAAGCACATTTTACCATTGGCCTGCAACATGAAGACAGAAAATCTAGAAAAATTGAGAGCTTTAATCTCTCATCTAACCACTGCTTCCACAAAGGAAGAAGTATGTGTAGACAAATGCTGCTCTAAAAAGGCCAATTCTAGGACCACTTAAGGGATAAAACCTAGTTTCCACAACTCTTAGAGTGGAAATAATACATTTCATGTGTATTAATTGTCGTGAATTTTTTGTAAAATCAAGTCAAATGCCTAGAAAACTATGTAAAGTGGTTTTTTTTATGAAAATAATCAAAATTCATGAAAAAATTTAGTCCCACATTCATGTTTGGTAATTGAGTGCACAAATCCCAATGCTATATAAGAAATACATTTGGGGCAATGTAAAATATAGAGAGAGTAAAGGCATGTTGGAAGATTGAAAAATTAGAAAGTTCCTCTTCTACACAAAGCATTTTGATGATCAAAGGCATGTATGGAGAAGGATGGCTTAAAGAAAAGGAGAAGGAATTCACCTCCAAGGCAAGGTTGTAAGTATTTTTTTTCTTTAATTCAATATGATGCAATTCAAGTTTCCCCCCAAATTGAGTTTGAATTTGTGTTCGAAATCTAGTTTTGAATTCAAAGTTTCGTAGATAGATTTCAAGTTTCTCAAATTTTTTCAAGTTAGTATATGTAGAGCTAGAGGTAAGGCACTAGCAATCAAGCTACTAAAGGAGGCTTAAAGGCCATGGATGTTCAAGCAAAGGGATTTCCTACAAGCAGCTAGCTTCAAGAGGTATTGTACTCTCTTCCTCCCTTCTCTTTTCTTGGAAAATACATAGAAATATCAAAGAAATTTTGATTATTGCATGTATTTCTGTCAATTAAGCTTCACCAACTTATAGTAATAGGAGAGAATTCATTGCATTCAACTATCGAATTCTCCACTAACATATTGACGACCATACTAGGGAGTTTGGGGTTTGAATTTGATTTAAATTTTTTCCCAATTTTGGTGTTATATATTTAATATCTTGCTAATTCATGCTTAATTTCTGTCCTAATACCTCTTAATCAAGTTTAAAAACCTTTAGAAATTGAAAACCGGCCTAAATCAACCTTTAATGTAGTGCTTTGGTTTGCAGGAGAACACTATGTCCACTGTAAGCTAACTTTCTTATGTATTATGCTCATTCTGAGCTAGTTTTAGTAATAAAAATCTACGATGTTTCAATTTCATTTCTGACAGTCCAATCAAGTACATTCTTTTATTTTGTTCTAGTCATTAGCGGCATACATATACAAATATATTCATTTTATGTTCTAGTCATTAGTAGCATACATATACAAATGTAAAAATAACCAAATATCGGGATTTTATTTCAAGTATATTTCAACTCAAGTTAGAAATAAATAACCAAAATAATAAGAAAAATACCTGATGCTTGTAGATGGTAGATGGCCTCTTGTAGAAGTTTTCCAACTTAGCCTTTTAATACTTATCAAACCGACTAGATAATCCACCCTTCCGACTAGCTCTGATCATGCTGGCCCTAGGAAATCAATAGACTTCCTAGCCCCCGAGCCCACAAACCGATAATTCCAATAACAACTCCCTTGTTTTCAATTCTCAATTAGAGTTTTCCCCTTCCTCTGTGCAACATGAGTTTTACCCTTCCTCTGTGCAAAGGAGTTTTTATCTTCCTCCTTCTTTCAAATTTCTTCTTTCCCCAAAATCCAGAACCCCCGACTACTTCCCCAACCCTTCCTATATAACCAACTTCCTATATTTTCTTCAACCTTACTCAACCGCCCCTATCAAATCCCTCGAACCCCCAAACATTTAATTTCCTTACTTGTTTAACCTTACAAGTTATGATAAAGTATTGTTTTATTAATAGCTATTTTCTCGAGCAGTTCAAATAATTAAGGCTTACTTGATTTGATTGGAACAGGTTGACTACATAGCATTAAATAAATCTTGAGATGTTAAGTTTATAACTATTACGGGGTGGTGGATTTTAATCAGCAATTCCACTCACCATCCAAACATTAAATACATTTATTAAAATAATAATAAAATAATATTTAACAAGGATCAGTTTGACCCTTTCAAGTTTGTAGGGATGGGTGGATTAAACACCTTATCATATTCAGATCTGATTCTTTTTACTGGATATCTGACACAATTATTATTTGAATGACAATGACATCTTGCCTTATCTTGCTGATTCAATTAATTACATTACCTTTATTTTCAGATTTTTAAAATATCCGTTGAGTGACTTAATCAACAATTAGAGTAATATTTTATCTGACCCCACTATGTGTACATCAAAGGTTTATTACAATAATAATAATAATAATAATAATAAAGTTAATTATTAATGGTGAATAACAATAATAACTAACATTGAAGTGTTAATTGATAAGTGTTCCAATATCTATCATGGTGCCTTTGTGTTAATAAACAAGTCCACTAATGTTTTGATTAAGTAATATTAACAATTACATAGTACACTCGTACAACATTAACATTTAACTTCTATACTTTATATTGACGACACCTTCACTTGACGATGCTTATTTTAAATGTTCATTACAATGTTTACATACAAAGGCTAATTAACTTATTTTACACATTAGCAACTTGATCATCTATTACTGTAGTCATTTACTAAATCCTTAACTGAGTTATTTATGACAACTTATAACATTTTAAATCCTAATAATCATGATGTAAACCAATACTATCACACATGTGCAAAATGTGCATGCGTGGCCAACGTATGTACAGCTGAGATATGCATTATAAAAAATAATCTTCCCACCTATGCATAATTGCTACCTAATAATGGTAATCCCCCATGCAGATAGAACAAGACATATATAATATAATTACACAACAACTTCACTTATTTACCAATTAATTCTTTCCATGATTTTTATATCCTTATCTTAATGGTATTATTAACTTAACTAGTAAATCATAAGATCGATACCTACTACCACTAACTCAAGATCAAGGAATACCTAATCCCCAACAATACTAGCTAACACATCCTCCCAGCATATCCTACTTCCGCATCCTCCCTATCCTTCCTCTGCTAGTAAAGATGTGGTGTTAGCTTCACCGACCCGAGAACATATAGAAACTGAGAATGGTAGCGTCGGCTAAAAAATGGACCTAACCTCTCCTAGCAAGCATCTGACCATCATCATAACATGTCTAGGGGAGTGTGGCTCAACACAGCCCTCCCACAACCTTAGGTATCATAAAACATAGGGTGGGAAATGCCTCCATCCCTCTCAACATACTCGGTCTATACCCTATCCAAATCATATTGTGCTATTACTGGGATTATCAGTTTGTGTCATCGTCTCATCCGATTGGTTGGTAAAATTTTATATTCATTGCTTACTTATTCCCTGTATCCTATCAGATATCCGTCTACCACATAGCCCCTATGTCCTGCATATTAGTATTTGCAGACAGATATCTATAACAATATTTCCATTTGTTCATTAGCTGGTTATATTATCAACATCATTTCATTTCATTACACAAAACCATTAAATCGATCACATCATGGGTTGGTATCCATGTACCACATCATATATATATTGTATTTCGTCAAGGACGACAATTTAAACATACATGTCATTATGAAAGAAAAGAATCTCATGATAACTGCAACATAGTAACCGCATAAAAATAACATCATGAGAATGGTAACATTATAACATCATAAGCATAGTATCTGTATAAGCATAGTAACCTTACAATCATAATAGCAACATATAATCAGATCTAACATGTTGGAAGTATACTTCAATTAGTCTAGCTGAGTCCAACATATAATAAGCAAATAAAGTGCAAGGTGTTTGACTGATAAACATGCCTGGTCAAAATATGGGGCGTTACATTTAAACATCTAAAACAATTTCAAATTTCGGAGGATTTTGCTGCAGATTTTTGGTTTCATGAATTGTTAAAGGATATAACAACCCCATTGTTATACACAATGTAACACCCCCTGAACGTCTCACCTGGCCCTTATTTGGGAGTTCAACACTATCCCAATTGTTTCACTGTGATCTGTTTTAGAGCCGCGACACCCTGGGATCTTGTTTTTTTGGACCTAGTTTGCTCATTTTTTCATGGTTTTTAGTGATTCTTTCTGCTATACTTGGATTACGAATTACAAAACATAGTTATTATATCTTAATTGCATCTTAATTGACAAATATTTGAATAAATTTTAAAATATTTTAAAACATTTGTGTTCTAATTTGCAAGAAATTGGCAAAAAACAAAGAGCTGGAATTCACTAGTTTAGGTCCATGATTAGATAATATTTTGAAGTTTGCAGACCTGTAGATGACACTAGACACTTGTTAGTATTAGTTAGAAGCAAATTTGTAAAAAAATGTAAGCATTTAATTTGAAAATTTTAATGTTGGATTTCGCTCCAAAACCCTAGAAAATGGCTTGAATTGATATTTTTGGACTTTGGGTTCAAAATTTTCTTATAATCTTTCTTAGATATGAGTATTTTAGGACATATTTAGTATTTAGATCCTTTATTTCACATTTAATTGTTGAATTTTGACATATTTCTTAAGATTTGATAGCTTAAATCACTAGCTTGCAAAGAAAATTGTCAAAAATTGAAAAACATCAAATACTGTTTTCATGAACCTTTAGGCCTTTAGATTTTGAGTTGCATGGAATTGATAACCTGAAACACAACATAAAATCACAGTCAATAATAGATTAGAATTATCATTTGAAAACATTTCATATAAAGAAAATTGCACACAATTCAAAAAAAAAATTGAACATTACACCTTGAAAGAATTCAAAAAATTTCCCTCCAAAACTAGAGGAACAACTTCAATTAGTAAATTTCTGTTTTGGGCCTATAAAATTTGATTTTCCTCATCCACATTTAGAGATATTTGTAGCTTTAATCTTCAATTTTATTGTGATACGTTGTGTTCGAGCCACTATTATCCTCTTCATTTGGACTTTCGGGTGATCTTGTGAACGAGAAAGTGGATCTGAAGTGTAATAGTTCATATTTGAATTTTCAAGCATGTTTTTTGAGCCACTATTATCCTCTTCACTTGGGATTTTGGGAAATTTTGTGAACGAGAACGTGGATCTCAAGTTGTAATAGAGTAGATTTGATTTTGGAGTATAGTTCTCAAGCCATGAGTATCCTCTTCACTTGCATCTTCGGGCGACCCTGTGAATGAGAAAGTGGATCTCAAGTGTAAATGTTTAATTCATAGTACTTAAAAGGGATCTATGTATCCTCTTTCATTTCACTTTTGGGTGGCCTTACCAACAAGAGACAGAGATCCCTAGTGTAAAGAGTTGGATTCATTTGATTTGAGATAATTGTTTGGTTTAAAAAGATTCTTGAAATTAATAATTAACCATAATTCTGAGAAGAACTATTCCAAAACCTCAATAATCTACCAAAATTTTGTATCACCTTTTCAATACATTGAATAATTTCACTTGATTTGGAGACATATTTAAACATTTGGAAAGAAATTTATACATTTTTTAAACCAAGATAGAACCACAGTTTCAAGATTGAAACACTAGTTTAAGAGACTAGTTGGAAACCAAAATAAATTCAAACATTTATCATTCAATATTTAATTTCCAATTAAGTAGTTTTGATTCGATTTGAGATACATTTCACAAACTAAAATCAACCTCTTGAACCCTTGCTTCAAAACATTGTTGAAAAGGGAAAAGTAGTAATTCGTGACATTAAATTGTCATTTTTTGAAACAATTTCTATTTCTGGTTAAAAGAATGGTTTGATTTTTAAAAGTTTGAAATACCTACGAAAAACCTATTACTCTTCTGTAGCTTAGAGAGTTCATCAAGGTTAAGGATAGAGTAGTGAGCATCTGTTCATTCTTTGGTTCAATATTTCCAGTCTACACACCACCAGTTTAATTTCCATTCCTGAAACTATGCAAATTCTTTAAAATGGGTGTTTAATATAAAACTAACAAATATTTGATTTTCATATCACCAACAATATTAGGCTAGGTCCCTCGATTAGGATTGGAGAGTTAACACTCCTGGGCCACAAGAATTTTGAAACTAGCATTGATTTTTGAGTGTTTAAATACATTAGTAACAAAGAATGCTTGTCGGGAAAGCACATCTAAAATATCATCAAGCACAAAGTCAATCTGGATAAGTAAGGGCAGTACCCCCTCTTTCTTGTTTAGTGAGACATGAGCTCATCACGAAATTCCATGTAAGTGACAAGTCCTCGCGGTGACATCACTTTCTATAGTGCCTATTTATGAGAGTTGTCCTAGACTTACAACTGTTCCACCTAACCATCGATTGTGAAGTGGTAACCTTAGTTGTTATTCCTAGGATATCTCATGGGATATTGCGAGTGGGGGACACTTGTGGTACCCAAGCGAGACTTTGAAGCTTTTACTCCTTGGGAGGGTGATTGGTTAAGAACCAATACTTGCACCTTTGGTGATTAAAGTTTATTGTAACTATTTCTCATAACTTAGCTAATAGTAATTATTTGAGGCTTGATATCCCTCATGAGTTACTAGTTTCTGAAGGCCCTCTAATCTATATTTTCACTGAGCTTCAGTGAAAGTAGTGTTGATGTATTTGTAACTTCAGAAGATATTCACTTGTATATTGTATGTATTACATTTGTACTTTATTGTATCCCCAACGGAGATGTATTATTCCTCCGATTGGAAGTGTCGTCATTTGTATTTGCAAGTGTCGCAAGTTATATTGTAAGTGTCGTAACTTATATTTGATGGGTTATTAGACCACCTTGAAGGGGTCGGCCCCGTATGAGTTAATTGGATGGGTTATTAGACTCCCTTAGGAAGTCGGCCCAGTTAGGGTTAAAGGTAGGTTAAGTTAAAGTATAAATAGAGTGGTTGCACCACTCTATTTGCTCATTCACTCACACATCCAACTCGTATATTTGAGAGAGAGGAGTGTGCACAAGTGGAGGAGGAGTAGCTGCTGAAGACATATATCTTTTGGGGATTCATCTTGGTGATATTTGTATTGGTGCTTATTCTATCTCTAAGCAAGTTGCGGGGTTTTTCACCTTCTTGGTTTTCCCCCAGTGAAATGCTTTGTGTCTCTTGTCTCTTGTCTTTGATATGCTGTACATGTTGTTCTCTCAGTTAAGATCCTAGATCATATTGAATTAAATGATGAAAAACAAACATGGTATCAGAGCTAGCCTGAAGGAAGGCATTGTATGGCATTTACGACACTTGTTGCACTTGCGACAAATTGGAAGCTAGGGCTTGGTATAGTAAAAAATAGTCAGCGTGGAATTGTCGCTATAAATCCGTTTTAGAGAAGGTTCAGGATCTAAATTTTTTATAGGCCGAATATTAGACATAGATGTATCCTGTGTAGAGATTTCAGCCTTGGATTCGTCGTACTTTGTGAGATATGATCTGTACAACTTAGGGTTTCTGCCTCTTCCAGAATGCATCCCGAAACAGGTGACCTAGGAAAAAAGATCATATCTCGGGCTAGGAATCCTCAAATGGAATTCCTTAAAATGTTATAGTTAGGGAATGAACTTTAGTTTCACAGGTCCGATTTTTAGAGGCCAAAGTTGAAACAGTGACACGTGGAACTCCGTAAAAGTTAGCTATGTTATTTCATCCCATAAACAGGTCATGTTGCGACTTTTAGCATATATCTCTCATGGAGAATCCATTGGAGCTCAGATATCTAGCGTTGGAAAGATGATAGGACATTCTACCACAGGCCAAAGTTTTAGATCCCAAGGATCCGAAATTTCAGAGATGCACCAGAAACAATATGGCATATGTTTCTGTCAAAACCGAATTGGATTCTGAGCATTTTCATTTTTGGCTTGTCATTGCTGCGGTAAATTAGGGATTTTGACATAAGTTGAATTTTGGATTGATCTCAACACAGGATTTCTCTCCTAAGAAAAATCAAAATTTAGAGACGAAGATCAAAGTTTTTGGTTGGGTAGAACCCTGGAATCTATCAAACCCTAGTTCGGGTTTTGGACCAGAAAAACCAGAAAACCATAATTTGACAGAAGTTGCAAATCCAAAATTCGTAGGTCATTTTTGGAGGATCAATTTTTTGAGTTTTCAAAATATGAGCACACCAGCTTGCTTGCCTCAGTCAATTGCATCTCCCTTGTTGATGTATATGTAACTTCGGAATGTATTTCATCTGTGTATTATATATATATTTATTGTACCCTTATAAGAGATGTGTTATTCCTCTATAAGGAAGTGTCGTCATGTGGATTGACAAGTGTCGCAAGTGTGTGTACTTGCCGATGGGTTATTAGACCACCATATGGGGTCAGCCCTGATTAATATATATTATAATGTGGATGTATCTAAGTAGACAAGTCGGCCCCAGTAAGTCACTGGGCAAAAAGGTGAGTATAAATAGAGATAGGAGATCTCTATTTTACTCACTCGGAAAAGTAACTATCTCTCTCTCTGAAAAGTGGTGCACTAGTGAGGAGGAGGAGGATCATCTGCTAGGAGACTATCTCAGTGTTATTTGGTTATATTTTGGTTGAGCCATTGCTCTCTCTATCTCTGAGGAAGTTGTGGGGTTTTTCACCTTAGGGTTTTCCCCACGGAAACTCTGTGTCTCTTGTCTCTATGCTTTTGATTCTTGTGATGCTTGTGATGCTTGTCATATTATGATTGTCACGCATTGATATACTGTAGATGTTATTCTCTCAGAAAAGATCCTATAGTATTGTGATTTAATACTCAAAATTTAACATGGTATCAGAGCTTAACTGAGAAGAAGACATTTTGCAGTGACGGAAGCTTGTATTCCTTGTTTATTGAGTTTCTCTCCACAGATTTTTGAAATTCAGTATAGTAGATTGGATCTACTCATCAAGGCGCATCTATCTGTCTAATCAGAATTCAGTTCCGAGCATTTTCAGATTTGGCCCTAAAAATTAGGGTTTCCACAAAAATAGGAATTTCTGGAAACTGAAGGCACAGCTGGAAGATCCTTGCAAAAATCGAAGGTTTGAGCTTTGGATCGAGATTTTTGGCTGAGTAGATCTCCGGGAAACTCAAACCCTAATTCAGGGCTCTCCCTAGTGAACCCGGGAGGACAAAAAGGCAATTTTGAAGGACAAGACCTTGCTGATTTCAAATTCTGAATGTACTAGGCTGATCAGCTCTCCAAGGTGCATCTTTCTATCCTTTTAGAATTTTGAAATACACATTTTGAATTTTTAGGGTTTCTCTGACAAACCCTAATCCGGGACCAGATCCAATTTTCAGCACTTCAAGTGGTAAGTCCTAAATCTTTTCTATTTCCATTTGAAGTACTCTTAAAGATGTCTCTTCACACCAAGCTTGAGGATAAGCTTGAAGGGGCTGATAACTTCCGAGCTTGGAAGTATAGGATTGGGCTAATCCTGGAAGAGAATGAGTTGGACTCATATGTGAAAGAAGACATCCCTATCCCAGAGGATGAAGAGGCCAAGGCATTGCACAAGAAGAACTTGGTCAAGGCAAAGAGAATCATTGTTGATTCTATCAAAGACCATCTCATACTCCATGTGTCTTCTCTCAAGACACCCAAGGAGATGTTTGAATCCTTGACGAAGCTATTGAAGGAAAGAACATAAATCGGAAGATGACCCTGCGGAACCAATTGAAAGCAGTAAAGTTTCAGAATGGAGAAACCATTCAATCTTATTTTTCAAGGGTCTCCCAGATCAAGGAACAACTAGAAGTAGTGGATGAAATGGTGGAGAATGGTGAAGTGGTGATGACCACTCTAAATGGCCTACCCAGGTCATGGGATTCTTTTATTCAAGGAATTTGTGCAAGGAAGAAGTTGATCTCCTTCAACAGACTGAGGGAAGAATGCTCTCAAGAAGAAGCTAGGCTTATAGCTCGTGAAGAAAAGATGGGAGGAGAAGATCAAGCTCTTGCAGCTCACACCAAAAGAAGAAAAACCAAGAAGGATCACTCTCACCACAAAAGATCTCATCAAAGGAGTAAGAAGGACCTAAGATGCTTTACATGCAATGAGAAGGGTCACTATGCTTCAGATTGTCCCAAGAACAAAAAGGATAATAACAACAACTTCAGTAAGAAGAAGAAGGGCAGCAAAAGAAGATTTCATGCTCATGCTGCCGAAGATGATGAACCCCCAAAGAAGAAGGCTAGGGCAGAAAGTGATAGTGATGATGTCTCATCAAGTGAAGAAGAATATGTTCTGATCTCTGCTCTCACAGGTACAATCTCCCATGGTTGTAATGATTGGTTGATTGATAGTGGGGCTTCCAAACACATGACTTGGTTTAAAGAATCCTTTGTGAACCTATCTGAACATTAATCACCTCATAAGGTGAAACTTGGGGATGATTATCAATACCCAATCAAAGGAAGTGGTGAAGCCTCCTACAACCTAGATTCTGGAAAATCATTGAAGATGAAAGAAGTACTATATGTACCTGGGCTCAAGAAGAACTTACTCTCCATCTCTGCATTGGATGCAAAAGGTATGAGGGTTGCATTTGTAGATGGCCAAGTCCTGACGTGGCCAAAGGGAAAGACAATAGATGATGCAGTAGTGATTGGAGAGCAAGAGGGAGGACTGTATAAATTGAAGGGACAACCTGAACATGCCATGGTGCATGAATCCATGGAGCCAAGTGAACTTTGGCATAGAAGACTTGCTCATATGCACTATAGGGCACTTCCAATTGCAAGCAAGGCAGTAGAGGGTCTTCCTGAAATCAAGACCAAACATGAAGGTGTTTGCAAAGGATGTGCAAAAGGTAAGAACATTAAGAAGGCTTTCCCAAGCAGTGAAAGCAAGGCAAAAGACATTCTGGAAATCATCCACTCAGATGTATGTGGCCCTATGTCATCTAGTTCCCTGAGTGGGTATGTTTACTATGTATCATTTATCGATGACTTCTCTAGGAAGACTTGGGTATACTTCTTGAAAGGCAAAGATGAGGTGCTTGATAAATTCAAGGAATTCAAAACCTTGATGGAGAATCAAACTGACAAGAATATCAAAACATTCAGATCCGACAATGGTGGAGAATTCACCTCAAATGACTTCAAGAATCTTTTCATTGATTCAGGGATTAAGAGGGAGTTGACTGCTCCTTATAATCCTCAACAAAATGGAGTTGCAGAAAGGAAGAACAGAACTATCATGGAAGCAGCAAGGGCAATGTTGCATGACCAAGATCTTCCTATGCATCTATGGGCAGAAGCAGCTAGAACAGCTGTATATGTGCAGAACAGAACACCCCACAAGATATTGGACAACAAGACACCAGAAGAGGTCTTTTCTGGTAAGAAACCTGAAGTCAGTCATCTCAGAATATTTGGTTGTCCAGTATACACTCATGTCCCAAAGGAAAAGAGGACTAAACTAGATCCTTCAGGAAAGAAGGGTATCTTTGTGGGTTATAGTGAAAGCTCGAAGGCTTACAGAATATACTTTCCAGGGTTCAAGAAGATTGATGTCAGCAGAGATGTAACATTTGATGAAAACTCAGCATTCATCAAATCAAGGAAGGCACCTACCGAAGTTTATGAAGAACCTAAGGAAACAAGATTTCAGGATACTACCATGACTGAAGCAGTTCTAGAAACTATTCGTGAGTTTGAAGATCCACAAGAACCTGTAGATCCACCCCGTGAGAATAACTCTCACAAAAGGAAACCTGTATGGGCTAGAGAGCTCATTCATGATGCTGAAAGATTTGGCATTCCAGAAGAAGAACACAGAGCAAAGAAGAGAACCAGATCACACACCAGTTATGTTACTTTACTCTGTGACATTATGAACAAAGAGCCTTCCAGTTATGAAGAGGCAGCAGAAAAGAAAGAATGGAAGGATGCTATGGTTGAGGAATACCAATCAATAATGAAGAATGATGTTTGGGATGTAGTCCCAAGACCTAAAGAGAACTCTGTTGTGACTTCCAAGTGGATCTACAAAATCAAGCATGCTGCAGATGGCAGTGTGGAAAAATACAAAGCAAGATTCGTAGCTCGTGGTTTCTCTCAAAAAGAAGGAATAGATTATGAAGAAACCTTTGCACCTGTAGCCAGGTATACTTCCATCAGAACAGTACTTGCCCTGGCTGCAGCAATGAAATGGAAAATACACCAGATGGATGTCAAGACTGCTTTCCTGAATGGTGCAGTAGAAGAGGAAGTATATGTGGAACAGCCACTCGGTTTTGAAATACATGACAGGGAATCATATGTATGCAAATTGAAGAAATCCTTGTATGGCTTGAAGCAAGCTCCCAGAACCTGGTATGGTAGGATGGATAGTTTCCTATCTAGCTTGGGATTTACCAAGAGTAAAGCAGATTCCAATCTTTACTACAAGGTTGAGGAAGGGAATCCAGTGATTCTACTCCTGTATGTGGATGACCTATTTGTGACAGGAGATGACAGACTGATTGTAGATACTAAGAGGAAGCTTGCAGCTGAATTCGATATGAAAGATTTGGGAATGATGCACTATTTCCTAGGTATGGAGGTGTGGCAGAATGCAGGTGGGATCTTCCTTGGTCAAGGGAAGTACACAGTAGATATCCTGAAGAGATTCGGGATGATGGATTGCAAGGCCATGGCCACACCGATGGCATCGAATCTGAAGCTTCTCTGTGATGCTTCATCTGAGCCAGTTGATGTCTCTATGTATCGTCAGATGATTGGGTCCTTGATGTACCTGACGAACACGAGACCAGACATTTGCTTTGTTATGAACACATTGAGCCAGTTTCTGACGGATCCGAGGAGTGTTCACCTGGTTGCTGTAAAGCATGTTCTGAGGTACCTGAAGGGTACAGTGGATTATGGGCTCAAGTATGAAGCAAATCAAAAGTTTAACATACAGGGTTATGTTGATTCAGATTGGGCTGGCAGTGCTGTAGATAGGAAGAGCACATTTGGGTGTTGCTTCAGTATGGGATCAGGTGTGATCTCTTGGTTTAGCAGGAAGCAGTCCTGTGTAGCACTGAGTACAGCTGAGGCAGAGTATGTTGCAGCCTGCTCAGCTAGTTGTGAGGCAGTATGGCTACGGAATCTACTGTCTGAGCTATTTGATATCCCGTTGGAGGCTACTGGTATCTTCTGTGATAACCAGAGTTGTGTAAAGATGTTTGAGAACCCAGTGTTTCATGACAGGTCGAAACACATAGAGATCAAATATCACTATATCAGGGATATGGTGCAGAGAGGAGCTGTGAAGCTCCTGTATGTTGCGACAAACGAGCAGATTGCAGATGTGCTGACGAAGCCACTAGCCAGGGTGAAGTTCGAATACTTCAGAGAGAGGCTTGGCGTTCTTCAGATCGAGGACACTTTGAGGAAGAAGTGATGGACACATTTGCTGAAGCCATTCCAAGCATGTTGGAAGGAGGATCCTTCACATGGCTGTGGATGTAAGCGCTGGATGACGAGCATCAGGATGATGTTCTATTTTCTGCTTGGATATGATCAGTTGGATCATTTTATGTATGTATGTACGCATCATGTTGGATGCTGGATATGATCAGTTGGATCATTTTTATGTATGTATGTACGCATCATGTTGGATGCTGGATATGATCAGTTGGATCATTTTTATGTATGTATGTACGCATCATGTTGATGCTGGATATGATCAGTTGGATCATGTGTATTTATTTTGTATATGCATCATGTTGGATGCTTGGACCATGTATCTGTATATGTATCAGGTGGATACATTGTATGATCAGGTGGATCATGTATGGTGATATGTATCATGTATTTGTATTTGTATCAGGTGGATACATTGATGATCAGGAGGATCATGTATGATGATATGTATCAGGTAGATACTTGGTATGCATCAGGTAGATGCATTGATGATCAGGTGGATCAGGTATGATGACATGCAGTAGGACGTTGCAGTGATGATCAGGATGATCATGGATGACGAGCTTCAGGATGTTGCTCTAGATGACATGCAGCAGGACGTTGCAGTGATGATCAGGATGATCATGGATGATGAGCTTCAGGATGTTGCTCTAGATGACATGCAGTAGGACGTTGCAGTGATGATGATCAGGATGATCATGGATACCTAAGGATGATGTATGGTGAGTATCAGGTTGATACTCTATGGCCGTGGATCAGGTTGTACAGATGAGCATGTAATCCAGTGCCCTGGGAGATTTGCAGATGGTCTTTCAAGGTTTTGCCAATGGCATGTAATATCAATGCCCTGGGACATCTGGCAAATGCTCTTTCGAGGTTTTGCTCTGGGAGGACATGTAATTCGGTGCCCTGGGAGATCTGCAGATAGTCTTTCGAGGTTTTGCCTATGGCATGTAATAGCGCCCTGGGATATCTGGCAGATGCTCTTGCGAGGTTTTGTCCTATGGCATGTAATAGCGCCCTGGGAGATCCGATAGGTTGGGCTGTGTGCCCGTAATCAGTCCTGGGATGCTCTTGCGAGGTTTTGCCATGACCACATATAATAGCGCCCTGGGAGATCCTACAGGTCGGAGATGTGTACCCGTAACATCCTGGGATGCTCTTTCGAGGTTTTGTGGTGGGGTCACATGTAATAGCGCCCTGGGAGATCCTACAGGTCGGAGTTGTGTACCCGTAACATCCTGGGATGCTCTTTCGAGGTTTTGTGATGCACGTAATAAGTCCTGAGGATTCCATAGTATGGCCAGTGATGATGAAGACCTGCAGGTGGTGGGCCTACATCTAGTATGAAAAAGGACTGGCTCTGTAGAACTTCCTATGACGAGTAGAGACAGAGATTGGTTGAGATAGTAGCAGTAGTGACGATGATGATGATGATCCAGAGAAGAAGACTTGTCTAGCAGATCTGTGTCGAGAAATACCTTCCTAGTTAAGAGGGAGTGTTGATGTATATGTAACTTCGGAATGTATTTCATCTGTGTATTATATATATATTTATTGTACCCTTATAAGAGATGTGTTATTCCTATATAAGGAAGTGTCGTCATGTGGATTGACAAGTGTCGCAAGTGTGTGTACTTGCCGATGGGTTATTAGACCACCATATGGGGTCGGCCCTGATTAATATATATTATAATGTGGATGTATCTAAGTAGACAAGTCGGCCCCAGTAAGTCACTGGGAAAAAAGGTGAGTATAAATAGAGATAGGAGATCTCTATTTTACTCACTCGGAAAAGTAACTATCTCTCTCTCTGAAAAGTGGCGCACTAGTGAGGAGGAGGAGGATCATCTGCTAGGAGACTATCTCAGTGTTATTTGGTTGTATTTTGGTTGAGCCATTGCTCTCTCTATCTCTAAGGAAGTTGTGGGGTTTTTCACCTTAGGGTTTTCCCCACGGAAACTCTATGTCTCTTGTCTCTATGCTTTTGATTCTTGTGATGCTTGTGATGCTTGTCATATTATTATTGTCATGCATTGATATACTGTAGATGTTATTCTCTCAGCAAAGATCCTATAGTATTGTGATTTAATACTCAAAATTTAACATCCCTGTCCAGATAGAAGTTTGAAATTGCAAGTTTGTATTTTTAGGGTTTCTTTGACAAACCCTATCCAGCTCCAGATCTAGATTCAACAAATCAAGTGGATTGGGTTAATCCTAGAAGAGAATGAATTGGACACCTACATAAGTGAAGAGGTTCCAGTTACAGAGGGAGATGAGGCTAAGGCCTTACATAAGAAGAACTTGGTCAAGGCCAAGAGAATCATTGCAGATTCTATCAAAGACCATCTCATACCTCATGTGTCTTCTCTAAAAGACACCCAAGGAGATGTTTGATTCCTTGAC
The DNA here is from genome assembly GCA_027924585.1 of Larix kaempferi. Classification (NCBI taxonomy): domain Eukaryota; kingdom Viridiplantae; phylum Streptophyta; class Pinopsida; order Pinales; family Pinaceae; genus Larix; species Larix kaempferi. The sequence goes on from BSBM01000122.1 coordinate 534,326, forward strand.
CAAGTTGTTTGAAGGGAAGAACATAAATCGGGTGACTTGAGGAGATACTGGTGTGTGTTGAAATTTGTCTCATTTATCTAATGATTAAGTTCATGATATGTTTGTCTTCATATTATTAAGGTTAGTACAATCTTGATTAATTTTAGATTGTCTGATCACCTTAGTAAAAGTATGAATGCATGTGAATGATATAAGACATTCATTGATTAGGGTTATGAAACTTATGATTGTACTAATGGACTGTGGTGTTCTATGAGGATGATTTTATCCGCTAACATGAAAGGTACATCAAGAAAGACAAATCAAGTTCTAGATCAAAAATATATGACCATGGTTACATGAAGACAAAGGCTCATCCATAGTCATTGATCAAATAGAAGCTCTACTTACAAGGTATGTATAATCTGGTTCTACAATGCTTAACTTATGAGATATACAAATTACTAGCACAAGGTTGAAGAGAACAAAGAATACATTGTTTGGGTATGTTAGACAAGCATGATAATCCAGGTATGTTTTCCTATATCAAGTTAGAACCCTACTTTGTGTTGGGATCTTAGATAAGTATATTTTTTGTACGATTGATAATGATTATTCATGAAGTTATAAGTTTGAGTAATCATGGGTTTATGCATATTATGCTTCTTAGTTTGATTAATGATATGACAAACTAAAAGAGTACTATGGTCAAATAAGAATATGCATGAGTAAAAGAAGTACTCCCTGAAACCTTGAATACTAACGCTTGTGATAAATTACATGTGTATGAAATGATCATGACGATACATATTTAGAATCATAATGTTTTGATAGTATTGAGATTATACTATTGCATGTATGATTATGTATCAGATCTTGAGGATGACACGATGATGACACTAGTGCACACTTAAGCATGCATAGTGGTCCAGGATGGATATAAGTTCAAAGAAAGATAATCCAGGAAGCAAAGATCAAGAGGGAGAACACTCCAGTAATTCCTGTAAGGAAGAAAATATTGAGAGGGAGTCCAACCAACAAGCAAACAACAATAAGTATTTCGTATATATGATTACTTAAATGATGTTGTTCAGTCATGTACATACTTATGTTCCTATATTTAGGATGTATATAATGCATTTTAGAAAAGTTGCATTAATGAAAAAGATACTACTAATATAGTAATGGGTAAGTGTCCTATGGTACTGTACAACATCCCGAACCTCTTTGCTGACATGTTCGGAGTAGTGCACACTCATAACAATGTTCTGGTAGAGATGGAAGGCATCTAGAAAGTTATAGGATATGGACATATGTTGTATTGAAACATTGGCTAAGATAATTGCATGACTGTATGACATATGTCCTTATGTGTAAAATTTTGTCCTGAAAACTATGAGAAGTTTCTAATCATGCAATTGAATTTGACTTGTAGGAAAGATCATGTACAATCACCTACAAAAGAAGGACAACGACATTTGTTCCATCGACGAAGTTCAAGAAAACTGCCTATTGAAGATATTGAAGAATCTGAATTTCCTAGGATCAGGGATGCAGTGATGGAAGGATGCCATGATCGAGGAGTACCAGTCGATCATGAAGAATGATGTCTAGGATGTGGTCCCGAGACTAGATGGGAAGTCTGTTGTGACTTCCAAGTGGATCTACAAGATCAAGCATGCTGCAGATGGTATCATAGAGAAATACAAGGCAAGGTTTGTGGCTCGTGGCTTCTCCCAGAAATAAGGGATAGATTATGAAGAAAATTTCGCACCTGTAGCCAGATACACTTACATCAGAACAGTACTTGCCTTGGCTGTAGTGATGAAGTGGAAGATACACTAGATGGATGTCAAGACAACCTTCTTGAATTGTGTAGTTGAAGAGGAAGTGTATGTGGAGTAGCCACTCGGTTTTGAGACACATGATAGGCAGTCACATGTGTGAAAATTGAAGAAAGCCTTGTATGGTTTGAAACAAGCACCTAAGACATGGTACAGCAGGATTGACAACTTCCTGACCAGTTTGGGCTTTACCAAGAGTAAAGTGGATTCCAACCTTTACTACAAGGTTGAGGAAGGAAATCCAGTGATACTCCTACTATATGTAGATGAGCTGTTTGTGATAGGTGACGATGGTTTGATTGTTGATACCAAGAGGAAGCTTGCTGCCAAGTTCGAGATGAAGGACTTGGGTATGATGCATTACTTTCTAGGAATGGAGGTGTGGTAGAGTGTAGATGGAATCTTCCTTGGACAAGGGAAGTATGCAATAGAGATCCTGAAGCGGTTCGGGATGATGGACTGTAAGGCCATGGCCACACCTATGGCATCGAACTTGAAGCTATTGAGTGATGCTTCATCAGAGTCGGTTGATGCCACGATGTATCATCAAATGATTGGGTCCTTGATGTAACTAATGAACACAAGACAAGATATTTGCTTTGCTGTGAACACTTTGAGCCATTTCCTGACGAATCCTATACATGTTCACTTGATTGTTGTAGAGCATATTCTGAGGTACCTGAAGGGTACGGTTGATTATGGGCTCAAGTATGATGCGAATCAAAAGTTTAACCTAGAGGGTTATGTTGATTCAGATTGGGCAGGCAGTGCTGCAGATAGGAAGAGCACTTCGGGGTGCTGCTTTCATATGGGATCGGGTGTGATCTCTTGGTTTGGTAGGAATAAATCCTGCATAGCACTGAGTACATCTGAAGTAGAGTATGTCGTAGCTTGTTCGGCTAATTGTGAGGCAGTATGGCTAAGGAAGCTACTGTCTGATTTGTTTGATCTCTAGTTGGATGCTACTTGTATTTTCTATGACAACCAGAGTTGTGTTAAGTTGTCGGAGAACCTAGTGTTCCATGACAAGTCGAAGCATATTGAGATCAAGTATCACTATATCAGGGATATGGTGCAGAGAGGAGCAGCGATGCTCCTATATGTTGCGACGGACGAGCAGATAGAAGATGTTTTGACCAAACCACTAGTCAGGGTGAAGTTTGAGTACTTCAAAGAGAGGCTTGGTGTTCTTCGGATCGAAGATACTTCCAAGAGGAATTGATGGGACACAGATGCAGGATCCTTTCCAAGCATGGTGGTAGGTAGGTCCTCCCATGGTTGTGGATGTAAGTGTTGTGTGATGAGCATTCAGGTGATGCTCCATATGATGATGATCCGTATGATCATGTGCATCCGGGTGATGCACCGTGTCTGATTATGAGCATTCGGGTGATGCTCTGAGGTCGTGGCTATGGATATCTTGCAGTTTATGCTTTGCACGTAATTAGTCCTGGGATGCTCTTTCGAGGTTTTTCCTACTTCTATAATAGAGCCCTGGGAAATCTTGTAGGTTGTGCATCGCATATAATCAGTCTTGGGATGCTCTTTTGAGGTTTTGCAAGATGCACATAATCAACCCTGATATTCCACCGGATGGCCCGCTCACAGAGATAGTGAAGACCTACATGGAGGCTAGGCCTACATCCAGTGATCGAGATTATGAGTACAACAGTAGTGATGATGATGCTCTAGTGATCCAGTGATGATGATCGAGTTCCAGTATTGAAGACTTGTGCCTATATGTATTGATGACCTGTGTCAAGAGAATACCTTCCTAGTTAAGAGGGAGTGTTGATGTATTTGTAACTTCGAAAGATATTCACGTGTATATTATATGTATTACATTTGTACTTTATTGTATCCCCAATGGAGATGTATTATTCCTCCGATTGGAAGTGTCGTCATTTGTATTTGCAAGTGTCACAAGTTATATTGTAAGTGTCATAACTTATATTTGATGGGTTATTATACCACTTTGAAGGGGTCGGCCCTGTATGAGTTAAGTGGATAGGTTATTAGACTCCCTTAGGAAGTTGGCCTAGTTAGAGTTAAAGGAAGGTTAAGTTAAAGTATAAATAGAGTGGTTTTACCAATATATTTGGTCATTCACTCACACATCCAACTCGTATAGTTGAGAGATAGGAGTGCGCACAAGTAGAGGAGGAGTAGCTGTTGAAGACATCTATCTTTTGGGGATTCATCTTGGTGATCTTTGTATTGGTGGTTATTCTATCTTTGAGGAAGTTGCGGGGTTTTTCACCTTCTTGGTTTTCCCTGGTGAAATGCTTTGTGCCTCTTGTCTCTTGTGTTTGATATGATGTACATGTTGTTCTCTCAATTAAGATCCCAGATCATATTGAATTAAATGATGAAAAACTAACAAGTAGATGGCTTGCTTGGATTCATAGAAAAATTTTTACTGTGTAGACACTTTGCTTTTTGTTGAGTCTAGAATTGCCTTTAGGATTATTTGATTCTATTTTTGAATGAGTATATAACTATAAACGAATCCCTATATCAAAACTTCAAAGTGGGTACTCTCTAAATCTACCTGTCATGGTGGCAAGGAGGTGAGTCATCAGAATTTGAAGGCCTTGCTAAAGCACGCAGATGAATACAAAAATGTAATACCCCCAATTTTGACTCGGAATGTATTTAATCAAAATTATGTACATGATTTTAAATATGCTAGTATGGATTCCTACTGTAGATCTCAAGGACAAGGCCCAATTAGTGAAAAGCTAGCCATGTATGATGTATATTTTTTATTTGTACCATATGGTTGGATTATCATGCCAATTCGAAATGTATGTAAATATTATGTTGAAAATTAATAAAATGGTCCAAGATGGCTGTGTAAAGAGCACTAGAGGGGCTATGATTCCACCTGAGGGGAAGAGGAAAGGGGCTTATGGGGAAACCAAATCCTATGTTGCCACGTGTCAACCTTAGAACTCATCCAAAATATACCATTTTCCTTAATAATCCAATTACTTTCTATTTACTATTAAATCCAATCATTGAATGCATATGTGAGGTTGGTGGGAAAAGTCACTATAGTCATATTTATTCTATGGTCAGAAGCTATGTCAATTGTATTTTCTCCCTTACCTCATATCCTTGGAGCCAACACTTTTTTTATCATTCTCTCATGCATGTTCCTACCCTACGTAGAGTTTTCCATTGCTATTCATGTCCATTACCAGACTGTGTTTAACCAAGAAATTTGAATTTGGAGATAGAGCTATATTTTTGGAAGGGAAAATAGATGGTTGTAGGTGAGCATGGAGGTTGGGAATGCTAGGAACCTTTACCTATTGAGTCCTTTTACTTTTTGATGCTTGAGAATCCATGGATTAATGTTGAAGGAGGTTCTCCAATAGCTTACAACATGTTGGACTCTTACCGTACACACTGGTGAGCATTGTAAGGGTTGGATTTATCGAGGGAACTATGTCTTAGTGAAGGGAAATGCAGTCCTTGTGTTGTGTGGGGTAGTTGTAAGGAGTGTCATGGTTGTGAAGGCTTAGTGAGACCCATGTAGAGCTTTGTTGGAGCTTTTGGCTAATCATAGAGAGCAGAGCGGGTTGTGGGATGAAAGATAGAATCCTGTAGGTGTTTCCTTCTTCCTGGTGGACTCATAGCCCAGCTTCGGGGTGGCCTCTCAGCAGAAAGAGTATATGCTCGACACAGTGCCTATGGATGGGTGGAAAATCGCTCTTACACAGCTAGTTTCTTGGATATTCTTTGCTTAAAGATAAGTATTATTTTGTATCTGATGTGCAACAATTTTTAATTTATATGCCTGTAAATTGTATGTTGTGTGTGTGGATTGAGTTTATTTTGGTGTGTGTTTTTATTTACATGCTTTCATATGCATTTTATATGTATAAATTCATAATTGTGGTCATGGGGTGAAATTTTCAGGCCCTGGTTGGGTCAATGTCCCCTCTACTGACTGGATTGAGGGACAGGAACGTCGCAAAGTGGTATCAAAGATTCTGGTTGTAATACCAAAGCTGTATGGGCCAGAAATGCACAGTTAGAGGAAAATAACACTAGTTGCAGATGAGATATTCCTGTAGATGTCGAGTTCTGTTAAATGAGGAATAAGGGGCCATAGTCAATTTGGTAACAATCCCGTTATTGACAAATTAAAATTTCATACAAATCCAAAATTTTAAAATTTTGGGAAATTTTTAAGTGGGCCCCACTCGTTCCACATCGACGAGTGACACGGAGGAGCCACGTGGGTCGGAGGTATGAGGTGGAATGACAACATCATAACCTAAGTACTAAAATCCGACCTAGGGACTTGTAGGAATTTATCACCCCAGTGATAAACTTGACGGAATAGGTGACCAAAGGCATAGAACCAAAGGCTTGGTGGGTGGAGATTTGACCGTTGGTAGACAGGGAAAATCAACGCTCATGGCTCACAACGATTGGAAAGGTCGATGGTGGTTAGCAATAGGTGGGTGAATATTTGACCATCATATCATATGGAAGATTCAAAGATAAGACCCATTGCACATCGATAAAGTACATGATGGATAAAAAGAGAGGAGGGGCACATTATTCCCAAAACTGCTTGGGGTGCATATCAATTTTTTATTGAAAATGCCTCCCCAAGAAGTGTTTTCCAAAACTGCCTCGTAGGGGTGCATTACCGCTTATGGTAAAAGGGAAAACCACCAATGCCCGCGGACGAGTGGTATGGTGGTGGGGCAACCTGGTAGCGGGCGAAAGGTGACATGGTTGCGTCACAGGGTGACATGTGGGGCATGCAAAACACATCGATGGTAACATGTCACGCCACATCAACACCCTTTACACATGAGTAGAAAATTTCATTTTTCTTAAAAGCAAGGGGGAAATCCCCCTTGACTCCCATTTTCTTTTCTCTAATCAACAAGGTTGGATATGAGGTTTAGCAGTGGCCATTAGAGCAGCAAAAATTTGGTCATGTTTTTTATTATGAGGGTGGATGTTATAGGACTGCAGAATTTTTGAGGTCTAGAAGAAGTGGAAAAATACAAAGTAGTGAATTCCAGAATTTAATATCAATTGACTGGAGTATCAGATCAGAGAACCGAAAATTGTTGAGTAATCCTAGCTGTATGTATTATCTAAACCAATAGATTTTTTTTTTTTCTGGATCTCCATAGGTGATATTCTGCAGGTATATGAAGATGTCTTTCTGGGTTAAATGCACCTACAGGAAAAGTGCAAAATTTGGGCCAAATTGACAATTTCCAAGGACTGGAACTTGGTGCTAAGAGTTCATAATTGAGCATATTTATAGTCGTTGGAAATATTTTCCAATAAAAACAATTTTATAGATTTAAATTATGAATTGGTTATTCACATGATTCTACAATTTGATCAGAAAAGGGTTTGTATCCATAATTGATAAAAAATGTCAATATGGGTAATTTCCAGAATATATGTAAATTGAATTTCAGTTTGCAATAAATCTAACAAATGTGTTTATATAAACACTTTTGCAGATTCAAAATCATCTCAGTGACTGTTCATAGGGGCTTCACTCAATAAACTACTATCATAACACGTTCGTTCATGGCATATGAAACAATACCCCTAATTTCACTAAATATTGGAAAATACCTTCCAAAATCATTTTTTTTAACCCCCCTCCCAATATGCCTTCCCAATTTAAAAAAACCCCTATTTTCACTAGATATTATACGTATCAATTTTTTCATTAAAATTTTTTATACCCCTTTATATTTCTACCTAGTATATTCATATGATACCCCTCTTATGACCCCACATGCATTCTACAATGCACCTTGCTTCTTTCGATGTATATTGTGGATGCACATTACTTCACCAACAATGCAATTACTCAACCGCATATCATTATGATTTACAACATCTAATGGTCTAATGAAGAGATAGGAGATCACCTCTTGTATGTGACTAGATTCAATGCACATAGTACAACATTTAGATTGCATGTTGCAGTTCCCCAATCGCTGACTAAGCTTATTGTGGGCTACGTATCCAAGCTCCTAGGGCCTGTAACAAGCTCTAAGAGGTTTACTAAACCTCCCAAGGCTTGTAATAGGCACAAGTGGTTTGGTATTCAAGCCGCCAAGGCCTATCAAGGGCCTATCATAGGCCCTAGAGGCTTAGAGCCTCTCAAGGCTATTGGTAACAACTGGCTGACTGCTATTGGTAACAATTGGTTGTCAATGACCACTGTCTCTTGACTATGATCGATTAGAAACCCTCTTCACCATGAAACCCCTGGCCTCAAGCATGCCTCAAGACATGATTTCCCTACGTATTGGTAAGCCCGAGCGTTGCCTCAACCTGATTTCTCATCCGGTTTTGATCCCGCCATCTCCATTTGGCGGATATTTGTCAGCCCGCCCATATAAAAAAGACTCTAAAGTATTTTTGTATTGTTACATTAAATAAAAAAAAACCCTTTTCCCCTTAATATATAAGCAATATAACTTTTAGGTTTTCATGATTATTTAATACCCCAATATGAATGAACGTGATATTATATTGAATTCTAGTGAAGCCCCCGTGTGACTGTTAAAGGTTCAATAGTGAGTATAGTCCATTTGATAAACCTTTGATCTTGGTTGGGACAAAAAGGTCATCAACATGGATGATGCATAGGATCCTTATGAAAATGAGACAGGTGTAATAGGATAAAATATACAGTTTGATAATGAAGAGACATAATCCAATGGAAGGAGAAACCAAGTGACTCCCCCAGACATTGCAGAGACCATGAGGAGCCTAAGGGTGGAGTTGCAGAGTTATAGAGAAAACAATGAGAGGCTACTTAGAGCTCAAGAAGAGAAGAATCATTTGAATGAAACTATGCTCCAAACTCTAGTAGACATTCATAGAAAGATTAACTCTGGACATCACTCAGAAATCAAGATAAGAGTGGAATTATCTCAAGGAGGCATTCTCATAAGAGCTCCCATAGTTCAAGAAGGATGTCTAGAGGTAGGTCATATACTCTAGAAATATCTTCTAATGAGTCATATTACTCTAAGGATTCCACTAAAGGATCAAGATCTTCATCTCATAGGAAGAAGAGGAAGAGGTATTCCAAAAACAACTCACATGAGGATTTTATGAAGGAAAAACCTCCCACAATTTATGGTGACATAAAATATCGTCAAGAAGCTGAAGCTTGGTTCCTTGGGATGAGGAAGTATTTCCAAGTCCAAGACTACTTGGGAAATATGAAAGCAAGAGTGGCTATCTTAAACCTGAATGGGAGAGAATCTATATGGTGGGATCACCTTAGGAAAATGAAAAAGATAAATGAAAGGAAAATTGTTTAGAAACAATTCAATAAATACTTCAAGCAAAAGTACCTCTCTCATAGGTACTATGATGGAAAAATTTAAAAATTCCATCAGTTGAAGTTGGGACAAATGACTATGGAGGAATATGGAAATAAATTTTTGGAGCTGCTGAGATATGTCAAGTATATGAGGGATGATAAAGTCAAAATTCAACATTTTCTAAGTGGGTTTCCTCAGTCTCATAAAGATAGAATTGAGTTTGATGAGCCTCAAACTCTAGATGAGACCATAAGAAAGGCTAAGTATTGTTATGATCAATCCAAAAGAAATCCATATTTCCATCAAGCAAGGAAGGACAACAAGAATGAGAAGTTTGAGTAGAGGAATAATAGGTTTAAGCCTCCTCATTTCAGAAATCATCCAACGAAGCCACCACAATTGTGAAAAATCCAGCTAAGATGATGGGAGACAAGCCAAGAGAGGCACTTCAATGTTGGGGATGTGGAGGGGACCATTTGATTAGAAATTGTCCATGTCAGAATGGGAGTGCAAAGCAAGTTCGCAACATTCAAGAAGCTAAAAATGTGGGTCAATTGGCAAGGATTGTACCCAGGATTTATGCTTCACTAGAGGACCTCCTAGTAGATCATCAATCAATTGTGGTTACGATTGAAGGTAAGATTTCTAAGAAATCTATTTATATTTTGATTTACCCTGGATCTACTCACAGTTATATTAGTCCTAAAATTGTTGACATTTGTGCTTTTAAGAAAACCAATCATAGTAAATCATGGTTGTTTCAACTAGCCACAAGAACCAAGAGAAAAGTTAGTGAAATGGTGGAGAAATGTCCAAATGGGTGGACTGTCTACTTGTCCCTGTCTGAATATTTTACCACTTTGTTCATATGACCTTCTCATTGGAATGGATTGGTTGGAAGCACATAGATTTAAGCTTGATTGATACGAAAAAAATTTGAGTACATTGACGATGAAGGAAACCCAAGGGTTGTAAAAGGAATTATAAATAAAATTTCAGCTATGCATATTTCAGCCATGAACTTAAATAAGTTTTGTAGGAAAGGTTTTCAATTGTATCCAGCCCATATATTGGACAAAATAGAAAATGAAATTTCAAAATTGGGGGACTATTATGTGCTAAAAAACTTCACGGATGTGTTTTCCGATGAAGTGACATGAATTCCTCCCAATAGGGACATTGAATTCACAATTGATCTTGTGCCATAAGCTGCACCAGTTTCTAAGACACCTTATCGAATGAGCATACCAGAATTATCAGAATTGAAAATGCAATTGCAAGAATTATTGGAAAAGAAGTACATAAGGATAAGCGTGTCTCCATGCGGAGCCCCAATAATATTTTTAAAGAATAAATATGGTACACTTAGGTTATGTATTGATTGCAAGAAGATGAATAAAGTGATAGTGAAAAACAAGTACCCATTCCTTCCAATTGATGATATTTTTTATCAAATCAAAGAGACAAAGGTATTTTCAAAGATTGACTTGAGGTATGGTTACCATCAAGTAAGGATCAAGGAAGAAGATATTCACAAGACAACCTTCAAAAAAAGGTATGGACGCTATGAACTTGTAGAGGTGCCATTTGGTCTCACTAATGCACCAACTACCTTCATGTGTCTCATGAATAGAATTTTCCACAAATATTTGGATAAGTTTGTTCTTGTTTTTCTAGATGACATTCTTATTTACTCTAAGAATGAAGAGGAGCATAAAGAAAATTTGAGAATGGCTTTTCAATTGCTAAGGGAGCATACGTTGTAGGCAAAGCTAAGAAAATGTGACTTTTATAAAAATAAAATTCATGATTTGGGTCACATCATTTCAGAGGAGGGAATATTAGTGGATCCATAAAATATTGAATCCATTATGAATTGGCCAACTCCAAAGAATGTGACAGATGTGAGATATTTTATGGGTCTTGTTGGTTATTATAGAAGATTCATTGAAGGAGTCTCCAAATTTGCACACCCAATCACTTCTTTGCAAAAGAAGTGAACAAAATTTGAATGAATCCAAAAATGTGAAGAAAGCTTCCAGCTATTGAAGAAGCTTCTCACAAGTGCTCCAATTCTGAAAATTGCAGACCCAGAAAATGAATTTGTGGTGTGTATAGATGCATGTAAACAAGGAATTGGAGGATTTATTATGCAAGAAAACCATGTGGTGTGTTATGAGTCTAGAAAATTGAAGGAACATGAAAATAATTATGCCACACATGATCTGGAACTTGCAGGCATAATTCATGCTTTAAATATACTGGATACACTAATTAATCGATGGAAAAGTTGAGTTGAGGATAGACCATTGTGGTATGAAATACTTATTTGGGAAGACAACATTAAATGCCAGGAAAGATGGATGAATGGAATTTTTATGTGAGTTTGATTTTGAGATCAAACAAATAAAAGGAAAAGAAAGAAAAGTGCATGAAATGCATGTGGCAGTCATCACAACTTCCCAGTCATATTTAACACAATAGATTGTTAATTCTCTTGCTGAAGATGGGAATTATTTTTTCCATGAAAAAAAAGCGTAATTTCATTTCATCCTTAAGAGTACGAAATTACATAGAGAGTCAACACTCAGATTGAGTGTATGAGGTGTCTTTGAAAACCAGTAATGCCTATGACTGATAAAAAGTGTGAGACGTTCTCACCACGTGAGCATTAACATCTATTACATCATATATGGTAATAACCGTTAAAAAGTGCAATATAAATATCAAAGGTATTGCAACCTGTGAGGGTCGTTTAGTTACAAAAACATGCTAATATATACAAAAGGTTGTGTATCTGTGTACAATGAAGTACAGTGGTCTTCCAGAAAAATGCAAAACATAGATCAATCGATGAAAGGCCTATGGTGTATATCTCTGCTGACCCCATCCAAGTGTTCAGTAACTTTCCATAAGCCTGGAGCTAGTAGCAGTCCTTCCTTCGAGGCTTTGTCCACCTCTGAGTTGTTTTCCCGGTAAACATGCCTGCAATTAAAAGTATCAAAGGTGTAAGAAACATTCTGAATATGTTCCAAGACCCCAGCTAACTTCCGATTGTTGCATTGATACAGTCCATTGACCCAGTTAATCACATTCAATGAGTCCCCATAAACAGTAACAGTTCTGACAGCATGTTCCATAGCAAAAGAGAGTAAGAGCTTAAGGCTGAGAATCTCAGCCCAGTTGTTTGTTCCTCTCCCCAATCCAAACGACATCACATAAAAGTGTGTAGCGGACAAAAAAAGGAGCGCTCCTCCCCCACAAAAATTGTTTTGACAGGCCCCGTCAAAGAAACCCCAAGGCTGTGTTGGATCGAGGTCCATTGGTTGTATGTTCCTAATGGAGGTGGTCTGTTTGCAACGGTGGAGAGCTAAGTGAATGCCGCAGCTGTTGATGGCCACTAAAGCTGGTAAACCCACTTTATCCGAGAACAGGCAGTTGTTTCGGGATAACCATGTGCCCCAGAGAACAATAGAGGGAAGGCCTTTGTAAGGAGCAAACGCTGAGTTTTCAGTCCAACTGCGCCAGGCCTCTACCAAAGAGTGCCCTGCCCATAGGAAATTTACTTTAAGGATCCGAGACACAACCTTCTAGACCTCCTTAATGAAGTTGCAGTGGAGAAAAAGATGTAATACATTTTCCTCATCATGAGAGCACAGGTAGCACCTGCTAGGACCGTGTAGTTTCCTTTTTTGTAGGAAGTCCCAAGTAGGAACTCTGTTAGCTAAGATACACCAAAGGAAAATGCGCGCTTTGAGTGGACTCTGCAATCGCCAAATAGATTTCCACCACCACACCGGTTCTCTGTTCCAAAAGTTTGCGCTGATCCATTGATAGCCATATTTTGGTGTGTAAGTACCCGAGGGATCCCCATCCCAGACCATGATGTCGTCTACATCATTGAGAAAGATATGATCCCTACAAAGAGCTCGCAAATAAGATCTAAGTTCATTCTCCAAATCCAAGTCTAATCCAAAGGATTCAACTCGCCTCCAGACATCCCTACCCATCCAGAAGTTTCCCTCATCCACCAAATGATGGAGAAAAGTAATATGCCGCTGCCGCAGTTCCATGATCAGTCCATCTGACAGGAGATGCTGTGCATCGCAACCAACCCAAGGATCTCGTCCAACCCTCAGCCTACGTCCATTACCAACATCCCAAACAAGGTTCTGTTCGATAACATGAAAGGAGGAGACAAGCGCTTTCCAAATGACAGACCCCCCTTTATGTGTCTTAATCGGGGACCTAATCCATTCCCCCACAGTATCCGGTGCAATATATTTGAGAGTCATAATTCGGGCCCAGTAACCTTTAGATGTGATTAACCTCCATCCACATTTGGCAGCCAAATCCTGAGAGAAAAAGAAGATGTTTTTGAGTCCCCAACCTCCCAGAGCTTTGGGAGAAGCAATACGTTCCCATTTCACCCAAGGCGTTACATGTGCATCCTCCTTTCCATTCCACAAGAAACGAAAACATATTTTACGAGCAGCTTCCAATATCCCCTTCGGTATCCAAGCAAGGGACATCCAGTAGACTGGAATGGCTTCTAGAACTGACTTTACCAGGATCAATCTGCCAGCACGTGAGAGCCACCTGAAGCTCCAGCATTTAAGTCTTTTTTCCAGCTTTTCCAAGAGCCAAACCCAGTCCTGTTTCAAGTAGTTATTTGGCTTTAGGTGAAAAACCAGGTAACGAAGGCCTTCCGAAAGATTAAGAAGCTGAAAGGGGAACATATCAGTGAAGGTGTGAAGCTCCTCCTCATCCAGAAGAGAGACCGAAAGAGTAGATTTTTGGTTGTTGATCTCCATTCCGGTAGCTACAGAGAAGAGGTCCAGGATTTCCTTATATTTAACAGCCTCCCCTCTAGAGCCAGAGCAGAAGATCAGAATGTCATCCACAAAGAGCAGATGGGTGAGCGCGATGCCCGGTGCCACCAAGATTCCAACGATATCTCCCGTGTGCTTAGCTTCCTTAATGGCCCTGCTCAAGCTTTCTGCCACCAGTAAAAATAACAGAGGGGATAAAGGGCATCCCTGGCGTAATCCACGCCCAGAGTGGAAGAAGGGGGTCGCTGCACCATTCATAAGAATCGAGAAAGAAACAGTGGAAATACAACTCATGATCCAACGGATGAACCCGATCTCGAAACCCAAATGAGTGAGCATAAGACGGATATAAAGCCAACTGACCTTGTCAAAAGCCTTAGAAAGATCTATTTTGAGAATTACACCTTTCTGCTTACTGGATTTGATACTGTGTAGACCTTCTTGTGCTAAGCCGATGGCTTCATGAATCTGACGTCCTTCGAGGAACCCGAACTGCTCCTCAGAGATGTGTGTGGATAATATAGGTTTGAGTCGGCGAGCAATCACCTTAGTGACGATCTTATACACACAATTACAAAGTGAGATGGGTCGAAAATCATTGAGCGTGGAGGGGATGTCCACTTTGGGGATAAGAGCAATGAAAGTAGAGTTGATGCTGGCGGGGATTTTTCCTTCCCTCCTGGAATCCTCGATTAGCTGTAATAAGTCATCACCAATAATATCAAGGAGAGCTATAAAGAACTCAATCGTCCACCCATCCGGCCCCGGACTTTTGTCCTTCTGAAAGCTGCTAAGCACATCCTTCAGTTCATCCATAGTAATGCTATCCATCAGCATCCTGTTATCCGCCTCTTCAACAAAGCGAGGGAAGAGTTGTGCAACTCTGATAACTTCTTCAATATTCACCCTGTTATTTGCTTTGAAAAGATCCTGGAAGTGGTTGACCCCAATCCCAGCCAAACCCTCAAAGGTGGCCTGGGGGTTACCATCCATGTCTTCAAGACTCCAGATAGTATTGACAGATCTTCTACCCTTAGCATAGGCATGGAAAAATTTTGTGTTTTCGTCACCACTCTCCAGCCAAATGGCCCTGCTTTTGAGCCTCCAAGCCGCTTCTTTGTGTAGAAGAATCCTGTTCCTCAAGTCCATCAGCTTAACAAGATGTTCCTTAGTGGCCTGTGAGTCGAACCCACCTCCAGGTCCCCCCGATATGTTGGAGATAGCCTCTTCAATGTCCTTGAGCTCCTTGTCTTCCCGTTTTCTCTTGGCTGCAGCCCAAGTTTTGATGGGTTCCTTGAGAAGTTTAATATTCTCCGCGAAATGAAAGGCTGCAGTGAGATTGGATCCCGGGTGGAAAGGTAGCCAGTGCTGCTGAATCAATTCAAAGAAGGTTGGATCCTCCAGCCAATCCTTGTTGAATTTAATGGGAGCGGAAGGTTTGTTAGGCCCAGCCTTCAGTTCAAGAAAAATCGGATCATGATCTGAGCATCCCCCCGACCTCGTCCATTGCCTAACATAGAAAAAAGTCTCCACAATATGTTCAGATATAAGAAAACGGTCCAACCTTTTAGCCACTCTTTCCGAGCCAGCTCTCATGTTCCGCCAGGATGGCTTCAGAGATACCGGCTCCACATCAATCCAGTTGCCATCAGAGAGCTTGCGAATGAAGAAGTTAGTAAGAGGGTCCACTTGAGCATGTGGCCCCCAAATCTCAGCATGCCCAAGAGAGAAATTAAGATCCCCTCCCAAAATCGTAGAGTTACCCTTGAGCAGATCTTTGTCCAGGAGAGCATTCCAGAAAGGTTCACGATCACAATAAGGACCATAAATGTTAACAATAGTAAAGAGTTCATCAAAATCCAAAGACTTGCAGGTCATGCCTAACACAGAATGCATTCCCCATATGGTGGAAACACACACCTTAGCTTCATTCCAGCCAATCGCCAAGCCACCAGAGCGTCCCCTGGCATCCAAGCCCTCAAAACCCCAACCAGGGAACCAAACCTTAAGTCGATTAACAGCATCAACCCCATTGCACATAGTTTCTTGTAGTAGAAAAATATCAGGATGTTCTAGTTGCAAAATCCTACGCAGTACTGGTCTTTTGGAGGGACCAGCATGACCTCGACAGTTAAAGGACATGATCTTCATTGGAGCCCATCCTTGTGGGCATTCACCGCTCTAAGTGCCCTTTCAATAGACAGTTGTTTGCCATTTTTAAGGTCCGAACAAGATCGGGTCTTGGCATGGGAGAGGAAAGATTTCCTTCCTCTGGAGTTGCAAGGCTTAGGTTTCACCTTCCCCAGCCCCCCCGCAGGAAGTCTGGTCAGGGATCGCAGCCAGGAACCTGACTTGGAGGAGTCAGTGGGAGAATTGGGTTCGGGGGAGGAAGTCTCCGAATCAGGGATGGGTGCAAAGCTGGTATCTGGAGAGCAATCAAGTAGAGGCGGACCCACAGCAAGGTGTGAATCCACAGGGTTATGAGGGGTCACAAATGAGGGCAGCAACTGAGGGGAAATGTGCAAATTCTTAAACCCTTCCACCCATTCCTGACTAGGAAAAGTAAAGTTTTTAAAAATAAGACAGAAGGAAGGGTTGGAAAAAGTAACAGAAGTAGCACTTGCAGCCATGTTTGGAGACCGAAGAAGCGAAAGTAGAGAACCCTCCTGTGCCAGGTCCCGGGGCTGTGTAGTGTGCGGCTCTTCAGCAACAACAGTGAAACCTGCATCAGGGACCGAGCCATACTCATCCTCATTTTCAGCAACCTCCTCTCTGTCTGTAGGGACTACCCCATCCGGTCGACTTACCAGTGGCGTCTCCAAAATTGGGGGTTCATGGCCCTGCTGACCCTCGGAGTCCTCAGCCGATTCCATACCATCCTCCTTGGCCACCACCCTGCGCTTCAGAGTATTACCAAACCGCATTCGAACAGGAATAGAGCAATCGAAGGCCGGGTGCCCATATTCATGGCAACGCCTACATCTGAAAGGCACATTTTCATAGTCCAGTGTCTGAACAAAGGTATAGGGCCCCCATTTCAGGTCCATAGTGTCGAAAAGTCCATCTCTGACGTTGATGCTTACCAGTATGCGCGCAACCTTCTGCATCGCCGTTGCCACAAAGGAGAAGTCAGCGTCCAAGTAAGAACCCAAGATGTTCCCAATCCTTCTGAAATGTTCCTCGGTCCAGTAGTGGAGAGGGAGTCCCGGAAGGCATACCCAGAGTGGGATAACGTCCATTCTTTCACGGCTAGCATCAAAAAGGGGGTTCCACGGCTTAAGCAGTAGTGGGACTTTAAGGATTGACCAATTGAGGCTTAATGCCCATTGTGCATGAGCATCCGAAGAGAAATGGAAAGCATACCACCCGCCCGAGAGCCCAACAACACGAGGAACGTAACCACAGTGTCCCAGCCATGCCCCAGAGGCCCACGAGATCACTGTCCTATGACTAACAGGCTTACCATAGACCCTTCCAACCAAAACCGATTTAACCATCCCAACAATCTGATGCATACCAATATCTTCCCCCAACGCATAGTTAGGTGCCTTACCAGAGTTCTTAATCCATTTCCTCCGGCTCTTCACACGGTGGTCCTTGGTAAAGAGCCCAGCTGAACCCGCTTCGCGTCCACAGACCCGCTGGTCAGAGTCCCCAGATGGACTTGAGTACCCCCTCTTTTCAGCGAAGTCCAGATTGGCTGCGACAAACCCACAGGGGTGTAAAGGAGAGCCTGCCCGTCGCTCCTCAAAACCTTCTGCCTCGGCTCTGAGAGTCTGCACAGATGAAGGAGGGTTGTCACAGTCCGCAAAGATGATGTAATCCGACAGATCGCCTATGCCAGCACTCAATGGCTCCAGAGATGGTGAAGTGCAGAAACCCCCTTACTCCCCAGATGTTCACAGCATGTGTCTCCGGTGAGAAACGAGCAGAAGACCCTTCCTAGAACGGCGAGCAGGTTTGAAAAGGTTGGGTCGCCGGGGGGGACTGAGGTCCGTCAGGAAGCCGCTTGCCTGCATAACCACTGAGCCCTAAACCGCCTATCTCCTCCTGATACCGGAAGGCGCCAGGTGGCGAGCACCAGATATCATGATGCCGTAAGGTGTTGCTACTGTAGTTGACATCGTCCATTGTAAACCCGAAACGGAACCCTAAACGGAACAGGAGACGTCGCTAGGGAGGTGAAACAGTAAGGGAAAAACGGCCCGGTGAATAAAAACCAAACCTTTTTACCATGGTAGAGAACCATCTAGGGAAGCGTGCAGGGGTTCGTACAGGCTGACGACCTGCGGACGACTGCAGGATGCCGCCCAGTGCCCGTCGCTCTCCTCCCTACCTCCGTCGCTCGCCCGTTCATCCTATCGGCGTAAATCTACTCATCCATCTTCTCGCTGAAGATGGGAATTATATGTGCAAATGAAGGAAAAATTATAGCAACAGAATTTTGAAAAGAGGTGTGAAGGGTATCATTTGAAAGAGGATGGACTTCTTATTTGTAAAAACAAAATTTATCATCCAAATGTGGAAGACTTGAGGAGAATTGTTATGGATGAAATCAATAAAATGCCATATCCTGATCACCTAGGATATCATAAAACAATTTCTACAGCTAGGAAACAATATTTTTTGTCAGGGATGAAGAAAGATATTGTTGAGTATATTTCAAGATGTATGAAATGTCAGAAAGTAAAAACTGAGCATCAACACTTGGTAGGTTTGTTGCATTCTTTGCTAATTCCAGAATGGAAATGGGAAATAATTTCCATGGATTTTATTACAGGTGTTGGTAGGGAATTTACCCTTATAGTAGGGGAAGAATAACAATTGTTGACGTCCATTTTTGTCACTATTTTTTATCATTAAATCTACTCTGAATGGCATCATTCTCACTATTTTTGATATAATAAGTTATTCTTTCAGCCATTCAGCTCATCAAATAGACCAGGTATCCATGTATTCGTTTATCATATGAATTTTGGTCAAATATCGCTATATTGTGATTTATTAATGATTAAAGTGACATTTCCAGTCATGCATGGTATTTAGTTTTTCTCTACAAGCTATGATTTCTCAAACGATCATCCATTCAGACTACGTGTTTATATTGCTAATGTTCAGCCACGTCCATCCCATCATTCAGCTCGCGAAATCCACGGTTGGCATATCCATGGGCATTCAAGATAAGAACCACGACGTGGGTTCTGTTGGTGACGTGGACCTGATGGATCGTGAGCCTTTGTTCGAGAAGATGCACATCCTCCCTCATCCATACCGCTAGCACACCTATTGTTCATGAGAGGGGAATCAACATGCACGGAAGATGGGAAATGGTTTCTATTTTGTTTGGAACATGTCACTCATAGTTGGTGAACCTGCACTCCAGAAGATCCGTTCGCCTATTTTCCAAGCCTAAAAGCACACACTCCTTCCCACGTCAACGCTCTAGAAGATCTGCTCCCACGCCCAGCCTGCTAGCACCTGCTTCTGCCAACGGTTGAAGGGAACTAACGCTCAGCTATTCGTGTTAGGAAGAATTGACGCCGTGAAGGAAGGAAGGCGGCCTCTGCGCTGACGTAAATCATTGTGTAGCCATTGTACAGACATTAAAATTTCTATTTTTAGAGAGGTCGACTCTGTCAACCTTCTCTCCCATTGTAACTTATAAATAGATGCCTCTTATGGAGAAAACAAATATCAGATAGCGTAGAGAGTAGACAGGAGATAGCAGTTACCTCTACATAAGTATAGTGAATTAATGGAGGTTTCAGTACGTAGATGCTCTGCTGATAGTGTTTAAGAGGGTTTAGTTTCCATCTCTGATTGTTGGGAAGGGCCCCTCATCAGCCAAAGGTTTATTTCATTTTGTATTTTCTTTCTGCAAGTAAATATTTTATTTCTTAGTTGTTTAAATTATTCTTGTTTACTGTAGATGTTATTTCCTTGCTTCTCTTGTAAAAAATATTATGATGCTAACACAATCTCTTTTTCAGGATTAGGAATGGTCGACCAAGCTTAATATTCTGTAGTTGCTTTCAGTTCTCCTCCATAATTTGTTATTAGATGTTATTTCAGTTTCTTCCATCAGTTTCTTCTTCTTGTAGCTGTAAGTTAATTCCATTAGTTAATAAGCCTTCCTTTGTAGTTGCAGGTTACTTCTATCTTCCATCATTAATCTTGCTTCAACATATCATACAAATAGTTCTTCTTCTTAGATGATGATTAGAATAAATGGTTTCTTATTAGTTTAGCCTCTAACTAGTCAATCTATTCCTTCCTTTGCACTGTAGGATCATATGCATCAGCCAGCTAGTAATTAAAGTCATCCAAAAATCTTCTTTTCCTTAGCTTAACTTGTTTTCCTCCATTCGAACTATCATTCGGATCACCATTCAGACAGGCATTCGGATCGTCATTCGAACCTTTACATTTTCTGCACTGTTTTAGGCCTTTTTCAGAATCTGATTTCTTCTGCCTTTCAACCATAATTCTTCTTGTTTCTAATTAACAGTTTTTAATGTAATTAAGATCATGTTTTATGTCACATAGAGTTTTAATTAAGTTTTGTCATTCTTCTTAGTTTCCTTACTATTTTTTCTAATCTTATTTTCAACTAATTTTCAGAATTATGTCTTTTATGTTGGATTTGTTAATAAGTTATTGTTTTAGAATGTATCAGTTTTATTTTTAAGTGCAGTTTATTATAATTTTTCAATATTTGATTCAGATAAGATTTAATAATTCTATTTTCTAATTTATTTCAGTTTTAATAGTTTCTTCATTAATCATAGGATTAGTTTCCCATTTCATATAATTAATGAAGATGATCATAACATAAGATTTGGATCATAAATAAATATCCTTATCAAGTTTTCTACTTGTTTCTATATTAAACATCTTTATCAAGTTTTCTGCTTGCTTCCAAATCAATTCAGTTCAATTAAACATATTTATTAAATTTCCTACTCGCCTCATTCGTTAATCAGTTTCCTGTTTTCATAGATAGAATAAATTTTTGCATTTGCATTATGAAAGTCGTGCAAGTAGTTTAAAATCATATCATTGAATCTTTAGTCAGCTTAGGTTTGTTCAAGCCTTCCATCCTGCACATATAGTGATTGCATCTCATAAGCTCCCTTCTTGGTTTGACAATTTAAGTGTTGACTTATATAGCATATACTTTACCCAACATTTTGGTGCTGTTGCCAAGGAGATGCTAAAGGGATTTGAGTCTAGCTAGATAAGGGGTAGATAGGTTTCCTTTACATTACACAGCAAGGGGGAGGGGAAATGGTAAGATGCAAAGACAACCTCACTACAGATCTCCCGTAGTGTAATAGCCTCACGCATCCGCTTTAGTGGGTCACCCTAAAACCTTGTTGTTCCTTTATGCAAGTGTGATTTCCTTTCTGTTCATTTGAGTGTTTAATTTTCCGCAATTTATTTCGTAAAGTTTCCCTTCCATATTTTCAAGTGTGTTATTCTTTCAGTAAGTGTTGTGTGTTTAGTTCGCAAATTTGTTTTATAGAAAGTATTTTAAAAAGACACATAAAAAAGAAAATTTTGGTGTTGTAAGAACCCCATGACTAACCCATGTCTGAGACAGAACCTACCAGCCGATGACATGGATTCAAAGGTGATTATTAGTATGAGAGAACTCTCTCAAATCCTAGCAACAGCTGGGATCTCAATATCTTCTTCTCAAGGAGAACACATCTTGACAGAAGTCAAGAATTTATCTACCTCTCTAGAAATAATAGAAGAACCACAGTCCAATGATCTAGAAACCGAATCTCCTTGCCAATCTTCCAAGGAAACCAAAAACTTGGAGACTACATTTGATGGAGAGAGACCCGATGTTGAAGAGTTCTCCACATATCTATCGACAGATCTCTCATGTACTCAATCAATTTAACATTCAGAAGAAGAGGATCTGCATGGCATGAGGAAGGAAGGTGAGTATCAGGATTACATCGAAAGATGGTTCCAAGAGGTAATGAGGCCACAATACCATTCCTTCATTCGACGGATTCTATTGCAAAAGCAAGTAAGTCAGTTGATTCTCCACATCCAGGTAATCACTGCTTTAAGTTTTTCATATGTGGATATAGGTATGTTTTTCATTTTGCTTCGCACATGGTTACATTGGAAAAGTTCTTACACTTGAATAATGAGTTTTTCTTTCTTTTAGCATAGGATAGTATGTATATAAATAAAAAGTTGTATGTGGTTAGTTAGCTTTAGATATTCATACAACTTCACTTTCTATTTTCCTTTAAAATAAAAGAAGTAAGAATAAGATCATGTTGATGACTAAACCAAATCAATCTTACATCATACATGCATATTTATTATTGTACCAGTTACTCAAAGAACTACTTTAATTATTATGATCTCCACAAAACTCAATCTTACACCTATGGACTCCTAGTTTATCCTGGACTCATTATAAAAACTTGTCTCTAAAGCACCTGTAAAAGGTAGCCTAAAAGTGGGTGATATTTTCTATTTTGTGGGGAACATTACAGACCTTTTATGAAGAAGCTAGACTATAAAGTCAAACAACAGTTTTAGGTTATTATCTTTTGACATGATCTATAATTTAGGCCATTATAAATAAAGTTACTCATAAGGTTTGTGCTAAAAATTTGACTTATGTGTTTAACAGGCTTAGCACACTCTAGTGTCAAATTTCCATTTCATGATTTTTCACACATTCAATTGGACCTTGTTTTAAAACTGACCCTTGCTTTATCCTCACCATCACTCTGCTCGCTCTCAGCCTTTCTGAGTCCATCTAGCCACATCCACTTCTTCCTTATCTCTTTTTCTCTTTGCTCAGTGAGACCTGGCATATCTTCGGTTTGGGGGAGTGTTGACGTCCATTTTTGTCACTATTTTTTATCATTAAATCTACTCTGAAAGGTGTCATTCTCACTATTTTTGATATAATAAGTTATTCTTTTAACCATTCAGCTCATCAAACAGACCAGGTATGCATGTATTCGTTTATCATATGAATTTTGGTCAAATCTCGCTATATTTTATTTATTGATGATTAAAGTCACATTTCCAGTCATACATGGTATTTAGTTTTTCTCTACAGGCTGCGGTTTCTCAAACGATCGTCCATTTAGAATGCGTGTTTATATTTCTAATGTTCAGCCACATCCAACCAGTCATTCAGCTCGTGAAATCTACGGTTGGCATATCCATGAGCATTAAAGATAAGAAGGACGACGTGGGTTCTGTTGATGACGTGGCCCTGATGGATCATGAACCTTTATTTGAGAAGATGCGTGTCCTCCCTCGTCTAGACCGCTAGCACACCTATTGTTCACAAGAAGGGAAACAACATGCACAGAAGATGGGAAACGACCTTTGTTTTGTTTGGAACGTGTCACTCACAGTTGGTGAGCCAACACTCCAAAAGATCCGTTCGCATGTTCGCCAAGCCTGAAAGCACACACTCCTGCCCACGTCAATGCTCTAGAAGATCCGCTCCCACACCCATCCTTCCAACACCTACTTCTGCCCACGGTTGAAGGGAACTAACAACTAGTTGTTCGTGTCAGGAAAAATTGACACCGTGAAGGAAGGCAGGCGGCCTCTGCGCTGACGTAAATCATTGAGTAGCCATTGTATAGACATTAAAATTTATATTTTTAGAGAGCTTGACTCTGTCGACCTTCTCTCCCATTGTAACTTCTAAATAAATGCCTCTTATGGAGAAAAAAGGGATCAGATAGCGTAGAGAGTAGACAGGAGATAACAATTACTTCTGCATAAGTATTATGTAATTTTCTGAGAATTAATGGAAGTTTCAGTATGTTGATGCTTTGCTGATAGTGTTTAAGACGGTTTAGTTTCCATCTCTGATTGCTGGGAAGGGCCCCTCATCAACCAGAGGTTTATTTCATTTTGTATTTTCTTTCTGCAAGTAGATAGTTTATTTCTCAGTTGTTTAAATTATTCCTCTGTACTGTAGATGTTATTTCCTTGCTTCTCTTGTAAATCATATTCTGATGCTAACACAATCTCTTTTTCAGGATTAGGAATGGTCGACGAATCTTAGTATTCTATAGTTGCTTTTAGTTCCCCTCCATAATTTGTTATTAGATGTGATTTATGTTTCTTCCATCAGTTTCCTCTTCCTATAGCTGTAAGTTAATTCCATTAGTTAATCAGCCTTCCTCTGTAGCTGTAAGTTAATTCTATCTTCCATCATTAATCTTGTTGTAACATATCATAGAAACAGTTCTTCTTCTTAGATGATGATTCCAATAAATGGTTTCTTATTAGTTTAGCCTCTAACTAGTCAATCTGTTGCTTCCTTTGCACTGTAGGATCATATGCACCAGCCAGCTGGTAATTAAAGTCATCCAACACTCTTCTCTTCCTTACATTAACTCGTTTTCATCTAGTCAGACTGTCATTCAAACCGCCATTCAGACAGGCATTCGGATCGCCATTCGGACCTTTACATTTTCTGCACTGTTTTAGGCCTTTTTCAGAATTTGATTTCTTCTACCTTTTAACCATAATTCTTCTTGTTTCTAATTAACAGTTTTTAATGTAATTAAGATCATGTTTTATGTTACATAGAGTTTTAATTAAGTTTTGTCATTCTTCTTAGTTTCCTTACTATTTCTTCCAATCTTCTTTTCAACTAATTTTCATAATTATGTCTTTTATGTTGGATTTGTTAATAAGTTACGGTTTTAGAATGTATCAGTTTTATTTTTAAGTGCAGTTTGTTATAAGTTTTCAATATTTGATTCAGATAAGATTTAATAATTCTATTTTCTAATTTATTTCAGTTTTAATAGTTTCTTCATTAATCATAGGATTAGTTTCCCATTTCATATAATGAATGAAGATGATCATAACATAAGATTTGGATCATAAATAAATATCCTTATCAAGTTTTCTACTTGTTTCTATATTAAACATCTTTATCAAGTTTTCTACTTGCTTCCAAATCAATTCAGTTCAATTAAACATTTTTATTAAATTTCCTACTCGCCTCATTCATGAATTAGTTTCCTGTTTTCATAGATAGAATAAATTCCTGCATTTGAATTATGAAAGTTGTGCAAGTAGTTTAAAATCATATAGTTGCATCTTTAGTCAGCTTAGGTTACTTAAGGCCTTCAATCCTGCACATATAGTGATTGCATCTCATAAGCTCCCTTTCCGGGTTGACAATTTAAGTGTTGAATTATATAGCATATATTTTACCCAACATTTTGGTGACATTGCCAGGGAGGTGCTAAAGGGATTGGAGTCTAGCTAGATAAGGGGTAGATAGGTTTCCTTTACATTACACTGCAAGGGGGAGGGAAAATGGTAAGATGCAAAGATGACCTCACTACAGATTTCCCGTAGTGTAATAGCCTGACGCATCCACTTTAGTGGATCGCCCCAAAACCTTTTTGTTCCTTTATGCAAGTGTGATTTCCTTTTTATTCGTTTGAGTGTTTAATTTTCCGCAATTTATTTCATAAAGTTTTCCTTCATTCTTTTCAAGTGTGTTATTCTTTAAGTAAGTGTTGTGTGTTTAGTTCGCAATTTTTTTTTATAGAAAGTATTTTAAAAAGACACATAAAAAGGAAAATTTTGGTGCTGTAAGAACCCTAGGACTAACCCATGTGTGAGACAGAACCTACCAGCCGATGACATGGATTCAAAGGTGCTTATTAGTATGAGAGAACTCTCTCAAATCCTAGCAGTAGTTGGGATCTCAATATCTTCTTCTCAATTAGAACACTTCTTGACAGAAGTCAAGAATTTATCTACCTCTCCAGCAACAATAGAAGAACCACAGTCCAATGAGCTGCAAATCGAATTTCCTTGCCAATCTGCCAAGGAAATTGAAAAATTGGAGACTACATTTGATGGAGAGAGACCTGATGTTGAAGAGTTCTCCACATATCTATCGACAGATCTCTCATGTACTCAAGCAATTGAACATTCAAAAGAAGAGGATCTGCATGGCATGAGGAAGGAAGGTGTGTATCAGGATTACATCGAAAGATGGTTCCAATAGGTAATGAGGCCACAATACCATTCCTTCATTCGACACATTCTATTGCAAAAGCAAGTCGATTGATTCTCCACATCCAGGTAATCACTGCTTTAAGTTTTTCATATGTGGATATAGGTATGTTTTTCATTTTGCTTCGCACATGGTTACATTGGAAAAGTTCTTACACTTGAATAATGAGTTTTTCTTTCTTTTAGCATAGGATAGTATGTATATAAATAAAAATTTGTATGTGGTTAGTTAGATTTAGATATCCATACAAATTCACTTTCTGTTTTCCAAAGCAATCTTACATCATACATGCATATTTCTTATTATACCAGTTACTCAAAGACCTACTTTAATTATTATGATCTCCACAAAACTCAATCTTACACCTATGGAATCCTAGTTTATCCTGGACTCATTATAAAAGCTTGTGTCTAAAGCACCTTTAAAAGGTAGCCTAAAAGTGGGTGATATTTTCTATTTTGTGGGGAACATTACTGACCTTTTATGAATAAGATGGACTATGAAGTCAAAGAACAGCTTTAGGTTATTATCTTTTGACATGATCTGTAATTTAGGCCATTATAAATAAAGTTACTCATAAGGTTTGTGCTAAAAATTTGAATTATGTGTTTAACAGGCTTAGCACACTCTAATGCCAACCGGCTTCCTTACTAAAAATATCAGTATACGAAGTAAACCCGCCGGGGTACTGAACAGGCTCGCTGGCAGTGGGTCCATGCTAAGTAAAATCTTAAACAAGGAAGCTCGGTAAATGGAGGTAAACCCATCGGGGTACTGAACAGGCTCACTGGTAGCGGGGCTATGCTTGCATGGTACCAATATAAACCCGTCGGGGTACTGAACAGGACTGCTGGTAGCGGGTCAATATCGGGAAAAAGAGGTTTTGTTAATGCATTGCTATTCACATAGCTCATATAAAAACTTGAGCGATTATTTATACTCTCATCAGTTAATGGCTATAAGTTTGACTTGGACCCTGTCATCTAATTCCAACAAATACCTAGGATATGATTATCCTAGAAATGGGACCCATAATTATAGTAGATCTCACAAACTTTACGGTGAACCTTATCTATATTCTTTGGTTGACAAGAGATCTTTACAATGAGTCATGGACGACTAGTTTTCCTATGGAATTTTTCGCATCTCTTACACTATTATTCTTTGTGTGGTCTTCATGAGCAAAAACTGATGAATTTGCATTTGACTTAGTATGATATTGTTTTGATCATGTCATGAATACATCTTTTTCTCAAAAAGTTCTAGTTTTTAGAATAATGATGTTTTTTTAGGATTTCCTACTGATTGATGTTGATCTACAATATTTACATAAGAAGCATACAACCCAGTATTAATTTATTAATGGCCCGAGGATGTGCAATACCTTCGGTTTGGGGGAGGATTCAACATTTTTTTTTTTTTTTTTTTACTAGGATTCAGAATTGCTTCTATATTTTTGTTTACTTATAATACAATTAAAGTGCTTATACAATGATCTATTGTTTCAGGAATAATGCAAGTAACCAAAAAAAAATATTGTTCTGATCCATGTTGAACAAAGAAGAGCGACTGAAGATTTCAGAAAAGCAGGTTTACATCATCCTTTTGTGTGCTAGCAGCAGCAAAAAATCTCTGCATAATCAGCAGCAAGCAGATCCAGCAAGCACATCTTGTACAAACAAATGGTCTGTATGAAGTGGTCGAATGAAGCCAATGAATGATTATCCAAATGAAACCATAGATTATAACCTCATGATTGAGTGTGCTAAGATATTTAATTTTTTTAATTCTATTGATAAATCTAATTGACTAACCATATCAGGGATTAATCAAATATCATCACTGCACACGATCTCATTCCTTTAATTCATCTCAACTTCACCAAATAAATCAATTAATCATGCATTATTATGATTTTCAGAATTATTATCTGGTTATCACATGGTTTTCATTAAGTTATATGCAAAAAAATCAACATGTGAACCATCATTTTATTAATTAAAGATCATCATGATTTTTAATGCACTATGTTATAATCCCATGATGAAAATTTTCGTTCAACATGTCCAAAGTTTACTTTGGACATGGTTGAATATTTCACAAACCATATGAATTCATTAACACACACATCTTTATTATGGTACACGTTTCAAAAATTCTGAATAATGGCGTGATCATTAAAACATGTCAAATTTATGTTTCATGATTTTTCACACATTCAATTGGACCTTGTTTTAAAACTGACCCCTTCTTTATCCTCACCATCAATTTGCTCACTCTCATCCTTTTCGAGTGCATCCAGCCACATCCACTTCTTCCTTATCTCTTTTTCTCTTTGATTAGTGGGACCTGGAATATCTTCGGTTTGGGGGAGTGTTGACGTCCATTTTTGTCACTATTTTTTATCATTAAATCTACTCTGAATGGTGTCATTCTCACTATTTTTGATATAATAAGTTATTCTTTCATCCATTCAGCTCATCAAATAGACCAGGTATGCATGTATTCGTTTATCATATGAATTTTGGTCAAATCTTGCTATATTGTGATTTATTAATGATTAAAGTGACATTTCCAGTCATACATGGTATTTAGTTTTGCTCTACAGGCTGTGGTTTCTCAAATGATAGTCCATTCAAACTGCGTGTTTATATTTATAATGTTCAGTCGCATCCGGACTATCATTCAGCTCGCGAAATCCACAGTTAGCATATCCATGGGCATTAAAGATAAGAACCACGACATGGGTTCTGTTGGTGATGTGGCCATGATGGATTGTGAGCCTTTGTTCGAGAAGATGCGCGTCCTCCCTCGTCTAGACCGCTAGCACACCTGCTGTTCACGAGAAGGGAATCAACATGCACGGAAGATGGGAAATGGCATGTGTTTTGTTTGGAACATGTCACTCATAGTTAGTGAGCCTGCACTCCAGAAGATCCGTTCGCCTATTCGCAAAGCCTGAAAGCACAAAGTCCTGCCCACGTCAATACTCTAGAAGATCCACTTCGACGCCAAGCTTACCAGCACCTGCTTCTGCCCACAGTTGAAGGGAACTAACACCCAGCTGTTCGTGTTAGGAAGAATTGACGCTGTGAAGGAAGGCAGGCGGCCTCTACTCTGACGTAAATCATTGTGTAGCCATTGTATAGACATTAAAATTTCTATTTTGAGAGAGGTCGACTGTGTCGACCTTCTCTCCCATTGTAACTTATAAATAGATGCCTCTTATGGAGAAAACATAGATCATATATTGTAGAGAGTAGACAAGAGATAACAATTTCTTCTACATAAGTATTGTGTAATTTTCTCAGAATTAATGGAAGTTTCACTACATTGATGCTTTCCTGATAGTGTTTAAGATGGTTTAGTTTCCATCTCTGATTGCTGGCAAAGGCCCCTCATCAACCAAAGGTTTATTTCATTTTGTATTTTTTTTTTCTGCAAGTAGATAGTTTATTTCTCATTTATTTAAATTATTCTTGTTTGCTGTAGATGTTATTTCCTTGCTTCTCATGTAAATCATATTCTGATGCTAACACAATCTCTTTTTTAGGATTAGGAATGGTCGACCAAGCTTAGTATTCTGTAGTTGCTTTCAGTTCTCCTCCATAAGTTGTTATTAGATGTTATTTCAGTTTCTTCCATCAGTTTCTTCTTCCTGTAGCTGTAAGTTAATTCCATTAGTTAATCATCCTTCCTCTATAGCTGTAAGTTAATTCTATCTTCCATCATTAATATTTCTTCAACATATCATAGAAATAGTTCTTCTTCTTAGATGATGATTAGAATAAATGGTTTCTTGTTAGTTTAGCCTCTAACTAGTCAATCCATTGCTTCCTTTGCACTGTAGGATCATATGCATCATCTAGCTAGTAATTAAAGTCGTCCAAAACTCTTATTTTCCTTAGCTTAACACGTTTTCCTCTATTCGGACTGTCATTCAGACCGCCATTCAGACAGGCATTCAGATCGTCATTCGGACGTTTACATTTTCTACACTATTTTAGGCCTTTTTCATAATCTGATTTCTTCTTCCTTTCAACCATAATTCTTCTTGTTTCTAATTAACAGTTTTTAATGTAATTAAGATCATGTTTTATGTTACATAGATTTTTAATTACGTTTTGTCATTTTTCTTAGTTTCCTTACTATTTCTTCTAATCTTCTTTTCAACTAATTTTCATAATTATGTCTTTTATGTTGGATTTCTTAATAAGTTACTGTTTTAGAATGTATAAATTTTATTTTTAAGTGCAGTTTATTATAAGTTTTCAATATTTTCTTGAGATAAGATTTAATAATTCTATTTTCTAAGATATTTCAGTTTTAATAGTTTCTTCATTAATCATAGGATTAGTTTCTCATTTCATATAATTAATGAAGATGATCATAACATAAGATTTGGATCAGAAATAAATATCCTTATCAAGTTTTTTATTTGTTTCTATATAAAACATCTTTATCAAGTTTTCTACTTGCTTCCAAATCAATTCAGTTCAATTAAACATCTTTATTAAATTTCCTACTCGCCTCATTCGTTAATCAGTTTCTTGTTTTCATAGATAGGATAAATTCTTGCATTTGAATTATGAAAGTCATGCAAGTAGTTTAAAATCATATAGTTGCATCTTTAGTCAAATTAGGTTAGTTCAAGCCTTCAATCCTTCACATATAGTGATTGCATCTCATAAGCTCCCTTCTCGGGTTGACAATTTAAGTGTTGAGTTATATAGCATATATTTTACCCAACACCAACGTACTGGGGTTGATAAAACATACATACAAGGGTTTGTAAACGTTGTTATAAGAAATACAGTTAAATTAAGAGAAAC
The DNA here is from genome assembly GCA_027924585.1 of Larix kaempferi. Classification (NCBI taxonomy): domain Eukaryota; kingdom Viridiplantae; phylum Streptophyta; class Pinopsida; order Pinales; family Pinaceae; genus Larix; species Larix kaempferi. The sequence continues at coordinate 565,211 of BSBM01000122.1, forward strand.
ATGTACCTCATTTATGAAGGTTGCTCCAAGATTTTCTGTCGTTCTCTGCTATAGCAACAAATTACAAAACAAGCCAGAACCTTCCTCAAACCAGTTTGACCATAAATAAAGATTGATATTAATAATATAGCATAACATCAACTAGTAATCAAAACAACAATAGATATTAACAATATTGTTGGGAAAGGAAGAAATGTCTTGATCTTTATTGACAATTGCAGAAAAGTACATAAGATATACCTCACTCTACATCAGGCACCTTCATAACCAGACCCTGGGTTCCTGCTCTTGTTTCTTAGATATGAATTTCTCCAGCATAACTTTCTCCAATGAACATTCAGTCCCTTTCTCAAGCCCTCCCCTTGTATGTATGGAAAGGCAAGGGGGATTAGTTCGGAAGGTGGTTGAGTTGGGAAGTTGGGGAAGTTTGGATACCTGCCTCAACTAATCCCAATTCGTGTTTTTAATTATTTTTTGAAGTTTTCTTAAGACACTCGTGACTATAACATGAGAAAACTAGTGAGTGACTTGCACGTTCTTCATCTTGAAAGTAGCGAGTGCAACAATTTTGTTGACACCCACGGTTTGTCAGTAATGATACCCATGGATGACCCGTTGGATGAACAGTACAAGAGTTATGGTTATAATGTAAAATAGTTAAAGAAAGATGCGTATGACTTGAGGATTATAAGGTTTAGCTTAAGGTCATCTATGGTCAAGGTAAGCTCTTCCATCCATTTTTTCCTTTTGTGTGACCAACAGAGAAATGTGAAAAATACAATGAAAATGGGGTGCTCAATAGAGTGTCCCATGTTCAGTAGGATCTTCTTTCGGAATGGTGAAAAATACAAATATAATGGGCTAACCCACCAATTTCCAACAGGTTTGACCCTAGGTAAATTTTGGGTTCCAAAAGGTTCAAATTCATTTTCATAGAGGGACAGGCTAAACCTATATGCAAGTTTCCAAATATACCTGATCATATCAAGGAACATGTAACGCATGCTCCTATACTTGGGAATATTTAGAGCAAGTATGCTCCCAGTGGACCTAGAAAAGATGTTCTTAAGTGGGTGTAACCAAATGTTCAGAACTTCAAGGATAACTTCATCTCATGATAAAATATCATCCAAGAAGTCATGTGAGGTGGGAAAGCTCGAAACCCCAAAGGGATAAGTAATCAGATCATATTCCTCCATCAAGGGAATATTTTGATCCAAATCCGTCGAAGCCATTTGAATAGCTTGGTATGAAAATTGTAGAGAAGATAAGGGTTTACTACTCTTTGTTTCACCATGTTCCATAGAAATGGGTAAATTTCCATCACTATTTTGGAATAAGGTGTCCTCCTTCGAGGATCCCTCTAATGAAGTGAGACCTTTCGTTGTGGTGGACTTAGAGAAAACTTTTAATGGAAAGGAAACCTCCAATGTTATAGTGAAAACTGGAGCAGTTTTTTGGGTATATATTGGTGGTGGGATTGTAAAATTTCTAATGAGGGAAGCATATTTGCACAATCCTACCCCAACATATTGATCCTCCTTTGGTTTATCCCTAGTGAAAGAAACATTCAATTGGAAAGTACTTTCAAGCATGCAGTAATCTAATTGGTTGATCTGCTGATCTTCCCTTGATGAGGGAACCAAATCACTCGGGACACTAAAGACACTAGAGCCCTCATTGGATGTATCCAATTGCTTCCTAATAGAAAATTGTAATTTGTAGGCTCGTCTACTACCCAAATATCCACTATGACCATTTTTCCACCCCATTCAATAGGGCAGGCTAGAGTGAGTCTGTGACGAGGGAATGAATGTCCATCAAATTCCTTTAGCAAAGTATGGGATGGAACTAAGGTGGGTTATCCGAATGCTTGCCAACATTAAATAATGTCATGACATAAAATGAGGCCCCTTGACCAACTATGGTTCGAAAAACATTATTTCCATGAGTTGTTACTTTAATCTAAAAAGTAACTTTGAAAGGGAGCATATATATTGAATGGTTTATGTCTAATGTGATCGAAGTCGCATTGGATGGATCAAGAGTGTCAATTGTAGACAATAGTTCCTTTCTTTGCACAGGACAACATTGCAATCTCTCCAAGGCTGACATGGCACATGGTGCTTGAACTAGGTCCTCAACAAAATCATAGTTATGAGTAGCTCGTGCAATAGTATTATGCATTTTTCTACGTAGAAAACCTTTGGAGGGGGGTGTAGTAATAAGTCTATGGCTCGTTTCTCAATGGAGAGAGAACCACTTGGTTGTTCTACCAATTGATATGATGTACTAGGAGGGACATAATAAGAATCAGGTCTTGTTTGAATGTTCACCTCATGATCACACATGAAGACACATTAGAGAAAATTCGAGGTCTAAAATGGGCCTCCTAAGGAAAATAATAAAATAATAGTTAAAAATATATATATATATATTTATGAATTTTAGAGGAAAAGAGAAAAAACTACATTTTTTCTTCGTATTTTCATGATATATCCCTGTTTTTTACTCAAATTTCATGTGGGAGCACTTGTTGGATGTAGAATTAAATTATGCATCCAATGAGTGCTCCTGCTCAAAATATGAGTAAAACAACAGAGAGATATATTGAAAATACGAACCTAAAAAGTAATTTTTTTAATGTCAAATATGCCATGTCAACCATTATGGTTGACTATTTTCTTGAAATTCTATTGGTTCTTGAATTAAATGGCTTGTTTTATTATGATGTGGCTCGTATTCTAATAAGGATAATTTTCGACCCCAAATTTGCTCTAATGATGGCATTGGGATGATTTCCCCCTAGCGAGGGTGTTGGTTGGTTCCCCCCTGGTGGGGGTACCAGTGTTGTAGCAACCATTTTATGATGGTGTTGTGGAAAGGGTTGAATCAATACAATAGGTTGTTGTTTCCCACCACATTGAGCCATGTCTGGTGCATTTCCTTTCCTAAAGTTAGCATTTTGCTTACTCTTGAATTTCTTTTTCTTTCCTTTAAGGTCTGTGGATTGGACTATAATGATTTTAGAACTCTAAGAAGGATTATCTCTTTGGTTACCCTTATATTTATTTTTCTTCCCTCTAAGGTATATGGATTGGATTATGAGGATGTCATAATTTTTGGAAGGATTAATAGGTTTCTGTATTGCCAAGCCAACTATAGGCTGTGAAACTTTCTGGATATAAATTTGTCCCATTTGCTAGGTAATCTACTCAAGTTGGTTGATGGAACCCATCATACCATCAACATGAGGTCGATGTGGTGGCCTAGATAGATAGGATGCAGGTTTTGCAGGATGGATCCAAAAAAATTGGTTACTTTATGGAACTTGACTACTCCATTGTGTAATGGGGCTAATGGGTGGATTTCCCCCTTGCAGGGGTGCGCCCCAAGAAGATTGGTTACTTCTTGGAACCTAACCACTCCATTGATGTGGTACTTGGGCATGAAAAGCATTCCAAGGTGGGCTTCCCCCTTGCGGAGACCGCCCCCAAGAAGATTGGGTACTTCTTCGAACATGACCAATGGGTGGATTGCCTCCTTCTGGATTTGGGCCCTAAGAATATTGGTTACCTATCGGATCCCAACCACACCATGGTGGGTTTCCTTAGGCTTGAAACAAATTCAAAGTTGGATTGCTTCCTTGCGGAGTTTGCAACTAGAAAGATTGGTTACTTCCTGAAAATTTTCCATTCCATTGCAGAATATGATGAATGAATGGATTTCCCCCTTGTAGAGGTAGGCCACAATAAGATTGGTTACTTTCCGTAACTTGACCATTCCATTGATTGTTTCCTTGGTTTTGATTTTGCATTCCAAGATTTATTTCCCCCTTGCATAGGTGGTCCCCAAGAAGATTGGTCACTTCCTGGAACTTTCCCACTCCATTGTGGAATGGGGTTGATAGGTGGATTTCCCCTTGGGATGCTACCTATTGGGGGTATGGGATTATCCCCAAGAATTTTGCTAGGAAGAGTTGGAGGATAACCCCCCAAGGAATTTCCACTCATCAGTGGAGGATAACCCCAATTGGCATTAATGTTCCATGGCCCATTGCTTCCACCAGAGATATTACAATTCCATGGTGAAATCTTGCCCTAGAAGTCGAAACTAGACAAGTATTTGGTATACCAAGAGAATTTTGGCTTACTCCATCTGTTTGATTACCTTGATTATCCAAATGATATGGGAATCCCATGTTTGGTAAGGGACACCCACTAGTAGGGATGCCTGTAGATGAAGTGAATGTACTTTTGGGATTGGAACCCAAAATCGTACCAAATGGCACTAAAGTGCGAGTTGAAATTGTGTTGGTTACATGTATGTTAATTGTTGGGTTTGGTGTTTAGGTAAAAGTGGAAGCATTACTTCCTCCTACATAAATTTTGAGGTTGCATTGATATGGTTCGTTGAACTTCTAATGAAGCCAAATGATCAAGTGTTTTGTTTTTCCCGTTATTCAAACTTTCGAAAAGAGGGTTAATATTACCCAGTGGCTCATAAACAACAAGTACAGCTGGTTTTGAAAAAAATGTTAAAGGTGGATTTACATGACCATTTGTGTGATTTTCTAATGTCTCAATTTTAACTAGAGTAAGATCATCAACTATGTCTATAGTCAGTTCATGATGTAACGATTAATTCTCGGGATTTGTTTGATGTGGTCCTTAATATTAATTAGATTTAAAATCAGTTCTATTTCCAAGTCACCAGGATGTAGTTTTTGTGTTTGTCTCTGCAATGTAGTAGGGCCTTCAAATTTCGGTTACTTGCCTCACTGCTGTTGTGACTAGAGGATCAGGAGAGTAGCCACTTCAAAGTTTTTTTATATAAGGATTTTTTTTAAGTGGTATACTTAATAAAAAATATAATCAAACAATCCAAAGGAAATCTAGAATCAACAAAAAGCAAAGTGTCCACACAGTAAAAAATCTCCTATGAATCCAAGCAAGCAAATTGCTTTCGCAAAGAACCAAAGCTTAGAGAAAATATGAATTAGAGGGATTTCCAAAACTAGTAGCTGCTAAGGGATATCAACCCTCAAACAATTACTAATAGAGAAGGTATGAGAAACAGTTACGATAAAATTTAATCACCAAAGGTGCAAGTATTGGTTCTTCAGCAATCACCCTCCCAAGGAGTAAAATATTCAAATTCAATCTCAGTTACTGCAAGTGTCCCCCACTCGTGATAGCCCATAAGATATACTAGGAACATAAACTAAGGTTACTGCTTCGCAATCGATGGTCAAGAGGAACAATTGTAAGTCTAGGATAACTCTCATAACCAGGAACTCCGAAAAGTGATGTAACCTTGAGGACTTGTCACTTACATAGAATTCTGCAATGTGAGCATGTCCCAGTAGACAAGCAAGAGGGCGGGTACTTCCCATATTTATCCAGATTGACCTCATACTTGACACATGTTTTAGATGTGCTTTCCCAACAAGAGTTCTTTGTTACAAATGGATTTAATCACTCATTAATGAATGCTAGTTTCGGGAGTCTGTGGCCCTGGAGTGTTAACTCTCCAATCCTAATCTAAGGCCTTATCCTAATCTAGTTGGTGATATGAAAATCAAATCTTGGTTATTTTTAGATTAAGCACCCATTTTAAAGGTAATTTGTTTAGTTTCAAGAATGGCAATGAAACTAGTGGTGTGTAAACCTGAAATATTGAACCAATCAATGCACAGATACTCACTACTCTATCCTTTAATTCAATTAATTCTCTAAGCTACATAAGAGTAAGAGGTGCTTTGTAGATCTTTCAAACATGCATGTGTTGCAAACATTTTGAAATCAAACCACTCTTTTAACTTTGAAGAGGAAAATTTTCAAAAATGATGTTTAAATGTCACAAATTACTACTTTTCTCTTTTCAACAATATTTTGAAGAAAAGGTTCAAGAGGTTGGTTTTAGTTTGTGAAATGTATCTCAAATTGAATCAAATATACTTAATTGGAAATTAAATATTGAAGGATAAGTGTTTGAATTAATTTTGGTTTCCAACAAGTCTCTTAAACTAGTGTTTCAATATTGGAAATATGGTTCTACCTTGGTTTACAAATTGCATAAAGTTATTTCCAAATGTATGAATAAGTATCCAAATCAAGTGAATTTATTCAATTTATTCAAAAGATGATGTAAAATTTTTGTAGATTGTTGATTTTTTGGAACAATTCATCTCTAAATTATGGTTAAGTATTAATTTCAAGAATCTTTTTAAAACTCTTTACCTCAAATGAAATGAATAAAACTCTTTACACTTAGGATCTATGTCTCTCATTTGAAGGGCCACCTAAAAGTGAAAGCAAAGAGGTAACGCAGATCCCCTTGACATACTATGAATTAAACATTTACACTTTAGATCCACTTTCTCATTCGCAAGGCCGCCCGAAGACACAAGTGAAGAGGATACTCATGGCTTGATAAATATACTCCAAAATCAAATCTACTCTATTACACTTGAGATCCACGTTCTTTTTGGTAGAGCCACCCAAAAGTGCAAGCAAAGAGGATACTAGTGGCTCAATATTATGCTCCAAAGATAATATCAAGTACACTTAAGATCCACTTTCTCGTTTGTAGGGACACCCGAAGATGATACTCATGGATCAGGTACAATATATTGCAAGAAACTTGAAATTGAAACAAATATCTCTAATTGTAATAAAAAAATCAAAAATCAAATAATCCAAACTAATAAATACACAATTTAGTCATTTTCTCTCGTTTTGGAGGGACATTTTTTTTAATTTATCTTTAGTGTTTTGTTCACATTTTTTGAATTTTGTGCAAGTTTTTCAAATGAGTAGATTCTAAATAAGTATTGACTATGATTTTATGTTGTGTCTCATATCTGCAATTTCATGAGATTCACCAAATTAAAGGCCTATAGGTTCACTAAAACAACAATCAAGATTTTCAATTCTTGAAACTTTCTTTGCAAATTAGTAATTAAAGCTCTTAGATCTTGTCAAATCAGTCAAAATTCCAACTATTGAAAGTAAAATTCAGGATATAAATGCTAAAAATGTCCTAAAAAATTCATATCTAAGTAAGATTGAAAGAAAAATTTGAATTCAAAGCCAAAAAACATTAAATTATGTCATTTCCATGATTTTTTGGAGGTTTCCAACTTTAAATTTTGACAAATGGATAAATATGTTGGTGCAGAGACCAACCGATATCCCTAGTCTGAATGGTTCGAATCTAGAAAAAAGAAAAAGAAGAATGAAAACCTTTCCCTAGATCTATCATATTACTTGAATGTAAAGAGTCCAGTCCATACCTTATTTACGAAGGTTGTCCTCATGGCTTGAAGCTTTCGCAATCCTGCTTGTTGATGAAGAGATTGGCTACAAAATATTCAAAAAGAAAAAGATAATACACTACAAGATAACATGATAAATTTGAGCAATTGACCAAGGAGAACTACTATAAATCAAATTACACATCATTTATGGGAAAGGAAAACATTGATGTATTAATTAAAATAGAGGAAAGAATTACAGCCAATGAAGCCTTGGTGTTGAAGATACTTTCCAATGGAACCTTGCCTCAATTTTTCAATCATGGAAGAATGGGTTCCTGGCTCAATTTCTCTACCATTTGGATACCCTCATTTAAACCCCCACATGCCATGAAGAGGAGCTTCATTTATAGGCCAAAAGAGATGAGGAGGAGAGGAGAGGATTAAGGGGGAAGGATGAGATGGGATTCTACTAAGTCGGGAGGTGAGTAAGATCCACCCTATATGGACGTGATATGCCTCCAGGAGGGTCTCCTTCAAGAGAATTCTCGAATCTTCTATTTTTTCCCTCCGTACAGACATCGACGCACCCCAAACACTAGCAAAATGTGCTAGCGACGCACTCTATTATGGAGCAAGGTGCGTCAATCAGGAAAGACACGTTATGTTGTAAGGTAAGGTCCATCATATTCTCTAAAAAGCGTTTTATCAGGGAAAAAACCTCATAAATCATCTTCCAAGGTGTTTTGGCTATGTACCTTAAGGATTTAGGAAAGGAGAAAGTATACATAGTTTTTAATCATGACGAGTACAAAAATTCCGTGTAACAAAGTTTTCAAATGAGGGGTTCCCAAATTATTGAAAGTAGTATTCTAACTTATCCTAATAGATATATAGAGGATCATCCAGGTCTATCAAGTTCAAATTACTACCAAATTGAAGGCCCAAAACAATAAATTTTAACTTCTTCTTTTTTTATAATTCGAGAAAAAGAGAACATAAACGTTTAAAATATTTAAGAAAACCTTTAAATAAAATCCTAATAAGGTATATAAAGGTTCTAATAGCTCTGATATAGAGTTCCTAAGACAACCACATAAAAAATAATAACTCAAAATGGTGAAAAAATGAGAAAACTAAGCCCAAAAAATCAAGATCTTGTGCATCTTTCAAGAATGTCGTAACCTTAAAACATAGTACAGTGAGACAAATAGGACAATGTCACACCCCCAACACTAATCCAGGTAAGATAGATAGGGGATGTTGCACATTGTTTAATATTGGGGTTGCGATAGTCTTGAAACCTTGAGAAACCCGATCTCTGAGCCAAAATATTCCAAAATTTAAATTGTTTTAGGTGTTTAAGGGTTGATTTAGGCCAAATTTAGACTAACAGAGGATCCTAATATTGATGAAAAGGTATTAGGATACAATTTAAGCATGAATTAAAAAGATCCAATGACTAGAGCACCAAAATTGGGAAAAAAAATAAATCAAATTCAAATCCCAATTCCCCATCATGGCTGCCAATCTGTTGGTAGAAATTAGTGTTGGGACTTGTCTATGGAGTTATATATCCTTACGATAAGTTGGTGATACTTATTTGATAGAAATACAAGCAATAATACAAATTTCCTTGAGATTTCTAATCATTTACAAAGAGTAGAGAGGGGAGGAAGAGAGTATAATACCTCTTGAAGTTTGATGTTTGTAGGAGATTCCCTTTCTTGAGCATCCATGGAATTTATGCCTCCATTAGTAGTTTTCTTTCTAGTTCCTTACCTCTAGCTCTACCTTTATTAACTTGAAAAAATTTGATAAACTTGAAATCTATCTACAAAACTTTGAATTCAAGACTGAATTCAGAAAACAAATTCAAAATCAAAATTGGGGGGAAACTTGAAATGCATCATATTGAATCAAAGAAAAATAATGCTTACAATCTTGCCTTGAGGATGTGATCCTTATCCCTTGCTTTTGAGCCTCTCCTCTTCAATCCATGCCTTTGATTCCCTAATGCCTTGTGTAGAAGAGAAACTTTCTAGCCTTTCAATCCTCCATCATGCCTTTGCTCTCACTTTTTTTCCTTTATTTCACCCCAAATACCTTTTTTATATAGCATTGGTATTTGTGCACTCAATTGCCAAACATGAATGTGGGACTAAACATTTTCAAGCATTTTGATTATTTTCATAAAAAAACCCACTTTACATAGTTTTCTAGGCTTTGACTTGATTTTTGGGATTTTAGGACAATTAATACACATGACATGTATTCTTTCCACTCTAAGAGTTGTGGAAACTAGGTTTTGTCCCTTAAGTGGTCATGGACATGGCCTCTTTATAGAAACATTTTTCTTCACATGCTTCTTCCTTTGCGGAAGCGGTGGTCACATGAGAGATTAAAGTTCTCAGTTGCTCAATATTTCTGGTCTTCATGTTACATGAAAAATAAAAATATGCTTCTAACCTTCACAACTTAAGGGTGTTAAATTGATTGTTAACATCTAGGGTTTCTAATTCATCCAAAAACTAGTCTAAAACAAGTGTTCTGGGAAAAAGGATCATATCTGGAGCATGTGAGATTCAAATTGAGTGAGACCTATTGCATCAGAAATAATATGGACCATAGTATATTTTGTATATTTTTTAGAATCATATACAAATATTGGACACATGGCATACCGTACAAGTACGCTCTTCTGAAAGGACCAAAATTAAGTAGTGTTGGTATATTTGCATTAATGTTTTACTAGCACATCATAATTAGGTCAAACCTATGACGTTGGAAAGAGGACACCTTGTACTATAACCGGACGAATTTTTAGACCCAAAGGATCAGAAATTTCAAATTTACCTCAGTTCCAAGTTGGCCAGATAACAGTATTCTACTTAGGGTTTGAAAAAGGTATGCCATTTTAAATTTGAATAACTTTGATTAGAAGGATATATTTGAGTTGAAATCTAGGGTGTGATATCTATTTATATTTTTCAAAATGCCACCAAAAGGAATTGGAAAAAATAACACTTCACTTAAACCACCAGAGGACTCATCCTTGACATATGATGAAAGGAAAAACCTATCTTTTCGAGTGTCCCAGTTGGAAGATATGATTAAAGGATCTGTGAAAACAGTTGACTTAGTTAATTTAAAGGGTGATTTGATGAAACATACAGATAATAAGATGGAGGAAAACATGAAATGGTCTATGAAAACAATTCATTTAGTTAATTTAGAGGAGAAGTTGATGGAACATATGGATAATAAGATGGAAAATATTTCTAATCTCATATCAAATTCAAAGGATGATCCTCCTGCAGGTGATGATGTGTAACATCCCTCCAATTTGACCCCTATTGTTATTAGTTTTGTAAATGTAATTATGAATTGTGTAAACGGCCTTGGCGAGGAGCTCAAGGCCAAGGCCCCACCAGTGGTACATGGGAGTATTGTTATGTCATTTTCCTAAAATGTTACTAAGAACATGACATAATTTAAACTAAGTAACTAAATCCTTTATGGAAGGGAGAAAATTCGATATAAGCTGTGAAAGTCAAGTTATGTCTAGGGTCATCTTAATGCCTCGAACACTTATTTTAAAAGTTAAGTGTTGTCTTAGGATTAGGGCCTAGAGGTTATTTTTTTTAGTCCCAAGTAAGATTACCAGAAGGACAATTAAGGGCCGCAAAGTACTAAAGAGCTCCTACAACCTATCTGCTAAAGCTAGGTAATATTATATAAACCTTAAATAATTAGATATGATCTATACTTTAAAATTTGGTTTAGAATGTGAGGAGGTACCATTAAAATTTTGAAATGGTATAATATACATAGATATCTCTTTTAGATGCAACTCATATAGTATGTATATAATATACTAATAAAATGGTTTGCTTAATATAGTTGTGTATATATATTATACTCATACTGCGGCTTTCTCTTAAAAGACTGCTTAATATGCTATATTAAAAGTAATTCATGAAGTACTTATAACACTATAAGGAAACAAATATATTACCTTGCGTGAATATATATATATATATATATACTTACTATCCTTGGGATGATAAAATATAAAAAAATACATATAAATGTCACCTCTATTATAGAATATTTATGGTAATACTTTGTATTTCTATAAAGCATTAAGAGGTTTGACATTATAAAAGAATATATTGCATGTAGTCTTAATATAACCTCTATATGGTGGCTAGGCGAAGTGAATGGGTCACAATGATCTTTTGAAAACCCTTGTGTGTAGGAGTTGAGACTGTTGTTTTGTCGAACATCTAAGAGAGGGCGTTATTCGGGGGTTTCTGTCAGCCTTTTTTCTCTAAGAGACAAACAGAGCCTCGAACGGTGTTATGGGATACTCTTAGAAAAGAGTTAACAAAGAATTTTAATATTTAACAAACCTCAAACAACGCCGAACTCATTTGAGGGATGTTGTCAGCTACTAGTTTAGAGGGGGTATCGAGTCATTACCCATAATTACCACTGGGCAACAGTGGGCAGCCAGTTGTCATATTTTCGACCTCCCTTTGGTGAAAGGATGGACTCTCCATGAGGGAGGACCGTTTTTCAGTTGTGGAATATATACACCGAATGAAGGGGAATCGGGGGAGATCTATTTTCTGATTTAATTGACAGGGAATGACATAAAGGGAGAGATCATCAAACCCTGGAAGGTTGAAGTTGTTCGTGCTGCGCAGACGCTGAGGACGTGAAGGGAAGAGGGCGATCTACTTGTTTGATAGAATTGGATAATAACCACATAGCATCTCTGCAACAGTGCAGTCTATACGATCCATTAAGTCGGGAGCGTGTGTAAGTTACTCTTAAACTCATACCTTGCTCCCGCTGTAGAGTGCGAACAATGCCGTCCTTTGCTAGATAGATTTTGTATATTAATATCACATCCTTTGCATAGTGCGATCTATGTATATGTTTATCGATGAAGTTTGAAAATAAATCCTTGTTTATCTTCTTCTTGTTCGATAGGGATCCCTACAAGATAATTGATCTATTCACTTATATATGTTAATAGGGTATAATGTCTTTTCCCTGTAACACAATCGCAGATGTTATCTTAGGGATATAAACTGCGTTTTACATTTGCGTAGTATTAGAGATAAGATCTCCATAGTAATACATTTCATTTCTTTTTGGATTCCTTTCAAAATTAAGCTCTGTGATGAAGATATGAAGTGAGGACTCAAAAAGGATTACGATGAGATCGATCCAGACACATCATTTGCTCCGCTATCAAAGGAGTATTACCCAGATTTTCATAGACGTCCATAGGTAGGATGGCAGCCTCTTTGAAAGAGAGATGGCACGCAGAGGTGATTGCATGATATGCCTGGCGGTTGACAGTGCAACGATCTTGCAACGTTGTCAGTTTTATTTTAAGCTGTTCTTATGGGAAACTATCTCGGAACTTTTTGGTTGTTTAGGTTATTATGTCCATTACGCATAGCTGGAAGGGCGTAGCCTCACACCTTTCTCATAATATTACCCGCAATGGTGGTTCTACACTTTCACTTGTTTTGGATTTAGTTGCTTTGGTGCCAGTCCATGAATGTGTTGATACTTCAGCTTCCTTTATACCTCTGCCATGTGCCGAATATGCATAATCGTGTTGTCATTTTGGTTTCCTATATATTGACCACCCGATCCGTAGTTATATATATAAATATATAGACTTAAACTCTGCTCCTGCGATGGAAGGAAAATCAATTTCATGATTTAGATTTCTGTGCAAACGTAAATCGCTGGAGTCAAAATTCTTGTTTTGAGTTTAGTTTGTATGCTGCAAGCTCTTTGTTTTAAAATCTGTTTTATGCAAAACCCTCTGAATATCAAATAGAGTTGATAGATCACTGTCATCTTTATTTCGTTGCCGCCACATTTTAACTGAGATCCAGCTAGGATCTCGAGCTTACACCATGTCCTTTCTAGACAGATGTTTTTTGTGCTAGTTACTTAGTTATCCACTTCGGAGGTTGTTGCGTAGTTAATGTCGAGAGGCTTTGTAGAGCCCGAGTCATTTTACTGACACTTTATGTTTCATAAACCGATATTGGTTTGATCGTGGCTCTACTGGCTTAACGATAGATTAAAACCTTCCTAGTTCCATTTTAATTGCTGACATAAGAGGATTAACCACGGAGCTGCTGCTGTTTAAGTGTAATTCTTTTTCTAGAATACTCTTAAAAAGTTTTACCCTGTAAGCATCTTTATACCAGCATAGATCCCTGGAAACCACTTTGTTTTCTTTTAATAAATTTCGATTTCGTTTCTATAAGAGTTTTGTAGGTTTAGATGGAAGTCTTAGACTTGAACTGCATTCAGTTTAAAACCTGTCAAAACACGAATAGGGTAACAATCCAGAACTACATATATATACGCTCTGTAAGTGTCTAATGCTATTACGATAATTAGGAATATTAATGGATGCTTGCATTTAATTCTTATAATATATAGGTTGATTGATGGGATAATACCCTTAGTAAAAGATTGTAAAATAATTATATATACCTCACTTATTCTATTTTCATGACCTAAATGAAAGGGCCTTGTAATTAGGTTGTATTTTGGAAAAAGGGCTTCTATGTAAAAATGTACTCCTTGTAGTAATAATTATATGAATGTAGTTGTCGGGAAAAAGTGGAGGGTGAGTAATCTTGTATGTAGTAAGTAATATATGTTATAATGATAACATAAACTCTTAGGATATGTGAGAAGAACTTACTTTACAACTTGAGTAAGGTAGAGTCCATGTAAATAGTTTATACTTATAATCCTCTTTGTGATCGAGGCTTAGAGAAGGTAGAAAGAGAATTATTGCATCAATCATGATGCATAATGTAAATCCTTAATCTTTGAAGAATAATAAAGAAACATGGCTTTGTGGACATAGCCCTAGATTGGGTGAACCACATGAAAAAATGGTCTCCTTGTGTGTGTTTACTTGTGCACCTTATGTTTATTTCTTTTATGATGGTTTTATGGTCTCTTTTGTAGAAATGGAATTTTCCATATGTGAGATTATTATATTGTATCATTGATGTATAAATGTATGTTTGTCAAGTATTGTGTAAAAGGATGATTAAGTTTGCTAATTATTGTTATGTCATGATCATAAAAAGATGTGTTTAACTATTGTGTTCATGAAACAATTCAAGTTAATACTAGTGAGTAAGAAAGATTTTGGAGACATACAAGGTAATATTTTGTAGATGTTCGCTGACTTATATAATCATCAACTCTTCTATGTAAGTTATCCAAATGGTGGTTGTTATGGCTAAATGGACATTCTGTCATCCATGTATTAAGGTAAGGATGTATTGAAAGCCATTATAGTTGAAGCAATGTACAGTTAATAGACAAATTGTAAGGTTGCAAGGAAAGATGAAAATAAATATTTACACGTGTTGAATTAAGAAATTTTGCTTGCTTATTTATAGATTTAGATATTCATTGAAGAGCCTTACGACCATAAGCTAAGTAGTTAATGTAAAAAGTTCAAAAATTTACAGAAATTCTAACCCATAAATTAGGGTATGTGACATGGATAAAGATAAGGTGCACATTGAGAAAAATTCCATGAATAAGAATATTCCAAGAGGAAATGGTTCTAGTAATGGAAGTAACCATGGATGGTCGCGAATGGGTATCCAACTCACTAGATTGATATGACGAATTTTGATAGAAAAGACCCCATAACATGGATATTCCAGATGGAGCAATTCTTTGATATACACTAGGTTCCCAATCTTCAAAAGGTACCTATTGCATCTTTATATTTTGAACTTGAGCAATTTTTGTGGTACGAATGGCTTTGTGAATGCAAAAAGGGATCCATTATCTCTTGTTTCCATTTTTACAGAAGAATTGATAACATACCATGATGATGTTAAGAGAAATTCCTTCTTTACCCAATTGATAAATCTATGGGAAAAGGGACCAGTAAGTGAGCACATTAAAATTTACAAAAGTGGAGTCTCGAAGTGGAGGGAATACTAGATGATAAACTGTTGGATATCTTTATTGGAACCTTGAAGGATAACATTCATCATGAGGTGTGTCTGTTTGAACCACCATCCTTAGAGAAGGCCTTCATGATGGAAAAGAAGTTTGAAAGTAAAAATATGGTGATGGTTACTAGAATGACCACCTCCAACAAATACAAAGAGAATAAGGTTCCTTCTTCTAAATCGCCTCAAAGTTTGACATCTCAACAACTAGATGAAAGATGAGAAAAAAGATATTTTCTTTAATTGTGACAACAAGTATAGTAAGGGACATAAGTGTGGTGATAAGAAACTATTATACATAGATTGTGAAGAGGAAGAACCAAAAGAACATGAACCATCACAAGATGAAGAAATATAAGAGAATACTTCCAAAGAGATTATTCCCACCATATCTTGTCATGCTTTGGAGGGAATTAGTACTCCTAAAACTCTCAAGATCAAAGTATATATAAAAAATTAAAAGGTAACAATGTTGATTGATTTTGGTAGTACTCATAATTTTATTCACTTTAAATTAGCCAAATTTCTCAATTTCTTTGTATATCCAACACCAGAGTTTCAAGTAATGATTGCATATGGAGGAACTATCAATTGCTCAGGGAAATTCCATAATATCATTATTACGATGGGGGAATATGTATTGAATATTCCAATGATTTCTATCCCAATGGGTGTTGATGATGTTGTATTAGGGGGTTGGGTGGTTACAATCATTGGGAAAGATGGATTTTTATTTTTAGAAGTTTTTCATGAAATTTTCATGGGAAGGAAAAGGATATAAGTGAAATGGTATCACAGGAAACCAAGCAAGGTGATAAGCTCCAATGGTATGAAAAAATTATTGAAAAATGGATATCAAGGTGTAATTGCACAATTATGCTCATTAGATGTTCAAACATCTAAGACTCCTATTTCCCCAGATCTCCAAAGGGTCACTAATAAGCATACCAAGGTATTTGAAGATATTCCAAAATATATTCCACTTGTTCGTGATTTTGATCATGATATTCACTTAACTCTAGGAAGTGTTCCCCCTAACATTAGACCTTACAGATACCCCTATGGCCATAAGAGTGAAATTGAGCATATGGTTGAATAAATGTTAGAGGCTGGAATAATTAGGCCTATCAAAATTTCTTATTCCGCACCAGTGGTAATGGTACACAAGAAGGAGGGATAATGGTGTATGTGTCCATATTATGGAGAGTTCAACAAGATCACCATTAATTATAAGTTTCCTATTCCTATCATTGATGAATTCTTAGATGAATTACATGGAGCAGTTTTCTTCAAAAAGTTGGATCTCCGTTCTGGGTATCATTAGAATAGAATGAAGGATGAGTACATCCCAAAAACAACATTCAAAACTCATGAAGGTCAATGTGAATTTATGGTCATGCCATTTGGTCTCACAAATTTAGATTCCACATTTCAAGGTTTGATGAATTCCATTTTCAAGCCCTTCCTTAGAAAATTTGTGCTAGTATTTTTTGATGATATACTAATCGATAGAAAGTATTTTGAAGAAAATGATCAACATGTTCACAGGGTGCTACAACTACTAAAGGAGAAATAACTATATGGAAAACATTCCAAATGTTCCTTTAGGGTAAAGGAGGTATACTATTTGGGTCATATTGTATCTCACGAAGGTGTCAAGGTAGACCCTAAAAAAATTAAAGCCATGATGGACTCTCCAATTCCCAAATTGTTGAAGAATATTCAAGGATTGTTAGGGTTGACAGGGTACTACCATAAGTTTGTTCATGAATAGAGAATAGTAGAAACACCTATAATAACATTATTGAAGAGAGAAGCATTTTCTTAGACTCCACATGAAACTCAAGCATTTGAAGAAATTAAAGAGCCAATGTTCAAAGCTCTTGTTTTGGCCACACCAGAATTCACAAAAACCTGTATTGTGGAATGTGATGCCTCAGGAAATGGCATTGGTGCCACTCTAATGCAAGAATGACACACCCTTGCTTTCAAAAATTGACCAATGAAGGGAAATAACTTACAAAAAACCCATTTATGAAAAGGAAATGATGGAAATACTACATGCACTTAAGCAATTGCATCCTTACCTAATAGGTAGGCACTTCAAGGTCAAAACATATAATGATAGTCTTAAATACTTCTTCGAACAGAGACTATCTTCAGAAGAGCAACAAAAATGTGTAACCAAGATGTTGGGATACGACTTTGAAATCATCTATAAAATAGGGAAACAAAATGTGGTGGCAGATGCACTCTCTAGAAAGGATGAGGATATGGGGGAATTAATTTGTCCTATTTTCGTTATACAACCTGATAGGGTGGTAGTAGCAAGGGAAGAATGGAAAAATGACATATCTGTGTGGATGATCATACAAAAGCTATGGAAGGATCTTAGTGTATGAGATAATTTTGCATGGAAGAATGATTCACTATGGTACATAAGGACCGCTTATATATATGCAAGAACTCCCACCTCAAAGAAAAGGTGCTCTAGAATTACACACCTCTTCTATAGGTGGGAACTCAAGATTCTTGAATATCTACCATAGGATAAAGAAGGAATTATTTTGGGAAGGTCTTAAATATGATGTTCAAAATTTCATGACAGAATGTTTGGTTTTCCAACAAAATAATGTTGAAACAGTTAATACCCAGGGTCTTTTACAACCTTTGGACAAACCTTGTCAGTGCTGGGAGGAAGTCTCAATGTATTTTATCATAGGACTACCCAAGTCAGATGGGAATAATGTTATTATCGTGTTTGTTGATAGAATCACAAAGTATGCAAACTTGTGTGCACTTTCTCATCCTTTTAATGCAAGTACAATAGTTTCCTCCTTCATGGATACCATTCAAAAGTTACATGGAAACACATATATTATTGTAAGTGATAGAGATATAATTTTCACTACTAAATTTTGGACTGAATTATTTTCTTGTTTGGGTACCCAGTTGGCTCACAGTTCATCTTATCATCCTCAATCTAATGGAAAAAATGAAATAGTGAACAAATATTTGGAAGGCTATCTTCGTTTCTATGCATTTGATAAACAAACAAAATGGTGAAATGGTTGGCCTTGGAGGAATGGTGATACAATAATTCCTTCCATACATCATAAAAAATGTCTCCATTTATGGCACTTTATGGGTACGATCCTAGATCTATCACATATCCCTTAAAAGGAAAATCTAAAGTTCAATTTGTGGAAGATCACATAGAGCACCGGCAAGAATTTCTCCAAATACTAAAAGACAACCTTCCTATGTCAAAAAATCGGATGAAACAACAAGCATATCAACATTGCAGTGAAAGAAGTTTTGAAGAAAGGGATTGGGTATTTTTGAGCATATAACCTTACAAACTGTAATATCCCGACTTTTTGACTAACTATGTTATGATGTTATATTGGGCCACGGCCCCAGCTTATGTGATTTAGTATTTTGGCATAATATTAGCATGTTTTGATTTATTCTTTCATGAGTTGATATATTGGGCATGGACCTTGATTTATTTCATTGTTGAATATATACTAGGCATGAAAGCCCGAATGAAGAAACTTATGCTGTATTATGAGAATTGGTTACAAATTATGATATACTGAGATTACCTCTTTTGTTACATTATACTGTGCAGAGCATGACTCATATGGATGATTATGTAGTGTGTTGAGCGTGGACTCAGAAACACACGAATGACCTATATACTGGGCCTAAGCCCCGAGGTACGTTGAGTGTTGGGAATAAGCCCTGGAGCACTCCAAGCTTGAAAGAAAATGAATACCGGATCGGAGGCCACTTAAATATCCTATATGTGCCTCACAACCACATTCTAGCCCTAGTGTTGAGCATAGGCTCTAGAATTGCACTAGCGTAATGCCCATGTGAGAGTGTTGAGTTAAAAGGCTTTGAAGAGCACTCGGGGTTACTAGATCTCAAGTGTTGAGTCGGGAGGACTCTGAACAGCACTTATGTGTTTTATCACAACTATTCGACTTGATTAAATAAATATTATTATCATCAAATACTGCGGGAACTACCATGTTAAAACGAGGGAATCTGACATGCAAAGGGAGAAACTAGAGGTGCCTTTACCAGTTTACCAAAACCGTCCAAAGAAATGGACCCTTTCCTTAAAAAGAATTAAAAGAGGCATCATGGGAACAAAATGCTTAAAGGCCACAAAGCTAATTATTATTATTATTAGGAGCTTTCAATAATAATATTGTTATTTATTATATATATATATATACTTATGCTTAAGTGGGCTGCCACTTACTAAATATTATTTATTAATATTTAGATGGAATTGTAATTATTATATTTGTTATTATAAAAAGATTAAAGATCAAAAACACTTTAGTCAAACAAAGTTGAGAAGTCCTAGTTCCAAAATAACTAGTAGTTAAGTAAACAAATACTCTTTTATAAATTAAAATATTTTAAAGAAACCAGTAAATTCCAATAGCCCTAATTCAAGATTTGTCCTGCTTAAGGAGGACAGACCCCAAAGTTTGGGGGATCTTTTCTTTTTAGTATTATGATGTCAAGAGAAACTCTCTGTTCCAAGAAGTGAACCCTTCCCACATAAATTTTCCATATCTGGACCAGCTACACATCTAAGGCCTCTACTTCTCAGTTTGCATGTCAGAACTAGCTCGGGGGGATTCATACTGAACCAGGAATGGTTGTAGAATCATGGTTGGGAGGAACGTGGTAGTCCCAAAGTCATCCATTCCCAAATCAATTATCAGGTCAGCCAAGAGTTCAGTAGTTCTTCATTAACTAGTTGGCTGAGTGTGCAGGTCATTATCAGCAGGAACAAGCTACAGGGATCCGGAGATGTTTATTCCTCCGTCGGATTGTGGTAACTTGGGTTATTAGATTTCCCTAGTGGGGGTTGGCCCTATATGTGTTATGTGGGTCAAAGGGTTGTTAGAACACCCTAGTGGGGTCATCACCATTAGTTGTAGTGGGCTGTTTAACCCAGTGGTAAAGTTGGGGCTGACCTAGTTAATATAAAGTACAAGTTGGAGATGTGTATAAATAGAGGAGGTGTGTTCCTCATTTGACACACTTCCATCACTTAGAATGTAGCGCACTTGTGGAGGAGAGGTCTGCTATGGTGGAGGAGGAGATCATGTCTTTGGTTTGCATCTTTGTATATTGATGTTCATCTATATTGAGGAAGCTTTGCTAGGTTTTCTACCCCATGAGAGTTTCCCAGGATAAATCTGCGTCTCTTGTGTTTATGCTGTACTTGTTGTTTCTTCAGTGATCCTGTATATGCTATTATTGTGAAATGGAATGTAATGCTACTATTTTCTGTCTTAGCATATTAAATTTTAACATGGTATCCGAGCTAACCTGAAGGAAGGCAATGTATGGCACTTACGGCACTTTCTTCTCTTGCGACAATTTGAAGGTTAGGGTTTTATATAGAAAAAAAAAGTCATCGTGGAACTTTCACTATAAATCCATTTTGGTGAAGGTTCAGGATCTGAAACATTTACAAGTCATAGATAACATCCCCATGTACCTTGTTTCCAAAGGGAACCCTCATATTCGTTGTAATTTGTGAGTTATGATAAGTAGAAGTTAGGGTTTCTGCCTCTTCCAGATCTCAGTCATAATCAGGTGACCTTGGAAAAAAGGTCATAACTTAGGTCTAGGAAGATCCAAATGAAATTTCGTAAAAAGTGTCAGGTAGTACACAGACTGTAATATCTCAGGAAACTTTTTCAGAGGCCGAATTTGAACCAGTGACACGTGGCACGCCGTACAAGTTTGCTCTCCTGTTTTATCCCATAAACAGGTCATGTTGCGACACATGGCATAAATCTCTCTTAGAAAATCCAATTGAGGCAAAAACCAGTCGAGATAGAAAGATGACAGATCAGGATACCATAGAAAAAGTGTTCAAACCTTGTGGATTGAAAAATTCAAAGTTACAACAGAAACAATCAGGTAAATATTTCTGTCAAAACAGAATTATTTTTGGAGCACCTCCATTCATGGCTTCCGGAATTTAGGGTTTCGGAGAAAGTTATAATTTTTGGAAATGGACTCCATGGCTGAATGCTACTCAGGAAAATCGAAATTTAGAGACCAAGATCAAATTTTCTGGATGGGAAGAAGACTGGGCTTGATCAAACCCCAGTTCGGGAGTTTGATCAGAAAGATGGAAAATTAGGACTTCAACAAAAGTTGGAATATTTTAAGTCTGTGACCACAGCTGAAAGCTGCTCAGAAAAATAAGATTTTAGAGCCTTGGATCAAACCTTTTGTTTTGGAACAAGGGTGGGCTTCATAAAACCCTAGTTCGGGATCCTGTCCAGAAGATCCAGAAGTTTCGAAGGCAATTTTGAGGGGACAAATTTTGGAGATTTCAAAATTGAAGTATGCAAGTGTGATCAGCTCAGCAAGACACATCCTTCCATCCATTCAGAAGTGTGAAAGTCAAAGATTGAATTTTTAGGGTTTCTCTAACAAACCCTAATCAAGCTCCAGATCAAGTTTCAAGGGGAGTTGAGGCTAAGACCTTACATAAGAAGAATACAAGAAGTCTCGACAGGTATGACTTAAGGAGGTTCAGGTATGTCTTGAAATCTGATTCTTGATTAAGTTCATAATATGTTTGTCTTCATATTATTTATTAGTACAATCTTGATTAATGTTAGAATTATCTTATCACCCTAGTAACAGTATGAATGCATGTTAATGATAGAAGACATTCATTGATTAGGGCTATATGATTGTACTAATGCACTATGGTGTTGTATGAGGTTGATGTTGTCTGCCAACAAGATACAGGTACGTCACGAAAGACAAATCAAGTTCCATGACCATGACAACATGAAGACAAAGACTCATCCATAATATTTCATCACATAGAAGTTCTACTTGCAAGGTATGTATGACTTTGTTCTATTATGCTTAACCTATGAGATATGTGGGTTCCAGCATAGGATCTCTAAATCATTGAAGATAACAAAGAAGATATTGATTAGGTATGTTAGACATAACTAAGCAGGTATACTAATCCAGGTATGTTTTCCCATGTCATGTTAGAATCTTACCTTGTGTTAGGATCCCTTATATAAGTATACTTGGTATGATTAGTTATGCTTATTCATAAAGTTAGTAATCAAGGGTTTATGCATATAATGTCTCTTATCTTGGTTGATGATTTAACTAACCAGAAGAGTCCTATGATCAAACAAGAATATGCATGAAGACTTCCCTGAAACCTTGAATACTAATGTTTATTATCTATGATCACGGCTATACATATTAAAGATTATAATACATTAATGAATGTATGTTTGTGTATGAGATCATGAGGATGACACTAGTGCATACTTGAGCATGCACAGTGGTACAAAATGAATAGAAGTTCAAAAGACATATAGAAGATCAAGTGGGAGGCAACCACACAAACATAAAAGATAAGTATTTGAGTTGTTATTTGAAATAGTAAATAATATTGCTTGTAATAGATTGCATGCATATTTAGAATATATCATGCTGAGTGTAAACATTCATATAGCATTGAACAATATACTACTAATATGCATATGATTGGTAAGTTGGACAAACATTCCATTGTTGCTTGTCTAGAATGAAACCTCTTTGCTAACAAATCAAACATAATATAGAAGGCTCGTGGCTAGAAGATCCTCTTAGAAAGAGGAAGAGAATCATGATGAGATGTTTGCTCCAAGTGGCTAGATAAGACCATTATCTTAATGATGTAATTGAAGAAGAAGTATGAATCAATTGAAGAAAGCTTTGTTCGGGTACCTAGGATCGATAGTCAATTGATGAGCTTAATGATCACCATGGGTGATGTGGATCTCAACCTTTGCTACAAGGTTGAATATGGCTTCTATACAAAGATGTCATAGATGCAAGAAGGAACTCACCACAGAGTTCGAATGATATTGAGGCTCATATCAGTAGACCCATCTGACGAGAGATGGCACAGATAGATGGTTGCAGAAATGAAAATGAAAGATCTCAGATTGATGCATTACTTCCTAGGTCTAGAAGTATGGAAAGGCTCAGAAGGAATCTTTCTTCAACCAAGGAAAGTATGTCGAGAAATATTAAAAGGACTTGATATGTTGGAATGGCCACTCTCATGGATTCCAACTTGAAGCTGTTAGTGAATGACTCATCAGAGTTAGTGTATATAACTTGGTACAGACAAATTATTGCGTCATTGATGTATCTAACAAATACTAGGTTAGATATATGCTTTGCTGTGAACACGTTGAGTCAGAATCTAGTGGAAACTAGATGTGTTCACCTGATAGTTGCAAAGCATGTGAGGAGGTACCTAAAGGATACGATAGACTTTCATCTATACTATCTTGGAGATCATGACTTCAGATGGCTACGCAGATGTTATTGTCTTGGATTTGCCATGATCTCGTGGTTTAGCAGGAAGTAGTCCAGTGTGGCTGTCAGCACAACCGAAACAGAATATATGGCTGCTTGCTCTGCTATTTGTGAAGCAGTATGGCTTCAAGATTGTTTGACTTAGAGATAGACCCAACTGTGATCCTATGTGACAAACAGAGTTGTATCAAGATGGCAGAGAATCTAGTGTTCCATGATAAGTCAAAGCACATAGAGATCTGACAAAATATGGTGCAGAAAGGAACTATAAAATTTGAATTTGTAACAAGTTGCCGATATACTAACCAAACCTTTACCTCAAGTGAACAAGTTACCGATATACTAACCAAACCTTTACCTCAAGTGAACAAGTTACTGATGTACTAACTAAACCTCTACCTCAAGTAAAGTTTGAGTATTTTTCGAGACAAGCTTGGTAGGACCCTCCTCGAAAGGGGGAGTGATGTGATCACCTATGATGAGATTTCCTGCAGCGACAGTGAGGTCGATGATGTGGATACCTATATTGGTGATGCCGACAGAGAGGTTGGTGGATGCTCCTTAGACAGGGTCTAGGTTGACAAGAGGATTGCATCATTTTTTAACACATGTTCTAAAAGAGAGCCGTAGACATATGTCTTCGAAAATGAAGTCCTCCGTGGACATGTGAGGATTGGATCATCCTTGGACTTCAGTCCTAAAGTGATTTGTAGACATATGTCTCCGAAAATAAAGTCTTGAATGAACAGGTAGGGGATTGGATCATCCTCAGACTTTCGTCCTTTGAATTGAGCCATAGAAAAGATGTCTCCGAAAATAAAGTCCTGAATGAACAGGTAGGGGATTGGATCATCCTCAGACTTTGGTCCTTTGAATTGAGCCATAGACAAGATGTCTCTGAAAATAAAGTCCTGAATGAACAGGTAGGGGATTGGATCGTCCTCAGACTTTGGTCCTTTAAATTGAGCCGTAGACAAGATGTCTCCAAAAATAAAGTCCTGAATGAACAGGTAGGGGATTGCATCGTCCTCAGAATTTGGTCCTTTGAATTGAGCTGTAGACAAGATGTCTCCGAAAATAAAGTCCTGAATGAATAGGTAGGGGATTGGATCATCCTCGAACTTTGGTCCTTTGAATTGAGTCATAGACAAGATGTCTCCGAAAATAAAGTCATGAATGAATAGGTAGGGGATTGGATCGTCCTCGGACTTTGGTCCTTTGAATTGATCCATAGACAAGATGTCTCCGAAAATAAAGTCCTGAATGAATAGGTAGGGGATTGGATCGTCCTCGGACTTCGGTCCCTTCAATTGAGCCGTAGACATGAGGTCTCCGAGAATTGAATGATAGGATTGTATCTTCCCTGGACCTCGGTTCAAAAGGTACATGGTAGGACTTGATCGTCCTTGGACCTCAGTTCAAAAGGTACATGATAGGATTGGATCGTCCCTGGACCTTGGTTCAAAAGGTACATGGTAGGACTGGATCGTCCTTGGACCTAGGTTCAAAAGGTACATGATAGGATTGCATCATCCATGGACCTATGTCCTAAAGAGAGCAGGATTGATCATCCTATAATATGATCATGTGTATTGCAGGGTATACAATGCTGATATGACGATGCTGATGATCGTATGATGATGATGCTGATGATCGTATGATGACGATGTTGATGATCATGTGATGAAAATGCTGATGACGATGCTAATGATCGTGTGATGATGATGCTAATGATTGTGTGATGATGATGCTGATGATTGTAAGATAATAATGATGTTGATGTTCCAGTAACTAGTTGAGTTACTGATGATGATGTATTGAAGAAAGCTTCCGATGATTTATAGATGCATCATGTATGATGTTGATGACTCCTTACTCGTGCAGATGCTGTTATAATATCCTTCTCGTTAAGGGGGAGTGTTGAATTATTGTAACTTCAAAGAATATTATATTTGTACTTTATTATTTTGGAGATGTTTAATTCCCCCGTGAAGATCCTATTGTATATCCAGAGATGTTTATTCCTCTGTCGAATTGTGGTAACTTGGGTTATTAGAATTCCCTAGTGGGGGTCGGCCTTATATGTGTTATGTGGGTCAAAGGGTTGTTAGACCACCCTAGTGGGGTCGTCCCAGTCAGTTGTAGTGGGGTGTTTAACCCAGTGGTAAAGTTGGGGCCGACCTAGTTAATATAAAGTACAATTCAGAGATGTGTATAAATAGAGGAGGTGTGTTCCTCATTTGACACACTTCCCTCACATAGAATGTAGCGCACTTGTGGAGGAGAGGTCTGCTATGGTGGAGGAGGAGATCAT
Source organism: Larix kaempferi (assembly GCA_027924585.1). Lineage (NCBI taxonomy): Eukaryota > Viridiplantae > Streptophyta > Pinopsida > Pinales > Pinaceae > Larix > Larix kaempferi. Next base: position 591,222 of record BSBM01000122.1, read on the forward strand.
GTCTTTGGTTTGCATCTTTGTATATTGTTGGTCATCTATATTGAGGAAGCTTTGCTGGGTTTTCTACCCCATGAGGGTTTCCCAGGATAAATCTGTGTCTCTTGTGTTTATGCTGTACTTGTTGTTTCTTCAGTGATCCTGTATATGCTATTATTGTGAAATGGAATGTAATGCTACTATTTTCTATCTTAGCATATTAAATCTTAACACTATGAGCATGGGCAGCCCAGGAACGACAACATCAACAGAAATAAAGACAGATTTAGGACCTTCTCAGACAACCGCAGACCGGGTTTTAGACCCCCACCTTTTCGGAAACATAACAACAGTTTCCCACCCAACATAGGTTTCAGTAGACCCCAAGCTTGACCAAGTGCACCCCCACCACTAGCCAACAGGCCAGCCTTCAACAAAGGGGAAAAGGCGGTCCCAGCAACTATTTCTTGTTGGAAATGCCAGGGACCACATTACCACAGAGACTATCCCAACAAAATAGATGGGGCTTTACACAACATCCAAACGGAGCCTACCATGGGAGACATGGCCAAGACACCTAGGATTTATGCTGCCCTTGATGGCCGGCAGGCAGATCATCAAGCCACCATGGTTGAAATTGAGGGTAAGATATCTAACACTGTCATTTCAGTTCTAATAGACCTTGATGCTTGCCGAAGCTACATTGCTCCTAGGATAGTAGAAACGTGCAAACTAAACCGATAAAGTCACAAGGTACCATGGATGGTACAACTAGCTATGGGTACCAAGCAGAAGGTTTCCGAACTAATTAAAGGCTGTGATTTAGATTTGAATGGGTTCCCAACTAGAGTAGATTTAAACCTCTTACCGTTAGGGTCTTATGACATAATAATAGGCATGGATTGGTTAGAAGGACATCATGCCTTGCCAGATTGCTTAAACAAATCCATCTTATGCAAAGATAGTCAAGGGAACCAAAGAACGATTCAAGGTATACCTAAAGAAGTATCAGTACGACAGATATCTGCATTACAAGCAAAGAAATGCTTGAGGAAGGGTTGTAAACTATTTACAATCCACCTTCAAACAGTAGAAGCCGATAGAGAACAAAAGATCGAGGATTTCCCAATACTAGTAGAATTCAGAGACGTGTTTCCCGAGGAAATCCCAGGGTTACCACCCAAACGGGACCTAGAATTTTTCATAGAGCTGACACCGGGATCGGTACCCGTCTCTAGGACCCCGTACCGTATGAGTACACCAGAGCTAGTAGAGCTCAAGATACAGTTACAAGAACTAATAGACAAAGGATACATTCGACCGAGTGTGTCTCCCTGGGGAGCACCAATACTCTTTGTTAGAAATAAGGACGGAACGATGCGTATGTGCATCGATTATCGTCAACTCAACAAGTTAACTATCAAAAATTGTTAACCACTCCCTAGGATCGATGACTTGTTTGACCAAGTCGGAGGAGCAAAGATCTTCTCAAAGATTGACCTACGATCCGGATATCACCAGGTGAGAATCCGTGACGAGGACATCAGTAAGACTGCGTTTCGCACTCGATATGGCCACTACGAGTTTGTAGTAATGCCTTTAGGTTTGATGAATGCACCCACCAACTTCATGTGCATGATGAACAACATTTTCAGTAAGTACCTTGACAAGTTTGTTCTAGTCTTCATAGACGATATCCTGATCTATTCCAAGAATGAAGAAGAACATGAGGAACACCTCCAAATAGTCCTATGGACACTACGAGAACATCAACTTTACGCAAAGTTTAGTAAGTGTGATTTCTATAGACCTCAGATACAATACTTAGGACACATCATCTTCGAGAAGGGAATAACAGTTGATCCGGAAAAGAATAGGGCTATCGAGGAATGGCCCACACCTACTTGTGTTTTCAACATACCATCATTCCTAGGTTTATCTGGATATTATCGAAATTTCATTGAGAACTTCTCTCGGATCACTTGTCCCATGACCGCTTTACAGAAGAAAACCAGTAAGTACATCTAGATAGACAAGTGCGAGGAAAGTTTTCAGAGTTAAAACAACTTCTGATTAGCGCACCAATACTACGAATTTCCAACCCCAATGGGGACTTCGTAGTTTGCACTGATGCAAGCAAGGAAGGACTCAGTGGATTCCTTATACAGGATGACTTTTCCATCTGCTACAAGTCAAGGAATTTAAAATAACATGAGAAAAACTATCCTACTCATGACCTTTAATTGGCCGCCATTATCCACGCACTAAAGATGTGGAGGCATTACCTCATGGGAAAGAAATTTCTATTAAAGACGGACAACATGAGTCTAAAGTACCTGTTCGATCAACCCAACCTGAATGCTAGACAGGATAGGTGGTTAGCCTTCCTTAGTGAATACCACTTCGAACTAAAACACCTCAAGGGAAAAGAAAACAAGATCGCTGATGCCTTAAGTCAACAAGCTCATATGTTATATGAGGTAACTAAAAGCCGAACCGACTACGACTTACACAACAGAATTAGAACGGCATGCCAAAATGACCGGTTCTATGTCGAGATCCTTAAAAAGATCCAGAAAGATAGACATTTTCAACAACAAAAAGAATACAAGATAGATGAATCAGGATTGTTATGGTCGAAGGAAAGACTTTACATTCCTGAGAGTGGAGACATTAGACCTAACATACTCACCGAATTCCATCAGAGACCATATTCAGGGCACCCCGGATATCAAAAGATGATTTCAGCTGTAAAGAAACATTACTTTTGGCCTAAACTAAAAGCTGACATCACATTGTTCATCGCGAAATGTCAGGAATGCCAATTGGTCAAAGCAGAACATCAACACCCCTCAGGATTACTTCAACCTCTACCCATTCCATAATGGAAGTGGGAGGTCATAAGTATGGATTTCATTATAGGCCTACCGAAGAGTAAGAAACATAATAACTCCATCTTCATAGTAGTAGACAAGCTGTCAAAAGCGGCACATTTCATACCAGTAAAATATACCTACAAGGTAGTTCATATTGCGGAAATCTTCCTAAAGGAGATTTTCCAGTTACATGGGATACCCAAATCAATTATCTCTGACCGAGACACAAATTTCACTAGCAACTTCTGGAGAGCACTATTCTCCGGGTTAGAGACACAACTACAGTTTAGCACCGCATAGCACCCCCAAACCGACGAACAAACGGAATGAGTAAACCAAATCTTGAACAATCCCACTAAGTGGGAAGACTATTTACACCTCCCAGAGTTTGCGTACAACAACGGCTATCAAACCTCAGCCAAAATGAGCCCTTTCGAGGTACTCTATGGTCGAAAGTGTCGGACCCCCGTAACTTGGGATAGCCCGGTGGACAAACTTATGCTAGGGCCTGAATTACTAAAAGACTTGGAACAATTAGTGTCCAAGGTGCAACTAAACTTAAAAGAAGCACAAGACTGCCAAAAGAGTTATGCAGACAAGAAAATAAAGGACAAAGACTACCAAGTAGGTGAACATGTATTCCTAAGAATAAAGGCGAAATGAAGCTTGTTGAGCGTGGGGCATTGCGGTAAACTAGCCCCAAGGTTTTATGGACCTTTTGAAATATTGGGCAAGAAGGGTCCAGTAGCGTATGAGTTAGCCCTACCAGTGAATATAAAAGTTCATAATGTTTTTCATGCTTCTTTATTAAAGAAATATGTATATGATACTAAACATGTTATTGATTGGTCCTTATTACAGGTGTAGCCCAAAGGGGAGTTCACGCCAGAACCACTCCACATTTTGGACAAGAGAGAGGTCCATCTTAGGAGGAGGACCATTACTCAACTAAAAGTGCAATGGAGGCACTTTGGACCAGATGAGGCTACTTGGGAGAATGAGGCTACCATGAGAGAGGCATACCCCTCCTTGTTTCATGATTCCATTTCTAGTCCCTAGAAACCCCAGGACAGTGTTGTTCTAAGCGGGGAGGGATGTAATATCCTGACTTTTTGACTAACTATGTTATGATGTTATATTGGGCCACGACCCCAGCTTATGTGATTTAGTATTTTGGCATAACATTAGCATGTTTTGATTTATTCTTTCATGAGTTGATATATTGGGCATGGACCCTGATTTATTTCATTGTTGAATATATATTGGGCAGGAAAGCTCGAACGAAGAAAATTATGATGTATTATGAGAATTGGTTACAAAATATGATATATTGAGATTACCTCTTTTGCTACATTATGTTGTGCAGAGCATGACTCATATGGATGATTATGAGGTGTGTTGAGCATGGAATCAGAAACAAATGAATGACCTATATACTGGGCCTAAGCCCCGACATATCTAAAGGACTCTTGTTACGTACTGGGCCTAAGCCCCAAGGTACATTGAGTGTTGGGCATAAGCCCTGGAGCACTCTAAGCTTGAAAGAAAATGAATACTGGATCCGAAGCCACTTAAATATCCTAGATGCGGCTCACAACCACATTCTAGCCCTAGTGTTGAGCAGAGGCTCTGGAATTGCACTAGCGTAATGCCCATGTGAGAGTGTTGAGTTAAAAGGATCTGAAGAGCACTGAGGGTTACTAGATCTCAAGTGTTGAGTCGGGAAGACTCTGAATGACACTTATGTGTTTTATAACAACTATTCGACTTGATTAAATAAATCTTATAATCATCAAATACTGCGGGAACTACCATGTTAAAACGAGGGAATCTGACATGCAAAGGGAGAAACTATAGGTTCCTTTACCAGCTTACCAAAACCGTCAAAAGAAGTGGACCCTTTCCTTAAAAAGAATTAAAAGAGGCATCATGCGAACAAAATGCTTAAAGGCCACATAGCTAATTATTATTATTAGGAGCTTTCAATAATAATATTGTTATTTATTATATATATATACTTATGCTTAAGTGGGCTGCCACTTACTAAATATTATTTATTAATATTTAGATGGAATTGTAATTATTATATTTATTATTATAAAAAGATTAAAGATCAAAAACACTTTAGTCAAACAAAGTTGAGAAGTCCTAGTTCCAAAATAACTAGTAGTTAAGTAAACAAATACTCTTTTATAAATTAAAATATTTTAAAGAAACCAATAAATTCCAATAGCCCTAATTCAAGATTTGTCCTACTTAAGGAGGACAGACCCCAAAGTTTGGGGATCTTTTCTTTTTAGTATTATGATGTCAAGAGAAACTCTATGTTCCAAGAAGTGAACCCTTCCCACATAAATTTTCTAGATTTGAACCAGCTACACATCTAAGGCCTCTACTTCTCAGTTTGCATGTCAGAACCAGCTCGGGGGGATTCATACTGAACCAGGAACGGTTGTAGAATCATGGTTGGGAAGAACGTGGTAGTCCCAAAGTCATCCATTCCCAAATCAATTATCAGGTTAGCCAAGAGCTCAATAGTTTTTCATTAACTAGTTGGCTGCGTGTGCAAGTCATTATCATCAAGAACAAGCTACAGGGATCAGCAGGTATGAAATTCTTATAAGACCCTCACACTAATTATATCTATTTTTGTAAATGTAATGTTAAAATAGTAATGTCCTTGATATCAGTTTTAATTCAAGATTTTCCTAGAATCCAATGGCATTGCCTAGCAGGTCTAGCCAGCTAGTCTTTGCTAGTCAATCGCATTTCTTAAACTTCTAAAATATGTGAATCATCAAGAATTGTTTTTAATTCAATGAAATCTATTTTATTTCCTCTTATATGTCAATAAACTCTTGATTTAAATTTCAACAAAATTATTTAGCCACTGAAATCGAATTTTAACAGAAATCATTATTCACCATGTTAACAATTCGAAAACCCAGTTATATAAATTTATAGCAAAAACGAAGTCATCATTCTTTTTATGTATTCCTATATGTTCCAATTCTAAAACAAAGGTTGATATACATATACCACATTTAAAACGAAGACAGTGGATAGAACAGAGATCATTACATACTCATAAACACTTTTCTTTTCCATTGAAAACACGCATCATACTTAGCTATCACTAACAACCATCACCCTAGTGCATCGAGGAAACATAGATCTTTTCCAAACACACAGACCCTAGTACTCTATCAAATCAAGAATTAAATACCAACAAATATGCAGTACAAATCGACAGTGATTAAAAGTGCTAGAAAGTTACAAACGCAGACGCCTATCGAAAACAAAGGTCAAGGGTCGAATCCCATGGACTGCTCATGCCCAAAAAGTTGTAAGTATTTCCTACAGGGTTCATTGTCCCCAAACAAAAACAAAACGCTGCATATAGCCTTTGAAACCTTCTCCATACAAGTGTCCATTCTACCAACGCAGATAGTAAGTAAAAGTCAACTTCATCTTACTCAAACCCTAGATTCGTATCGAAGCAGAAGTGCAGAGAATCTCATATAAATCTTCTACGTTTTTCATAAAGCAACTCATCAAGTACACAGAAGCAACATAGCACTATCAAACTTAGAAAGTAATTAAAAACGAAACCATTACCCAAATCCTAGCTACGTTTCCAAAACTGAAGGCGCCAAAGACCTTTTATCATTTAGACATTCTTGCACAATAGTTCGTAAATTACCTAGAAACTCCATAGTATTAGAATCGAACCGGTACAGACTTAAATTCTTGTTCTCGCATAGAGAAAATAGAAACGTGCCATTTGGAACCATTACAACTATACATTCCAGGTAGGAGTCATATCCTTTTTCCAAAACAAAATAGCATTACATTGTACAGGAAATTTGAAAAGCCGAGCAACAAAATAGACCCAGCATCATACGCAGGCCCTTTTAAATCACAGCCCTAGCTGCGTATTAAAATCTTAAGTTTACATTTAGAACCCCAATTTTCCTAGTCCAGCCAATAGGCGACCAACAGACTCCCCAAGGTGAATCAGTAAGCCAAAGGCTTACGGGAGCCTCCATTCCAAGATAGGACAAGACACATACATACATTATCAGAGGTGCGAGAGGTAGGGAAATGAGTGGGTAAGCTGGACTTACCAATACCCTAGCCACGCCTACAACACCATGAACCATCACAGCTTCCATACCAAAGCCTTTTATCACCTGCCATTACAACAAGTGCTAATAGTTAGTCAACCCTACGATTTCAAATCAAAAGAAGAAAGGTAAAATTTCAACACGGTGGAGTCTTTCCTTACCTGTGAGAAGTATGATTTTTCCTACGCCACAGTTGAGCTCAACAAATACTAAGTGTACTGACCACGAGCATAGCTCGGGTCAGGACACCAACATAGCTACCATACGAACAAAGTGCAGAGCCAGGAAACTAGCAACAAATCAAAGACAGGGGTAAACAAGGCAGAACTCTAAACCATTTTACAAAACCCTCGTTGACAGGTTGTCCAACACTTCTCATTTAAAGCGTAGTAAAAAGTGCACCAACCTCACTTTAAGTGGAGGTTCGATTTTTCATATACCTAGGCTATAGTGGATTCGTGGACTCAACCCATGCTTGTTTAACTTAGACAAACCTCATAACCCTGAACCTTACTTTAGAAACACTTATGTTGTGAACTCCCATGGTATGGATACCCATTATAATAGTTATCATTCACCCTAGTAAAATGCAACCAATAGTAAAGTATGGGCCAACCCTTGCGGGATAGCACATTCAGGTTAGATACACCTACAACCACAGAAGTAAGGGATGACATTAGCGATATGCTAAGTAAGTCCGGCAACCACTAATCTTACCCATACCTCATGGAAACCCTGTCGAGGTATGTAATTACCTTTTCTGGAGTGCTACAGCACCCACCATGAGAACAACATATCGCCATCAAAGGAGCTCATTACCTGAAGGTGGCATTAGACATTCACAATTCAATCACATGATTCTTAAAACAATAAAGAGTGTTATTTCTACCATTGCACTAGCATTTACAACTGTAACTAAAACATGCCATCATATTGTTTCCACATCACTTTCGCATTTCTAAACTCACACATTGAAGAGACCATGTTAAATAAAAGTCTTAGGCTTACATTTGTTTCGTGCAAGTAGGGATGCTTTTAATGATATTACAGTTAATGTATGAATCTTTCTCTTGTAAATTAACGACTATTGGAGGCAGGAAAAATTTTAAATTTTTGTTATTTTTGGGACATTACACAAACAAATCTCCCTCAAGGAACTAAATAAGGAAAATAAATTAGCACCCAGGTACTATGGTCCTTATAAAGTGTTGTAGAAGATTGGTAGTATGGCACACAAATTGGAGTTCCCTTCATCTTCAAGGTTACATCTAGTTCTCCATGTTTCTCTCTTAAAGAAGGTAATCAGAGATAAGATTCCCATTCAAAAAATCCTACCGGAGCTTGATGAAGAAGAAATATTCATATTGGAACCTGGACAAATCATTGACATAAGGACCAAGCAACTACAAAAGTGAGCTATTACAGAGTACCTCATCAAGTGGAAGAAATTACCAATTGAAGATTCAAATTTGGAAGATGAGTCCTTCATACAGAAGCATCCAAAACTAACCAAGTATTGAGGACACAACTTGTCTAAAGGAAAGGGACATGTTAAGACATAAATGTGGGCACATTTCCCCTTATATGGGTCACATGATATTAGAGATATCTATCTGGTCCATTAGTTGTAATTCATTAGGGGAGTTTTGAGGTAAAAAATGGGCCTCAAAACAATGTACCATAAAAATTCACTTTATAAGAACCAATAGGATTCAGGATGATGTTGTCAACCATAAGGGTAAAATTTGTAAAACAAATTGGAGGGAAAAACAAACTACTTTTTCTTATTGTATTTTTGGCATATCTCCTTAATGGTTTACCCAAATTTCAAGTTTGGGCACTCGTTGGATGCGTATTTTAATTCTGCATCCAACCCATACCCACACTGCATACTTTTGAGGCGACCACGGCATGAAAACAATGAAGATTTCAATAAAAAACGTATTATGCAGTGTGGGTATGGGTTGGATGTGGAATTAAAATCCACATCCAACGAGTGCCCAAACTTGAAATTTGGGTATACCATTAAGGAGATATGTCAAAAATTCAATAAGAAAAAGTAGTTTTTTTTTCCTCTAAAATTCAGAACTCTTATTCTATTATTTCCCTTAAGAGGCCGACTTTAGACCTAAAAACTCCCTTAATGTAGCATTAGTATCGTTATATTAGTTACACCGGATTGGGTCAGTTAGTTGGAATTCCACCTCTTAGTCTACTATTTATAGGATGGATACATTTTCATTTGGAACATCTTGTTTTGTCTTGTCTTGTCTACTTAATACATTGTATAAGAAGGTTTCCCCCTCGAAGAGGCTTAATATTCATCTATTTTCTTCATTAAATGTGTGGAGTGTTCTTTCTGGTCTATTTCTACTCTTTTCATACTCTTTTGGAAATTTGTTTCATAACAGAGGTACCTTGTAGTTGGCCTCATAACCATAACTGATGCGTCCCTTGGACTGATTGAGGGGATACCTCACTAACCCTTAGTATGGTTGTCTCTCATGTGCTCAACATCAACTCAATCATCGCACCTATGATATTCATACAATTTGATGGTTCTATATCCCTGAAACTAGTCTTTTAGTGAGTCTACGTGGAAACCATTTAGTTGTATGTTTCTAGAGATATCCAGGTTACGTTAGAGACAATGATTTGGAATCCCTTCAGTTGCATGCTTCCCATTGTATCTAGTTCTAGATGTGTTTCTCCGAACTTGTTAGATTTAGACTCTAAATTGTTTGAGTCGCTACATATGTTGAACACTTTCATGTCCAGCAAAGAATCACTTATTGTGACCAAACATTCCTTGAGAATGTGATTTTTCCAATATCATTTCTTCAGATCAACCATGGTTGGACCATAGTCATGTTCTTAGATTTGAGTTCCTCCTAGACACTTGGTATCTACACAACATTTATCCATGTATTGATCAGGCCCCTATTGGCCTGATTTTCTGTTCTGAGGCCAATAGGGAGAGAAATCCCACACAAGACTCTTAATACAACCCGAGTGTGTTTAAAATAGCTAACTCTCGCAGGGTATAGGTCCTGCTACCTTTATGATTTTCTCTCAACAAGAGAGTCTCATAGTTGAATTGGCTAATTTCGTGTAAGTAAAAACTATTACAAGATTAAATTACTAACTAATCTATAATGCAGATTTCAATAAATGAAACAAGCAATTTAGTAGCTGCTAAACTGAAAATAGTTTAACAGCTGCTAAAAACCTCTAGGTTTCCAAAATAAAAATTCTAATTCTAATTTAAAACTAGAACTTATTCTACCTAATCTATCGTGGCCAAGAGCAGTTTAATGAATAGTATCTAATTATCAATATTTAAGGTGTAACATGACCCAAGAGTAATGTAATGGATCTAAGTATAACCTCTATATAAAACAATTCACATTCACAGATTCAAGAGATAATAATGTAAATCATCACTGAAATTGAGAAATGTAAATTGATACAGTGACAACAAATATTTACACACCCAGAATCTGAAATTCTTTTAATTAATGATCACTTAAGAAAATTCATCTATAAAAATAGATCCTTTTATGAGTGAACCATTTTATAATCCGATATCAGAATCTAAATTAAATAACCACACTGATTACAACAAGATCAGAGATCATATAATCAGAAACCAAAAGTTAAAACATAAGGAGTAACATATATTTATATTTGTGGAAAAATACAATCAAACATGATACCAGTTTTCAATAGGATCCATAAAAGTTTGACAAAGAGGGCTTCTCATATCAAATGAGTCTTTTAGTAACCAAAAGATGTTCAACTCCAACATTACAAGCTTCTAGTGCGTACTCGAACCCAAAGGAGAAAACCAGACAGAAATTGGGAAAGTGATTTATTCCAACAGCTATAGAGCATCCCTCCCTTTCACAAGCCACCTGCTGCTGCTTTTATAAGGAAGATGATCTCTAATCTTAGCAAGTAACTGAGAGCAGATATTGACCTGATACAACAATTTCCGTTGATCATTTTCATATTCCGGGCACTTTGAAATCCTGCAATTTCATGAAAAGGGAATCTGATGAAAGTAACGATAGCTCCGTTCTTCTTAGCTCCATCGAAATACTCCCTTCTTCGTTTGCTTGGTTCACCGAGAACAAAACCTTACCATGCTGCTTGAACCTGTACGTAAACTAAAGTAAAATATGATCATAAATAATGGAAATATGTAGCAAAATTAAAATAAAATTGTAATATAAATATAAATAAAACAATTTAGCATGTAATATAAAATTGCATGTGAAGCATGTGAAGCACTTTCTCTACGCAAGCTTCCTTCATGCAATTTGGTGTGTGCAAAAGTAGATTCAGAATATCTACAACTTCTTTTAACTGTGTGCCGGTATGAGATTCTTGATGCTTATAATAACGGAAAATCTGGCTTTTACGCAAATTTCGGGCCAATTCCTTAGCCTTTTCTGCGCACAGGTGGAAATATGCTCCTAACAACCTCATCGAATTTTCAATGAAATGATTAAAAATAGTATCTGCAATTACTTACATCTCTAAAAAGTAGGCAGTACATGAATCCATGAGAAACAACCAAGTCGCGAAGATTCCTCTAATTCATTACGTTGCAGTTGCTTAATAATTTAGATCAAAATCAATGGACAGATTTAAAAAAAATAATTAAAAAAATTCATGTCTACTCATAAAATAAAATAAAATATGGAAAGTATTTTAAAAAAATCCATATTGACTCATAAAATAAAATATTATGAAAAGTAATTAAAAAATCGATGTTCGTTTATAAAATAAAATCTTAAAACTTAAATCCAGATATATCAATCAAGACAAATCAAATTTTTTAAATTTAAATTTAAAAAAATAAATACACCTCAAAAAATTGGAACCCTCGTGCTTGATAGATATGAGTTAAAGATGGATCTATACTGATATTAATAATTTTATGGAACAAGAATCTTGGATCTTTGTAGCATTCTTTTCAACTTGGTTTTCATTCTCAACAAAATCACATTTAAAAATAGTAAACAATCTCAACAATTAAGTGAAAATATATAACTGTTTTCATTATTAATGTTAGAAAATGTGGCAACTATCCATGGTTTTGAGTTAGAGTTCTCGTCCTTGCTTGGAAGTTTTGTTGAGATGGCATCCAATTCCTTTAATTTTGTTCCAAATTTATGATTACTTCAATATCGCAACATAACACTAAATGGAGCGATTTTAGCTTTAACTTAATGATATTCTTGATTGAGAGCTAATGCGATTCTCCATGTATTAAGTGAAGAGAATGAGTATTTAACTGAGAAAACCATGCTTTATTTCTACAGTGAATATATATATATATGCCATCATTCAAATATTAATATCCATATAATACCGTAATCTCACTATTTATTTGATATCCTTATGCATTGATCTCATCACGTCGAACTGTTTTAATCTTGGATGATGTTTAATAATAATATATCCGCCAAATTTTATAACTGGTGGTTCTTTAATGAACATAGTTTCATTTCCTTGTACCAAGAAATATACCTGAGACAAAAACAAGAAGAATAATCTCAAGTTTTACTTTTCAATCCAACTAAAACTCATTTACATCATGATGCTTTCAATTGTATGACCATGGAAAAGAATCAATGCAAATTATACCATTTAGACATGTAGGAATATGGGCAAGCTAGTACTTTTACGTAAGAGAATTATTATTTAATGATACGGACAAACTTAAATACCATTGAGGTAAAGGGTTATTTTAATTGTTTGTGTAAATTTTTGAGAAGAACATAAATCCATATTAGCATCAACCTAAATATCCGGGCATCACAAACTTTGAAGTTTTGTCCTTTTCAAAAATACATAACTAAACCAAATTCTTTAATCAAGAGAAACTTAAGAGATGCCTGTTAAAATAAAGATGATTCAATTTATGATTCTCTCTAGACTTTAGTGGGCTTTTAAAAATAGATTACTCAGTGTAGATTGCATTCAAATATGATAGAAATTTTAAAAATAGATCACTCATTGTAGATTGCATTCAAATATGATAGAAACATTATGGGAACAAAATTATTTATAAGCGAGCTTTGAATTATTTATTTTGTTAAAAGATAGAAAATTATAAATATATATAAATTTTAGAGTTTATGAAATTTGATAAGTGAACCAAAATCCAAAAATGAAAGTTTGATCTCGTTATTGGTCATTATTGGACATGCACTTTGTCAAGACGTGGATCAAGATTTTAAGAAATAAGTCATTGATCAATTTATTGAGATCCGATAAAGTGCATATTTAATTCATAAATGCACCAAAAGACCAAAATTAGACAAGACTGTCGAAGCATTATGTCCATCCAACCTAAGCAAACCAAATCATATGAACAACTCAGATAAGCTCAAATAAATGATCGCAATCATCATTAAGCCACCAAGAAGCCACGGACTCAAACGACAGAATGATAACCTAGATCATCAAATCAATTAGTTGAATGACGTAATGAGATGAAATGATTATGAATTTTCACTAACTACTTTAGTACAATGATGTTGTGCAAAGTCATTATCGAATAAAAAACCAGCAAAACCATCAACTATGAAGAATTCAAAGCCAAAACTTGGGAAAACAAATGATCACCAAATCAAAGAAAAGGTTGCGCAGAAAGCCAAGAATCTTAATGGAGACAACTAATTAAATCAAGCAAGATAAAATAAGAACAACTAAAATCAATATTTTAAAATTTACATGGGGGGCACTTGATTTTGAAAAAGCAAGGGCAAGTTGTTGGGGTGCCAACAACCCCCTCTAGGCCTAGATCCAATTCTATTTTGAGACATTGATTCAAGCATGGGAACTCCCTCCTTGTCCATATACTTAATATTATATGCACCTCAACCATGTTGAGTATTGTGTTTGTAGTTAAAGCCCCTTATAGTCCCTTAGGAAGGTGAGTTCCTTCTGATGTAGTTTCCATCCTCTACGTCATTGTCATATTTATATATAGAAAAGGTAATCGTATGATGTATATCGACCATACGATGATCTCCTAACATCACACATCAAGGGGAAATATGTTAACACCCAAATTTTTCCACCATCCATGCCATCGACCCAATCACTTGCATACTTCATCATTCCATCTCACTTTAACTCCATTGCACCTATTGGACCTTGAGAAAACATCACAAAAGCCAAAAATCAAAGTTAAACACCAAAAGGGGCCATCTTATAGTCAATTTGCTCATATTACTAGGAAATGTGTAACCCAGGTCAATCAAATATGTTTGAAATAAGTGGTCCAACTTGTAAAAGATCTCAAAAACTTAGCATGATTTTTGGTTGTTTCCTTCCTTTTTCCCTGAAAAATATAGGAAACCTAGGCATGGACCCTCACTCAGCACAAATCATAGAGAGGGTCTAGGAGAGGAAAATCAGTCATAATACTTTATCCTCAAATCCAACCATTGTTCCTATAAATGAACCCTCAAGGTCTCCCATCATACACAATTTTCCACTCATTTGCTCAAGCTATCATTCTTCTCGAATTTCCCAAGATCAGAGTCAACCTTTTTGCTCCTGTCTCACCTTACTCAAGATCTATATTGTGACATGTGGATGGAGGATTCCTAGACTTATGAGAGACCAACAGACCCTCCCTATGACAATTGTAGGTGCCCCTTCTATTGTACTCATTAAGATGGCTCTACTCCCTATATATACATTTAATACAAAAGGCATTCTATATTCTTTATATCATGATGTTGCTTGTATACTGTCTAATGAACATTGCACCAAAAATGTTAGTTTACATTTGTTTCAATATTGTTAAGTTTAATAATGCCTCCATGCTAGTTAATTTTATTTTTCTATTTTGTTTATTTTTGTTCTTTCCTTCGACACTCTATGTCACATACCCAAAATCTGAACATTTTATGTTGTGAGAAAAACATTATGTTATAAGTTATTGTAAAGTTTTTATGATTATTGACCAAGTGGGGTCAGGAATGACTGTAATTAAATACTTTAATATTTATATTATTAATAAATATATGAGGAGACAAATATCCAAAGGAGTCTATTAAAGAGTGTTCATTGACCCACTAGGAGGAATGAACTGGGGTGGAGAGAAAATGGACAAGTGGCAGCTTCTTCATTCACTTCTAGTTGTTGCAGGTGGCAACTTCTCTATTTTTGTTGTTATGTTCCCCAAGAAAGTGGAACAGAGCAGGTGGCTCAATAATTATTGAAAATTGACCAAAGACCTAGGCACTCTATACATCCATCGAATTGAGCAGGTCGCTCACTATTCACTACTCATTATTCTATTCTCTTCCTCGTGACATTCTGAGTTATTAGAGAAAGGTGGGAGTGCACAAGAGATTCAATGAGGGGAAGGCTAGGGTGATTGATAGAGTAAGACTATAGCTGGAAGAATACTATTGAGTGCAACTATTATACTATTGAATCAACAAGTTAAGAGTACTACTGAATGCAGAAGTTTTACTTCTGAGTACATAAACCATTATTGCTTAGTTGCAAAAAGATAAGCTTGCCTCCACACAATATCTTCATCCTGGTGGTTCAGTGAACAGGCTCAGGGGTCCTAAGGAAAGTAAAATTGGTTGTCTTAAGGAAAAGGTTGGGTGGAACGGGCTCCTTTGGGTGTTTGTCCCCCTCTAAAGTTATCAGGTTCTACTTGTGTTATTTTATTTACTTACTGTTGACCTATTTCTGAATGACTGTGTGTAAATGTTATTATATGTTGTCATTATATCTTGGATATCAGCTAGCTATTCTAAATGTTTGATTTCTGAACTAATAAATTTAATTATACAAATTAATGAATGGATAGATGATTTAGGTAGATGAATAAAATTCTTCCCTGTATTGTTCCACTCACATTTAGTGACGTACTCTAGTACAAGAAGTTTTGCTTAAGTAAGCAGATTTGAATGATGTCAGATAAATAGCTTGGAAATGATTCGAAGAGCTTTTTATATTCAAATGATAGATGTATAAATTGTCTTAGAAAAATACTTATTGTTGAAATACCTATAATGCATCTCTATATTTATACATTTCTAAACCTTGATACAGTAGGGTTGCTTGCTTAGGATAAAATAGTTTTCATATCAGAATGTTGTTTTCATTATAAATAAATATTCAGGATAAATTATAAACCGTCAATATAAAAACCTAGCTGAAGAATTTACATTATCTCATCATAGACCTTTACACAGAAAGTACTTTAAATAAGCCAAGATACTGGTATTGATGCTATTAAGTTATATACAATCATGTAAATAGGAGCAGTATATTTCTATCGAATTTTATAGAATAAATATGAAATAAACAAGTCTAATGTACAGAGTTCATGTCTTCTTGATAGAAGCACGATATTTTGAACTTACTAGCTAAACTATACAAGTATTTGGTTATAAACTAGATACAACATAAACAACAAGTCGAAACAGAGTTCTGGAACAAATGCATTCACAACTAACACAACTATTAAAATGTTGTTACTACTCGAGATGCCTTACTTTTTCCATAAACAAACAACATTACAAGTTTAAAGAATAGTCAAGGTTTAACCTTGTAACTAGTTTACAATTTTTATTTAAAATTCTTTGGTTAGAGTCGAAACCCTGTATAAAATCAATAAACATTGGAATCTCAATAACCCTGTAACGAGTTACAACTACAATGAAGTAATTCAAATTATCAACCATTATCATAGTATCAAATAATAGTAACATTGTAAATATATATATCAAGGGTTAAATGTAATACAAACACATCTTTAATAAAGAGTTAGATGTAATTCATAGAAGGCATCATTGCCATATAAACCAACGGACATCAAATAAAAATGGTCAAGGGTTCGAGTCTCATGAATGAGCTCACCCAACCATAAATTACGTATATTAATTGTATAAAAACCAGATTCATATTTTGGATAGGGTTGGAGTTTTAAAACCCTGTAGGATTTTAACCAACAACAATTAAATAAAACATCCTAATACAAGTCTGCTAGAAACAAGGAAATTCCCCTTTTTCTTTTAAATGCCGAATTCATAAGTTGGGGCATATTGCCTAGTCATCCCGATACCTTCAATGTATTTTGGACACCATAAAATTACTCTACAAAATGTTTAAAAACATAACAACAAGTGAATAACGTAGTGAAAACACAGAGTTATTGTGAAGCTAGGATAATGCCCCGAATACGTTTTCCAAGCATTAGTCCATTTTAAAATGCTTACAATCAAAATAAAAACAAAACTGCGTTAAAATTGAGAACTGAGGGTTATTGAGTGGATCAGCATTATTTCCGAGAAAACAATTTCTTAGCACACATAACTGTTGTAGGGTTCAGCCCTGAATGCATCAAGTTCTTACATAAAAAAAATTTAATAAACAAAACTCGAATTTCATTACCAAAGTATACTTCCAAGCAGGGATTACAAGAGTCAAGAGTCATGGTAATTTGATGGCTTACCTATGGTAGGTGTTGATCAGTTAAGCACCCAACTGTAACGATGAGATCCACCATCGAAACCCTGGAAAACGCATGACGCTTTAAAACCCTAAACAATTGGGAGCCTGTCGACCTCCCCTACCACCAACAATGCCAAATGAATGAAAGGAGTTAAGCTTTGTTTGAAGTCATTAAATGCATGGCTAGGTTTTTGGAAAAAACCCTACGCCCATCATGTGGGTTATGCGACGAAGGCAATGACACTCAGCTTTCCACTAATTTCTAAATTATAACTCGTTTACATATAGTTTATAAACCTGTCGAGCCTTCAAAACGAAAATCAATAACATATAAAATTCTAAAGGTATAATTGATATATAGGTTTGGTGCTATGTCAAAGGCCATGCGCTATATATATATATATTCAATATCTTGGCATATAGTTAAAACACCATAGGAAACCATAAAAGAATCTATGTATTGGAACATGGTTGTATTGCTCACAAATGAATACCATAATAATAATAATTATGCTTCAGAAAACATAAATAGACAGTGATACTTCTTAGCATTAATGTAAACAAACTCAATTGTTGCAAAGATGGCTAGGGTGTGTACCCTATACCCCAAACGATAAATTGTGTGCATGGAAGGATGTTAAAATCCATCCTAAGTGCAACATCGACCAATTGACGATTACTACATTAATCTTTGGTCTTTAAAACCTTGAAGGTCTGGTAGCAAAAAATCTTACCTGCGATCTGTATAGGAATAGTAAGAGCGTTGGCTATATAATAGCTAAGTAAGCCTCGGGGTACCCGCAGGACCCCTTCAACAAAAAGGAAAAATAAACGGTTAGTATCCATGCTCAAAATTATAACATGGTAAGAGATTAAATAAATGTCGATGTATACATTTAACAAGTAACAATAAAATATTCGGACACCGAAGTTATTATGTAAGTATTCAATAAATTGTTACATCATTAAATTTAGATAGAGAATGAAAGATACATGGTGTCATTACAACTCATTAAATAAATAAGCGATAAAACAAATAGAATAATTATCCAGACAAATGCATGAATACGTCACAATTAAAGTAATTACAACATCATGTCGTTATGACACCTTTAAAACAACTCACGCCTATTGGTGGCATCATTTTAGCATATTACTGATCTGTTATTAAAAGGGTTAAATTGTCAAAAATGTACTTCCGCATATTAAATATTAGCATTTATTACTGTACGAAATTTTTTTAAATTTTTATGAAATTTTGGGGATGTTACACTCTACTAATGTTTGCACAACCCTTAGTAGGTTCCTTTTGGAATGGGTGTGTTCACAAACACACGCTACAGTAGCTTCTTAATTTGTGTAATATCGATTATGATCCCTTAACCACATAAGTTATTCATTATTTTCTAACTTGTTGCTTCTATTCTTAGGTTCTATATAATTCTATATCTTCTTCTCTTTTAACATTTTGATTTGTTCAAGCAACCTCGAATTAAGCTTCCTTAGGTTAGAGAATCCTTTGTTTCTTATGATGATTTCTTCTTTATATATTGACACTCTATTTTAATTTATGACTGTATTGCTTCATGTTCTTTAGCTCATTGATTTGTCTAAGTAATGTGTGACTATGATCTTTTAGGTGAGAAATTTATTCATTTTCTTTAGCGTTAACTTCGACAAATTCTTTTGGAGATCTTGTAACTTTTGTATGGACTTATAGCTATCTTGAAACATCAATTTTAATACATCATTTAGGTCTTTAGATGAGGGAAATACTAAGAATGACTTTATTACAATGTCCTACAATATTATCTTCTTCCTCTTATAAGAGAATGTCAAAACGAAATTCTTCATGTTTAAGATGAAATTCCCAAGTGTTTATATACAAGATTAACTTAGAATTATGTCAACATTTTTCTCAAACATAAATATGATATTGAATTGAGATATGAAAATCTAATCACTATTTCTTTATAAAAGATAATTTATTTCATATTGTTTATCATTTCTAAATTTTATCTTCTCATTTATAGTTTTCCGAAAAATACATAATTAATTAACCATGTCAACATTGATGCAATTCTCTTTGTTTCTTAAACAAATAACAATCCTAGCAAGTTTTTCTTGAATATTCCCTTTTGAATTTTAATAATACTACAATAATACACGAGGGGTTGGAGTACCTTCATAATTAAACTTTCTTTATTTTTTATTAAAATTGATTTCAAAACCTCCTTATTTTTCTTTTTCACTTTATCAATTTCAAGTACCCTTATTTCTTTCTTGATAATTACCTAGATTTACTCAATTGTAATAATAGCCTTTGTCAAAATTTATATAATACTACATATGTTACTTTAAGAATAATATCACAAAATTTGTAGGTTGCAAGTGCACAACCATAGTAGGTATAGTCATCATCCTTCTTCTCTATGCTGATGATATTTTTTTATGGAAATGTTTCCCTTTGATCTTGATAAGCAATTAATAATTCTCAAATATTTATGCTTTAATATGGGCATGATTGTCAACATCGCCAAAAAAAATAACGATTACTAAATCCAAGAAGGTCACTTACAGTAATTTTGTGTATGACAATCAAAACTTGGAGGAAGTGACTTCTTACAAATATATTGGAAATGATATCCATCACAAGCTCAATTGGGACTATGGCATTGAGAAAAGTATTAATGGATGGTCAGAAGCTTGGTCTGGTATTAAAAACAATTGTAATTCAACAATCCTAGTGGTGTGGGATAAGAGAAGTTCCTTTTTGAAATGCTCATCACTCATGTTATCTTGTACGACTGCGAAGTTTGGGGTTGCAACAACTCTAGAAAATCTTGGAGAAAAATTGAACAAATCCAAAAGTGTTTTATAATTTACAACCTTAAAATTAAAAGACATATGCCCTATATTGTTCTCCTCATAGAAGAGGGGCACTCCCACATAGAGAGCATGTGTATGACTATGTACCTAATATACAAACACAAGTTAAACAACATGGGAGACCATAGACTTCCTAAAATTGCTTTCTATTTTAGACAAAACCAATTCCGTCTCAAGTGGGGGTGACATAAAGATGTCATGGCATAGTTAAACCATTGGGGAATAGATGAAAATGTCATTTTGCAAAATATAAATAAAATTAAAAATATTATTACATCTAAGTTTAAAGATAAAATGTGGTGTGAGAAATTCTTAGAGGTTAAAAGAAAATTGAGATATTATAAGGAATTCCATTATTCCATAACCCTAATCTAGAAGATCAAAATTAGTTCTTTGTTTTAACTAGTTAAAAGAAGAAAATTAGTATTGCCAAGATAAGAACAAATTCTCATGGGCTCCATAGAGAAGTAGGATGTTGGACAATTCCTAAACACCTTGGGCTAAAAGGACTTTCCATCTTTGAGACTATAAGCATTGAGGATGAAAGTCATTTTTTCATATAATTCCCTCCGTACACCCACATTAGATCTAAGCTTCAAAATCTTTGCTACAATGCAGACCTTTTTAACCTTCTAACTCCTAAAAACTATGGTAAGTGAGGAATGCTTCTCTTTAAGCTTTTTGAGCATGGGTATAACATTTTCATGCAAACCAAATAATTTCTTTTCTTTTCTCTTAAGGTATGATAAACCAAATTTGAACCACCGCCACCACTGCCGCCACCCCCCATTGATTAAAAAAAATATAATACATTATATTCTAATTAATCAAGCACTTTAGCATTTTATTTATTAGGCCACCAATGCCACCACCACCATGTAGAGCCTTATTTTCCTATTTGTAGTGATACTCAATGTCAATACCATGCCAAAGTAATTTATCAAAGTAATTTATCAATAACAAGGTTGAAAGATGACTTGCAATTTTTTTATGTTATTATCTTTTATATATATATATATATAATTTTCTATTTCTAAATATGTTCATACATTTTTAGTTGTCATGATTTTTTATTCTTTTGGAAAGGCTTTTTAGTAATAAATACGAGTAAATCTGAGTTAATAAATCATGTTCCTTTATATCTCTTTTAGTTGTCTCAGTTCATTATTACCATTATTTATTTATATATTATGTTTATTATATGACTTTGAATAAAATATATCAAAATATAATAAATATTATATAAATTAATATATAATTTTTAATAAAATTAAAATTAAAATTTTAAAGAATTTGAGTTGATCTGTAATGATTATTATTATTATATTTTTATTTAATTATTTTACATGTTTATGAAAAATTATCTGTTCATAAAAATTAATCTAACATTTTTACATATTCATAAAGTACCTCGCTACTCGTGCAATAATAACAAGTATAAAATTGCCTCTAATCTACGCCAACTTTTTTATAAATTACAACATTAGAATTTCTAACCAAAGGATTATCAACCTTATTAATTATCTTTTACCCATCAAAGCTACTCTTAAAAAAAACTTCAATGCATTATAAATGGTTCAATTTTCTCACCAATTCTATAATATTTGAATATATTACTAAAAGTGCATGATCTTAACCAAAACAAATGGTAAACACCTTTTTTCCAAATAGTTATAATATACATTTTCTAATGTTGTTTATATATATTTCAGTAGTTTGTTTATTAAATAATTTTGGTTTATGATTGATGTTATGTGATTTATTTAGGTGATATTAATTAATATTAAATGAACTATTCAAAACCATGAGCAATTAGTGAGTTAGGACTATACCATGAAATATAAATACTAAATTAATGACTTTAGCTAGACCAGTAATACAAAAAATGTTATATCATAATTCATCCATCATTTTTAAATATGGTTTGAAGATGGGATGTGGTGAGGGAACCAATACTTGTGTGAAAATGCTAGCTTTTTGGTTCTTGCTATGCTTTGCTTTATACATCAACATCATGGAAATTAAAATTCTCTACAACTCTAAAACAATCGTGGATTGGGAAAATGGAACCTCCTCAGTCCAAGCCCCATTACTGGAACACTGGTGCAATGGGATACAAATCCTTCTAAAAATAGTTTAAGGTCTTCTTTGAGGAGTTTATCTACTTCACATTGATCAGTTCCAGATAAATGAATCTTTTTAAGAAAGGAGAGGAGTTTATCCACTTCACATTGATCAGTTCCAGATCAATGAATCTTTTTAAAAAAAGAGAGATCTTTTTTGTATTTAAATTTGTACAGTATTTTTTTTGTTGTTGTGACATTCTCCAAGAATGTTGGGCTTTTTGTCATTATGCTCAGTGGTTATGTGTCAGGTTCATCATAGGCCTTGTGTGCTAATTCTTAGTAGTTAGTGTTTTTTGCTCCTTGTTTAAGATCTTTCTATTTGGCCTTTCTCAGGGTATAAAATTTTTGTACTGTTACTACCAACCTCCAAGGAAGTTGCTAGTTTAGGTTTTTTTGCTCTTGTTTAAGATCTTTCTATTTGACTTTTCTCGGGGTATAAAATTTCCGTGCTTTTACTGCCAACCTCTAACGAAGTTGCCTGATTTAGTTTTGCTAAAGGATGATGTAACTTTGATTCTTTATAAAAAAAAAAATTCAAACATAATTTTTTTTAGACCTAGAAAAATCCACCATAAGGATTCAAAATGAAATATCACCATTTGGAACCGCCAAGATATTTCATGACACATGTATATGCAAAGCACAACTGGGTGACCATGGCCATGCGTGCACACTGACAACATGTGATGAGGGTGTAGTACATCATCGAGACAACCGCCTAGCCGCCCCCTCTTGGCAATTGGAATCTTCTTCTGGAAATCTTGTATTCTCAAATAGGAAAAAGGACATAATTGATAAAGTTTGCAGAGACACAGAACATAGAGAGGAAACAAAAATGGCATATTGATTGCGTTCTCATTATTAAACACACATATATATAGTTTCTCATAAGACTCAAAACAATTGGCTAATACTATGGGCCAATAAATACCATGGGTCAACTAATGTCTTAGTCAACAATTAACTCAACTAACTTAGGACCATTGACTCAGCTAACTAACCAACTTGACACATGAGATTACAACTCTTAACACACCCCCTTAATCTTAAGTGGGATGGTGTGGTCAGCACTATCAATGCCTAAGTGCTTCCTCTGAAACTCAAATGTAGATGTACCCAAAGGTTTGGTAAACATATCAGCTAGCTGCTCCTTAGAGCCACAAAACATCAAACTGATTTCTCCATTATTGACTAACTCACGTATGAAGTGATAGCGAGTGTCAGTGTGTTTACTCTTCCTATGAAATACATTATGTTTAGACAACTGTATAGCAGAACTGTTGTCACAATAAATGCCTGTTGGTTCTGTTTTTGTATGTCCCATGTCCTTCAAGAGTCTTTTGAGCCAAACTATATGGAAGGCTATTGTAGTTGCTGCAATATATTATGCTTCTGCTGAAGACATGCTCACAATAGGATGTTTCTGAGAAGCCCAAGAAATAATACTGGTACCAAGATGGAAAGCATAACTGGATGTGCTTTTCCTATCATCAATACTACCTACAAAATCACTGTCTTTGTACCCTGTGCGAGTACAGTCCTGTGAATGAGTGTACCAAAGTCCATAATCAATTGTACCTACAACATACCTCAGTATTCTTTTTCCAACTTTCTAGTGAGAATCTTTGGGAGATTCCATGAATCTAGAAATAAGACTGACAGCATACATCAAATCAGGTCTAGTAGCAGTCAAATACATTAAACTACCTACTAATCTTTTGTAATGTGTAGAATTTACTGTTAGTCCTTCATCATTCTTGCTTAACTTTGTTCCTGTAGCAATGGGAGTTTCTATTCGTTTACATTTATCCATTTTGAATCTCTGCAGAATGTAAGTAGCATACTTATGCTGACAGATGAAGATCCCATTTTCACTTGGATCAACTTCCACACCAAGGAAAAACTTCATAAGACCAAGATTAGTCATCTCAAACTCCTTTTTCATGACTGTCTTTAACTCTTCTAGCATCAAATTTCCAGTATAGATCATATCATCAACATAAAGACAAACAAGTAAAATGTTACCTTGTTGATCTGTTTTAACATACAAAGTAGGTTCATTACTGCTTCTGCTGAACCCATTGTTGATGAGATAAGAGTCAATTCTGCTGTACCAAGCTCGTGGAGCTTGTTTAAGACCATACAAGTCCTTTTTCGGCTTACATACCTTATGTTCTTGACCTTTTACAGCATAACCAGGTGGATGATCTACATAGGCTTCTTCCTCATGTATGCCATTGAGAAAGGCAGATTTCACATCCATTTGGTAAACAAGCCACTGGTTTTGAGCTGCTATTGCAAGTACTTCTCTGATGGTGTCCATCCTTGCTACTGGAGCAAAGGTTTCATCATATTCTACACCATATTGCTGAGAAAAACCTCTTGCAACAAGCCTTGATTTCTATTTTTCTACCTCTGATTTTTCATTCAACTTGTTCTTATAGATTCATTTTACACCAATGCAACTTTTATCTGATGGGAGATCAACTAGATCCAAAGTCTAATTCCTCTCAATATAATCAATCTCTTCATTCATTGCTTGGATCCACTGTGGATCTTTTGTTGCTTCTTCAAAACATGTTGGCTGACATGAAAATAGTGCATACTGTAGCTACTCATCAATGACAGGAGTCTGTTCATATAACTCCCTTAAGCTTATGGTTCTCTGGTTCTGTAGTGGATTGTCTGCTGGTATCCCTTCTTGTTGTTGCTGTTGCATCGCAAGTCTGGGCATTTTGAGTGGTTCTGGTGGTACTGGACTGTCAGTCTGCTGAATGTCTATTGTATCAGTCCAACATTTATCTTCCAAAAAATTTGACATCTCTGCTCACCACTACTTTCTTGGTGGCAAGATTATACAACTTATAGGATTTCTGTTGTTCACAATAGCCTATGAAAATACACCTTTCACTCTTCTTGTCCAACTTATTTCTTAACTCATCAGGTATGTGTGCGAATGCAACACATCCAAATATCCTGAGATGTGAGACACTAATCTGAGTGCCACTCCATGCTTCATTAGGTATCTTGTCTTTGACAGTCACTGTGGTAGACCTGTTCAGTAGATATACTAAACATGCAAATGCTTCTGCCCAATAATCATCAGATAACTTCTTGTATGATAGCATACTTCGGGCCATGTTCATGATGGTCTGATTCTTCCATTCTGCAACTCCATTATGTTGTGGAGTGTATCTGGTGGTGTACTGGTGCTGGATTCCATGCTACTTACAGAACTCTACAAAATCATGAGAGACATACTCACCTCCACCGTCTAATCTGAGTATTCTGAGTGGTTTACCTGACTATTTTTCAGTCAAAGTTTTGAACTCTTTGAATCTGGAGAAAGCTTGTGACTTATGTCTGAGAAAGTAAATCCAAACTTTCCTGCTATAGTCATCAATAAATGTTAGGAAATATAGGCTTCCTCCTATAGACTGGGTTTGCATGGGTCCACATAGGTCTGTGTGAACAAGTTCAAGGTGTTCTTTTGCTCTATTTGTAGAAGTGGGAAAGCTGTCCCTTTGGTGTTTCCCTAAAATACAGTCTTCACAAGAGCTTGATTGTTCATTCATGACTCGTAATCCTTTGACCATGGTTTTTTTTTTGCAGATGAGAGAGACTCTGAAAGTGTAGATGACCATACATACAATGCCACAGCCAGGTTTCGTCTTGACTGGAGACAGTATGAGCATATGACTGTGATAGGATAGCACTCCTCAGGTTGAGTGGGAAAATTCTTTTCTTGGTCATTTCTATTTTGGCTAGGAGTCTTCTACTAGAAGCTTTATCATAGACAGCACAGTAGGAATCAATGAACCTAACATCATACTTATGCTGAATCAGTTGACCCACGCTGATTAGATTGACCTTAAGATTTGGAACATAGAATACATCATTTATGTACTTCTTCTCATTTTGTTTGGTAAGTATAGGAACAGTACCTTTTTCTTGATCTGGAAGGAGATAGTGATCACCCAATTTGATCTTTGAATTAATAGATGGATCTATATCAGAAAATAATGATTTGTTACTTGCCATATGATTGTTGCATCCACTGTCTAGCAACCACACATCTGATTGATGTTCTTCTTTAGTTGCCTGATATGACAGAAACATGACTTCTGACGAATGTTCTTCAACATTGGAGACATTAGCGCTGCCATTATTCTGATATGCTTGCTTCTTTGTGCAGTCATGTTCATAGTGGCCATATTTCTTGAAGTAGTTACACTGGACATTGGACCTATTAGTCCATCTCTTGCCTCCTCTTCCTCTTTGATTTTGAGGATTATGACTATGCTCACAATGATCTGTGTGTTCATGGGCAATTCTATCCTCTATGGAATTAAAACTCCTTTCTCTTCCACCTCATCCTCTGCCTCCTTGACCTCGACCTCTATTGAAGGAAGTCTGAGTGCTAAATGCATGAGACAGAGACTCGTCTTCCTAACTGAGTCTAGCTTCATGAGACAAAAGTGACCCTGTTAACTCTTCTAGAGTAAACATCGACAGATCGTTAGATTCTTCTATGGCAATAACCACCATAGAGAATTTCTTAGTGAGGCATCTAAGTACCTTTTCAAGAACACCCTTCTACTCTAGGGCTTTGCCATAGGTTTGGAATTGCGTGACAATCCCAGAAACCTAGTAATAAACTGATCAACAGTTTATGTGTCCTTCATCTTAAGACTTTCAAATTGGAGTCGAAGGTTTTGGAGTCTTACCGTTTTGACTTGGTCTGTACCTTTGTATGTAGATTGAAGGAGATTCCATGCCAAATGTGCGGTCGTAGCTCCAGCGATCCGCGAGAAAATGGACTCCTCAAGGAAACTTTGGATCAACCACTTCACAGTGATATCCTGATCTTTGTTTTCGTCGAGGGCCTTCTTATTTGCATTCGTCATCACAACGAGAGTAGCTGTCGTCGGTTCTATGAATTCCTTTTCGACCATGTCCCAACACTTGTTGAACTATAAAAAGGTCTGCATCTTGATAGACCAAAATTCATAATTCTTTCCATTCAACATTGGACTTGAGATCGGCTTCATGTTCAGGCTTGCCATGGATTATGACAATAGGTAAATTGATCGTCGTAGGCTGCTAACTGACACACTGCGTTGCTGGGGTGTGATAGACAAAATTCTATAAGGAAAGGCTTACCATCACAATTTTCCTTCTAACAAGGTGAGACGGTTGTCGCAGGTTGTCTTCAGGCAAGGTGAGACAGTGTCACAGTTTGTCTTCAGGAAAGGTGAGACAGTCGTTGCAGTTTCTCTTTAGGCAGGGTGAGACGGTCGTCATAGTTTCTCTTCAGGCAGTGTGAGACATCGTTGTAGTTTCTCTTTAGGAAGGGTGCGACAACCACTTTTTAGTGGGTTTTTTCAGGTACCCTTCGTCGGATTGGGGTGCGACTTTGTCATGTCCCCAATTTTGGGCTAATTCAGTGACCATCGGTAAAACAGGACATTATTTTCCTAGGAAGATAAATGATAATTTAATCCTATAACTATATAATAAATTTTAGCTTAAGTTCTATTGGAGGAATTAATTTTATTAATTTAAATTAATTCCTTTACTTAATATTCCTAAAATAATTGGGCAAGTGGACCAAGAGAGTGCCCTCATGGAGATAAGGTTTCCAAATTGGATCTAGAGACAAGAAAATAGAAATATGGCTAAATCAATTTGTGGATTTAGGAAAAGAAAAAAAGAAGGAAAGGTGTAAGAGTTTCTAAAAGCAAGAAAATGGAAACAACCAGAAAAAGCAAAAGGAGGGCACAGTTTCCAAAAAGGAGTCCAGTTTACAAATCAAGCAACTTTTACAAAGCAGGAAACATATGGAGACAAAAGGGGGGCACAGTTTCTAAAGGAGAAAAGCTTGTAAGGAAAAATAAAGGAAAGTATGTCAACTCATGGGTGACCTATTCTCACAGGTCACCAAGCTCTCCAACTTGCTCAGCAGGTCATCATGAATTTTATAAAAGAATCCAACCAACTCCATTTGAGAACTTTTGTCATTGTGAGTTTATGAGTGAAGCATTTTAGCTTCTCAAGGTTTGGTGATGTGCCCAAGCTAATCAATGGGTGATGTGCCCCATTCTTCTATTCTACTTCTCTTCTCTAATATTCTCTCAGGATTTGCAGCCATGGAGATCTGATATGCAGTTCCATATAATCCAATACTAAGAAGAACCCGCTATTACAAGGATTCATCATCATACAGGGTACATTCGGAGGAGACAACATTGAAGGGCCGAAATGGAGGTTTCAGGTTCAGAACTTCTGATCATTTATGGGATGTGAGACCTGTTCCATTGCATTCAGAGGGCCATTTCCAGTAATAAACACTTTTTGCCTCATCGAAAAAGGTGTTCGGATGAGCGAGATACAACGATTTTCACCGAAGCCACGATTTCATGTGTTAATGAGCGCACATGTGTAGTTCTAGTTAAGTGAATGTGCCCATTGAAGGTCAGGAAGCCCAGTACGACTCCATAATCTGTTTCAGACCTTTTTAAGACCAAAGTACACTTTCATATCAGAGATTTAATCTTTCCATCCCTTCTTACAGTTCTTCTATGGCCATATGAGGGGATTTTCTAGTCTACAAGACATTATACTGATGAGGAGCTAATTAAAGAGTAAAACCTTGGTTTAGTGAGTAATAATTCGACTTGCTACTGTTAATTACATTATATGAGAACATATTAATATTTTAGAAAAGGTAATTTAATTAAATCAAGTCATTTATTAACTCAGATTGGAAGACTAGCTCATTGAGCATTGTTTATTGACTAGTTTTGCAAGAATGACTACCAAATTTGTTCTAAATGTCAGATTTACTTTATGTAAGTTGTAGGAGGTCAATAACACAGAATATTAGCTATATCAGTCCCTACTTAAAGAATTTTGAAGGATTTAGCCCTTGTTTGTAAAAATTGCATTTTGACTAGCTTTGTCATCCTGGTAGGGCCTAAAACTTCCAAACCACTCCTACTCTTCCCAAATCCTTTTGAATGCTGCTCATTGTGTCCATTGAACCTATTTTACTATCATAAATGATTTTTGTACCCACCCAGTCTAGTAAGCATATGCTGGTGCACCCAAGAAGCTTTGCGGTAGGCTTCAGCGGTAGCTGATGTCCAAAACATAAATGGCCCCAGTGCTTTGTGCTTAAGAATCTCCCTTTGATGTTATTATTTGTTGTTGCACATTTCCCCATACAAATTCCAGAACTAAAAGTTCATCCCACCATACTCAGATTCAGTCTCCATCCCCATCACTGACCTCTTGCTTGGTTTAAAGAATTATTAAGAAATTTAACCAATGAATTTTATTAAAATTTCTGAAGTTGAGTTAATATCTTGGTTAAATATTCCCAAGGATATTATAGTGGTATCAGAGCACTTTCCTTGGCTTAGCCTGTGGAAAGTAAGTCTCAGTGGAAAAGTAGCTTAGCACTATTTTCAAATTGTAGTTGTGGAATCAGTTCCATGTCATGGAAGATTTAAACGTTGAGTTGTATGAGGAGGAAGATTACTTTTATGAAGAGTATGATAATTATGATGAGCAGTATGAAGAATACTGCAGATAGTAAGAGGAGGATAATTCCCAAGAAGCACCTTCCACAAGCATCTCCCATGAGATCATGATTGGAAGTAGAGACTATGGTTATTCTGGTAGCCATTTTCCAGAAAAAAGTTGCATGTTCCACCATCAAAGGGAAACCCTCTATGGAAGAGTTAATAAAAGACATGGAAGATTTATTGGATTCATGTGACTTCACAAGAATTTTTGGATCCTCTTCAAGAAGATCCTCCAAGAATCTTCATCCTAAGACAACCAGGAAGAAGCAAGACCCAAAAACCAATCATGAGATTGTTGACAGAATGGAAGAAAGATTCATAGTGGGGGATCAAACTTCAGAAGAGCATGAAGGAGGAATAATTCAGCATGATTGTGGCAGCCATGAAGTTGAAGAAGCAATAAACCAATTAGAAGAGGATGGCAAAGAAGAAGAGGCACCCAAATACCAAGCAAAAAGTGACAAAGTTATGGACAATTTGAAAAGAGATTCCACTTCAAGACATTCGGATTTCTTTGTTGGTGATTTCAAGATCACTACAAAGGAGGGTGATTTGGTTAAGGGTGGTGAGATAGCTTTTGGATCAGATCCAAAAGAAGAACATCAATCAAATCTAAAATCATCATTGGAACTTTAGGTTGAGGTGGAAGACAAGCCCAAATCAACTGGGTGTGAACCAAGGAATTTGGGAAAGAAGCATGCTGCCATAAAAACACCACATAAGGAGGAAATTTGGGCACAAAGGTATGGCTGCAATTCTGATTTTTGCATGCCTTTGTTGCATCCCAAGATGGCAGCCACTTCCAGTGAGAATGATGGATTAGAAGATCCTTCTAGTGTCAGAATTCAGAATTGGGAGAAGGTTGAATTGCAAGAAGCGGAAGAGGAGGTTCACCAGCTAGAACTTCTTGCCCTGATTGGACCATTGAAAATGAGTGAAGGAAAAATCAAGGAGGCACTGAAAAATCTCCATGAACTTAATGCTTTGATCTCTCACTGTTGTTGGAGAACTGCATCAATGGAGGATCAACCCTTTGTTGAATATTTTGTGCACATGTGGGAAGCAGTAGGAATCCTAAGAGGAAATTTCTTTTAGCTGCTTCCTGATAGAGATCACTTGTTGGAGCTTGTGAATATGTACTATAATTTTGCAATAAGGAATGTCGAGGATATCAACAAGCTCACTCATATGTTGGAAACAACCCAAGATTCTCTGATTGGTACTCATTGGTACTCATGGCTCACCATCCTTCATTCCCCACTTCACATTCAACCACAAATATTGGGAATGAAAAATGGGTAAAAGGATTCTTCCTATTTGTGTCACATGATGAGCAAGAGGATCCAAAAATTGAGGCTGATGGCATGTTCCTTAACCCACAGAAGTTGAGGAATCCCGTGTATGTGTGTGCATCCACATTTGACAACAAGGCATCATATCTACACTTACCTTCAATGTGTGGGTCAATTCATGGAGTTTTGCACCCTTGGATCAATGGCAGAGAGTCGAGCCATTGGATGAAGAGGGGAGGACCTGTTGAGTTCCGTAGATACCATGATACCTTTTTATTTGAGGGAAACATGAACATGGTTGATTTTGATACAACTTACTCTCTTTTGGAGCATTCTTCCATGAGAGACATGGAGGAGTGTTTAGAACAGTTTGATGAGAACCAACCAGTTGATCTTTTCCCGAGGGAACCTGAGTTGTTGCTTGAATAGAGTCACTATTCCATGGAGAAGAGGGATGATATGACCCCATTTGGACCAGCCAATAATGAAGAAGTTCAGTCCATAAGTTTTGGCACTAAAATTTGCAGACATATAAAGAAGGTTCACAGTTCTTTCCCACATGATCTAGATTCAGCCACATCAATGAGGAATGAACATTGGGTGAAGAATTTTTTCTGGTTGATGCCACATGTACAACAGGAGGATCATGTTCTATCTCTATGGGAGATAGATCCTATTGTAGAAGAGATGGAGGATTATAACTCATATAAATCAGCAAGAAATATTTCTTATTAATTCACTGAAGGGATGGATAGAGGCATCACTGAAAACAAGAATCTGGAAGGTTAAAGGTTCTTGTCTTTCTGCAAGGAAATTGTTTTTAATTTAGCTGATTTTTCTATGATTTGCAAGTAGCAGCACAGACATATTTTGCAGCCATTAGATACCTCTAGTACACATTCACACAAGGCTCGAGTGTACAAATTCATAATAAAAAATTTCATGAGCAGGAGAAATGGAGAGATTCCAACTTGGTATTGGGATCCTGGCATCATTCAGAATGCCACACTGTTTGGAAGAATGTTGCACAATCCATGGGATCCTGGCATTCCTTGGGTTGAAAGTTTGTTCTTGATGACATTTGAGCTTTGGAAAAAGCACCACAAGCAGTGGAATCTAGACCTTCTTTTTCCTGGTGGATTTTGTTGGATGGTATTCAGATCCATGGGAGTGTCATACAAGCAATGGGATCCTGGCATTGTTTGTCTTTGGAGAGATGATTATGATCAGAGTAGTGCAGCAAAAGCATGATGGACTCTTGGGATATTTTGCTTGAGGACAAGCAATTTTAGGAAGTGAGGACTGTCATGTCCACAATTTTGGGCTAATTCAATGACCATGGGTAAAAGGGGACACTATTTTCCTAGGAAGATAAATGATAATTTAATCCTGTAACTATATAATAAATTTTAGCCTAAGTTCTATTGAAGGAATTAATTTTATTAATTTAAATTAATTCGTTTACTTAATATTCCGAAAATAATTAGGCAAGTGGGCCAAGAGAGTGTCCTCATGGAGATAAGGTTTCCAAATTGGATCGAGAAACAAGAAAATAGAAATATGGCCAAATCAATTTGTGGATTTAGGAAAAGAGCAAAAGAAGGAAAGGTGTAAGAGTTTCTAAAAGCAAGAAAATGGAAACAACTAGAAAAAGCAAAAAGTGGGTGCAGTTTCCAAAAAGGATTCTAGTTTATAAATCAAGCAACTTTTACAAAGCAGGAAACATATGGAGACAAAGGGGGCCACAGTTTCTAAAGGAGAAAAGCTTGTAAGGCAAAATAAAGGAAAGTATGTCAACTCATGGGTGACCTATTCTCATGGGTCACCAAGCTCTTCAACTTGCTCAGTAGGTCATCATGAAGTTTATAAAAGAAGCCAACCAACTCCATTTGAGAACCTTTGTCATTGTGAGTTTATGAGTGAAACATTTTAGCTTCTCAAGGTTTGGTGATGTGCCCCATTCTTCTATTCTACTTCTCTTCTCTAATATTCTCTCAAGATTTGTAGCCATGGAGATTTGATATGCAGGTCCAGATAATCCAATACTAAGAAGAAACCAAGCTTACAGGGATTCATCATCATACAGGGTACATTCGAAGGAGACAACATTGAAGGGCCAAAATGGAGGTTTCAGGTTCAGCACTTTTGATCATTTCTGGGATGTGAGACCTATTCCATTGCACTCGGAGGGGCGTTTCCAGTAGGAAACACTTTTTGTCTCATCAAAAAAGGTGTTCGGATGAGCAAGATACAACCATTTTCACTGGAGCCAAGATTTCATGTGTTAATGAGCGCACGTGTGTAGTTCCAGTTAAGTGAATGTGTCCATTGAAGCTCAGGAAGCCCAATATGACTCCATACTCTGTTTCAGACTTGTTTAAGACCAAAGTACACTTTCATATCAGATATTTAATCATTCCATCCCTTCTTACAGTTCTTCTATGGCCCTATGAGGTGGTTTTCTAGTCTACAAGACATTGTACTGATGAGGAGCTAATTAAAGAGTACAAACTTGGTTCAGTGAGTAATAATTCGACTTGATGATGTTAATTACATTATATGAGAGCATATTAATATTTCAAAATAGATCATTTAATTAAATCAAGTCATTTATTAACTCAGATTGGAAGACTAGCTCATTGAGCATTGTTTATTGACTAGTTTTGCAAGAATGACTACCAAATTTGTTCTAAATGTCAGATTTACTTTCTGTAAGTTGTAGGAGGTCAATAACACAGAATATTAGCTATATCAGTTCCTACTTAAAGAATTTTGGAGGATTTAACCCTTTTTTGTGAAGATTGCATTTTGACTAGCTCTGTGATCCCGGCAGGGCCTAAAACTTCCAAACCACTCCTACTCTTCCCAAATCCTTTTGAATACTGCTCATTGTGTCCATTGAACCTATTTCACTGTCATAAATTATTTTTGTACCCACCCAGTCTAGTAAGCATATGCTGATGCACCCAGGAAGCTTTGCGGTAGGCTTCAGCGGTAGCTGATATCCGAAACATAAATGGCCCCAGTGCTTTGTGCTTAGGACTCTCCCTCTGATGTTATTATTTTCTACTGCACATTTCCCCATACAAATTCTAGAACTGAAAGTTCATCCCACCATACTCAGATTCAGTCTCCATCCCCATCACTGACCTCTTGCTTGGTTTAAAAGAATTATTAAGAAATTTAACCAGTGAATTTTATTAAAATTTATGAAGTTGAGTTAATATCTTGGTTAAATATTCCAAGGATATTACAGACTTTGCCGGATCGTGAGAAATAAAAAAATATCATAGCCCAAGTGTTTTGTCTCCATCCCGTGCTGCAACTGTCGGTTGAGTGTGTGTGCCCTCTAGTTTCTGAAAATGATTACCCAAAAGCAAGATCTAAGGATCAGGCTGCCAGCTCTGATACCATGATAAAGTTTGCAGAGACACTGAACATAGAGCGGAAACACAAAGGGCATATTGATTGCCTTCTCATTATTAAACACACATTTATATAGTTTCTCATAAGACTCAAAACAACTGGCTAATACTATGGGCCAGTAAATACCATGGGTCAACTAATGTCTTAGTCAACAACTAACTCAACTAGCTTAGGACCATTGACTCAACTAACTAACCAACTTGACACATGAGATTACAACTCTTAACAATAATGCATATCGAGTGGTTAGGTCATGTCAATACTTGTGTACATGGATGGTTGTTCGTTTCCGATTTAGATACATAATTAGTAATCTTATCTTAGAAGATGGTGATGGCATTGAATCCACATATTGGGACTCTTTCCTATGTACAGAAAAAAGTCGCTTGCTTTGATCAATCTGTTCAGTAGCCCACTCACCCTATCTGGGTTTGTAAGCAGCATTGAATGGATCGATTGATCGATACACATTTTTTTATACATGTGCGGTATTCAAAGGTTTCTCCTCTACCTTCCCAGCTCTTTACGTGTAACATCTCAGGAAGCTGTAAAGGGCCGCGCCTTTTCCAGTTTAGGGTTGCAACATTGGGCTTCGCTGATTCATTATTTAAGATCGGATTTGCACAACCACTTAATTTGTGGTTGGTCAGCATCTATAGGTCACAAGTATAACAAACAAGTTGTTTAGTTTTTAGAAATGATCTATAGCTATGAGTTATTCATGCATCATGTAGAAGTTATCCATGCAGTGTTACCATAACTATCCATTTTTTATAAATTTTTTCTTTATTTCAAATTTGCGATGACTGCCATAGAATCAATTTGACAATATACTTTTCTCTAATATAGTTTATATAAACATAGGCTCTAATTCACCCTCGTTTATAAAAAACATAAGCTCTAATTCACCCTTAACAAACACCAATATGTAAACAATTTATTTACCACTTCACTTCCGTTGTTGTTCACACCTTATAACATGTATGCTTGGTACAAGCGTTGAATCGTACATTATTAAAGGTTATATATTTAGAATGTCTTTTGTTTTATTATTTATTTTTAAGCGTTATAACTCTTTCTATACGTTAGAGTTTTTTTTGGTTGTAGTTAGGTTTATTGATACTATTATCTTTGTGTACATTTGCCTATTGTCTTTAACATTGAAAAGTGAAACATATAACTGATCAGCCTTTCGATGTTTCTAGATTATCAATACCTTTCTTAAATAACATCATTGAAGATTTCTTTTATGTGTGGTTATTGCTGACGATGTGTGTTTTTGTTGGCCTTAATTGTTAATAAAAAAATATGTTTATGTTAATAGTAATATTTAACAAAATTAAAATATTAAAGTGAAGTAAACCAGCAGAATAAGTTTAGCCTTAAGTTTTTTAAGTGTGTATTTTATCAGCTTTAAAATGCAAAACCATTTATTTATACCAAAAATTTAAGAATTAAGATTAATTTTAAAGTGTATTAAATTTTCAAATCTTATTATAATTAGAAGCATATAAAAAAGGTTATCCTATAAATCTATTTAAAGGTATGGTTAATTCGACCATCACCCACCACACATTTGACTTAATAATAGAGTCAAGTTTACCTAATAAAGCTTACGTGACTTTAAGCATTGAATTAACGTATATGAAAAATCCAAAACCCTAACAAGACTACACCCTACTAAGAGAAAGGAAGCCGAGATTAAAAGTATTTGCCCAACCTTAATCATTCAGATTTTACGTAACCTGTCAAAGAGATGTTCGTGGGTCAGAACATGTCGGAACATGTTTTAGGTTTGTTTTTTTATTTATTTAAACAGCTCGTCTTTTCCTTTCTTTAGCGTAAAAGTCTTCGCTGAATAAAAGTGGAATAAATGTGTGCAATGTATTCGTGCCTTGCACAGACATGATTTATTTGTGCTTTGTGCAATGGATTCGTGCCTTTGTACGGACATGATTTATCTGTGTTTTGTGCAATAAATTTCTGCTTTCCTTTGAAACGTTTCTTTTTGTTTGCTTTAGAAATTGGATAATTTATAATTTTATAGTTATAAAAATCAGACTTATAAAATGAATATTTTTTTAAATAATTAAATTAAAAAACTAATCATTAAATTTAAAATTATAATGGTTAAACAAATAAAAAGTTAAATTTATTTATTTATTTTAGTATAGTATAATTTGTTTTATTATCTAATTACAATTTAAAAACTTGAAAAAATAAAATTCTTTATTTAAACACTAACTTAAATTTAATAAAATACCTAATTTTGTCTTCCAAATTGTATATATATATTTTTATTTAAAAATCATTTACACAAAACATCTTATTAGATGAAATATTTAGATATTTTTGTTATAAAATTTCATTAATTTTATAACATGCCGAATTTCCAGGAGCTAGTTTTCTAGTTATGTCGTGCTAAAATTTAATTAGGAGCGTGCATAGCACATCTTCAAACAATTTTTTTTAAAACAATGTTAACATAATTCAAAATATTTCTAATTAAATCATTTTACACTTTTAGGATGTGATTTTTTTTCATAACTCTAATCTTACAATTTTTTTTTTATTGTTATAAATATAATTCACTTATTCAAAAAGAGGATGGCTAAATATGAGATATTCCCTTTCTCGTTTTCCTTCAAATATCTTAACATGTATTTTTAAATGAAATAAAAATATATTGGAAGATACGTGTCAAACAAACGAAATTGCCCAATGCCCATTAGAGTAGAATGACTTTCAGATCGGAGAATGGATTAGGTGTTGAGGCTAGGGTTTGAATTTTGTTTTTTGAAAACCCTAACACGATTTACAGACTTGGAGTTCAATGGATCATAAACGATTTGCCTAGTACCAACCAAAAGAAAAAAGTGGGAAAGGTTTTTTTTTTTTTTTGTAGTTTTTTTTTCATGAGGGGTTTTCAGTTTATTTTTTCAAACCTATTTTTGGTTTATTTTTTCTCCGCTTTTTGATGGTTTGTTGAGGTGTGGACTTTGTTAGTTCCACTTAGTTGTTGGTTTTTTTCCCCGTTGGTGGGGGTGGGACTATCGGGAGTTCTCCTATTGAATGATATAATTTTCCTCGATGGATGAGATTGATGTATGATGGCCCTGACATTATTTTAGGTTTTACTTCATTTTTCATGATGTGAAGATCCTTTTAGGGATTTTTGACACTTGTCCTTGTCCTTGGATGCCCAAGAGTGTGCGATTAACTTAATGGAGTCGATAACTAATGACCGGTGTATCAATGGTCAAGGGTTTCACTCGTGGTAGATATTAGGTTTGAACGGTGGGTTTGTACAGACTTCTCCATCGTTTTCTGGAGCTCCCCTTCTGTTACATGACAAAAAGCTCCATGGTGAGCAGGCTAAACTAAGACAAAATCTGAAATCTATTAAGGCTCGAGAAGGGTTAGAGCGCTATGTTCTTGGTGTAGATGTAAACATTGATCGAGTGGAAATGTTGTCGAACCGAGCTTTGGTGGGAAGACTGGAATTCGCCATGGGGAATAAGGTGGATCGAAATGTGTGGGTTCAAAAATTATGGGTCCCAATTTGTGGTTATGCCCCAAGAATCAATTTGTTTCTCAAAGGGTGGATAATATTCATATTTCCGAATGAGGAGCATATAGAAACTATTCTGTAGGGGGTCTGGTTATTCAAGGAAGGCTCCCTTTTTCTTAAGCGTTGGCATAGCGAGTTCAGTACGGAAAAGGAACGACATACCATCAAACATTTGCGGATGTTATTGTCTGGTTTCCCTCTTGAATTATGGTCTCAAAATGTGTTGGAGGGTTTGGATAACACAGTTGGTAAGTTCATTAAGGTTGATAAGAAATCCTTATTTGGCATGGATAAAAAGGTGCCGAAGGTGATGGTTG
The DNA here is from genome assembly GCA_027924585.1 of Larix kaempferi. Classification (NCBI taxonomy): domain Eukaryota; kingdom Viridiplantae; phylum Streptophyta; class Pinopsida; order Pinales; family Pinaceae; genus Larix; species Larix kaempferi. The sequence continues at coordinate 629,914 of BSBM01000122.1, forward strand.
AGTTTGATTTGGTGTAGGGACTTCCTGGAGAGGTGGAAATTCTCCGGGGCAACAGGAGTTTGAGACAACGGTTGGACTATTTCAAAATTCCTTTTAGGTGTTACTTATGTTGTCGAATTGGACATACAAAAGCTCTATGTCCATCCTTACTTGCCAGGTTAGCCTACAATTCTGACAATTCTGATTTCGATCTTGTTTCAGCACTGAAATTGGTCTTTGGCACGGCTAAGATCTCTTCTCCAAATTCATTAGCTTATACATCCCTGAGTAAGGAAGATACTACCTTTAATGATTCCCCCACTCCTTATCTTGATGTAAGTATAAAAGAATTGGATTTCTATCTCTCCGTTGAAAAAGATTTAGACCATAGGATTTATTTGGGGGAAGTGGAATTAATTTCTGCCGATAATTCAAAAGTAGGGTCTAACATATTTTGGAGTGGGGAAGATCTTAAGAACAATCCCCACTTAGACCAGTCAGGGGAGGGTTTCATTGGACCAATTTCATTAGTTTATTCCCTTGTGGATGAGAATGTGAATGAAGGGGGTGGTGGTAAGAAGCAAGTGGAGTTGGAAAGAAAACCTAAGTCCACCCGTCCTCATCCAGGGGAGATTGAGATTGAGTTTCCTTCCAGTAATCATCATCCTCAGATTTCCTCTCTAGAGCGAGATATCTTAAAAGATAGTGGATACAAGACCTCAGAGGTCCGAAATTTTACTTCTCCCTTACAGATCTTCTCAAACAATCCTTCCTCCAACCCTTTGGTTAACTCTATTCGATTTCAAAATGTTACTATTAGGAAAAAAAGAAAAACCGGAAATAAATGGGACCTGATACTTCATCTCAAGAATATCTACCTTTGTCTACTAGGTTGGAGGAAGTTGCTGCAGGTAATAGTGGTTAAAAGGTATTCGATTTGTTTGGGGCACTTAGAGTGCAGAACCCCATTGATTATGTGCATTAACGTCTATCATGTCCTTAAATCTTCATGGGTTGGGTAAAGCTGTGAGGGTTAGGGATTTATATACACTCATTAGGGATACTAATCCATACATTAGTTTGCTTCAAGAAACTATGTGTGTTGATTTTGTAGCTATAGAATCAATGACTAAGATACTTCCTAAGAGGGAAATTTCTGCTATTAGTGCTATGGGTTTATCCAGTGGACTTGTATCATGTTAGAACCCTAGAGCCTTAAACTTTAGGACCTATAAGACTCCTTGGGAAATTTTAATGGAAGGAATATTTTGTAAATTTGATCTTGATGTCTTCATATTAAACATTTACAGGCCATATAAAGACAGAGAAACCTTTTGGAATTCTCTAGCTCAGTTTGGTTTGTTGGATTTAAGGAATATTATACTTGCTAGTGATTTAAATTGTACTACTTCTCTTGCAAAAGTATGGGGTCCCTCGGCTAAAATGGATGGATTCACAAGTTTTTTCACCAATTTACTTGATAAATTTGATTTGATCGACATTGTCCCTAATGTCCTAGAGCCTAATTGTACTAATGGTTGTGGTGGAATTGAGGGGATCCACAAGAATCTTGACAGGTTTATTATTAAATCATGGTTTCTTCAAACCTTTCAAAGGTACAAAACATGGGTTGATAAGACCAAATTATCTTATCATTGGCCAATCTTCTTTAAATTGGAAGGGGATTCCCCAAATTTATATTACCCCTTCAAATTTAATTGCTCTTGGCTATCAAGTCAGGATTTTTGTGATATTGTTAGGAGTGATTGGTTAAGTTGGGATGTTGATGAAGGATTAAATCCTGTGGAGGTATTTTTTTTTAAGTTAAAAAAGCTAAAAGGTGTGTTAAATTAGTGGGTGAAAGATAAAAAAAGAAAAGGATGAGGCCGAGTTGAAGAATTTGGAGGGGAACATATTCGAAGGATCAAAACAAAAAATGAGGATCTTTCCATTTATGAGGAGGATATCAAGATGATTAAGGAACTTGAGTTGAAAAAGGATAAAATTTTAAAACAGGAAGAGATAGATTGGCGCCTAAAAAGTAGAGCTTTATGGATCGGACTAGGTTATAATAATAAAAGGTTTTTTCATTCATATGTCACACATAATATAAATATAAAATCAATATGGAAGCTTTCTGATGAAGATGGATCTGTTATTAAAGGTCAAAGTGATTTATAGAGGATGGCAGAAAAGTATCTCTTTGATGTTTATAAGGATTCTGGATGTTGTTCTTTGGAGGCACAATTAAAAACTAGTAAACACTTTCCTAAATTCTTTGATGAAAAGGAAGGTGTTTCCATGGGTATTCGGATCACTATGGAGGAGATTGAGCAAAGTATGAAATTTTTTGCAAGAGAGAAGATTCTTGGCCATAATGGATGGACTGTAGAATTGTTCATTCTTTTTTTTGATATTATGGGTGAGGATCTGCTAAACATGGTGGAGTATTCTAGATCAGAAGGTTATGCTGCTGGTGCAATTAACACAAATTTCTTAACTTTGATCCTAAAATGTAATAATCCAAACAATTTCCATGAGTTTAGGTCGATTTCTCTATGCAATTTGGTGTACAAACTAATCACTAATATTATTGCAAATTGGATCAAGCCATTTTTGTACAAGCATATGTCTTCTATGCAGTTTGGGTTTCTTCATGACAGACAAATTATCAATGCTATAGGGATTACACAAGAAGCTATACACTCCATAAAACAAAAAAAATTAAGAGCATTGATGCTAAAGATGGATTTGGAAAAGGCTTATCATAGAGTGGATTGGGTCTATTTAAGATTGATTCTTATTTAGATTGGTCTACCAGTTTTGGTAACCAACTGGATTCTAGCATGTGTGACCTCGGCACAATTTGTTGTTCTTATGAATGGGGTTCCATCAGGTTTTTTTAAAATCTCCACGGGTATCAGACAAGGTTGTCCTTTATCACCCCTTCTATCCCTGTTAATCATTGAAGGTTTAACCATACTTATCTTGCATGCAAAAAATGAAGGTAAAATTAAAGGGGTTAAAATTTCTTCTACCATACATATCACACATTTATTGTTTGTTGATGATGTATTAATTTTTAGAATTAATTCTCTGGAGGAATGAAAGTATTATCTGGAAATTATCATTGTTTTCTACAATGCCTCAAGTATTAAAGTTAGCATAAGGAAGTCATGTTTTTATCAACATAAAGTGGAGGATGGCATAATGGATAACATACTTTCATTATTCCCCTAAAAAGTTAGCCCGCTGGTGAATGGATTTAGATATTTAGGCTATTTCCTAAATCCTAACAACTATAGATCTCATGACTGGTTATGGATGATTGAAAAATTGGAAAGGAAAATTAAGCATTGGACATATCGAATGCTCTCAATTGATGGAAGAACTACTTTGGTTCAAGCAATTCTCATTGGTATTCTAGTGTATTGGTTTTATCTACTACAGGTACCCATCTTAGTTATTAATTCTATTAGGAATATTATTTTTAATTTTGTGTGGACTCAGGGTAATGATAAAGGAAAAATAATTATGGTTGGATGGGAGAAGATATCCTTACCCAAGTTAGGGTGGGATGGGGGATAAATAATCTTTACTAGTTCAGCACAACTTTAATACTTGAGAGATTTTGGCGGTGTATATTTGGTAAAAAATTGTGGATTTCTGTTCTAATACGCAAGTATATAAAACAGAACATCATTTCTTGGATTAGAGGCCCAAATAAATGTTATGAGAATGCATCCCCTGTTCGGAAAGGGTTCCTTAAAACCTATCAGTGGTTTGGAAAAGAAATTTCTTGGAAAGTTGGAAATGGAAAAGATGTTATGGTGGGTATTGATCCCATCCTTGGTATGGATGGAGATTTTTAGCTGTCCTAAATTCTCTTGGAATATCTTGCTGATATTGGATATAATACCCTTAATAGGATTAGAAAGCCTTATGGTATAAATCGAGAAAATTATTATTGGTACAATGCAAAAGACTTGGGTATCGGTGGTGATTTGGATGTAGAATGGGAGGACTATATTTCTAGACTTAATTCTTCAATATGAAAACTGAATGAAGAAGAGGATACTATTATCTAGATTTCAAACCCTGTCTCAGGCACAATTATTGTTAAGTTTTCTTATCTTTCTTTAGTTCGAGATAACAGTATATTTGTGGAAATATGGTAGTTTAAGCCGGTGTTATGGATATGGAACATCCCATTAAAAATGAAATTCTTTATGAAATTTGCACTTCATAATTTCTTAAAAACCTGGGACAATCTTATTAGAAGGGGATGGAACAGGCCACGAATTTGTTATCTCTGTAAATTTGATTCAGAGACTATTGATCACATCTTGGTTAGTTGCAAATACACTTCTGGTATTGGGAGAAATGTTCATTTTGCACTTAATATATTTCAAGAGTGGGATGTTGGTTGTGGAGCTATATATTTCAATCTCATAGATGATATTTGTCTTAGCCATGCACTCGAGAGGAGTGTACACTCATTCTCCTACCTTGGGGTTTAGGGGTAGTGCCCCCGAGAAAAATTTTTGGGGTTGTTTTCGTCAGCTGTTTTCAGGCACATGGTTTTTGGGTAACCCGTGGTATTTTCCCATTGTATTTCCCTTATAAAAGAAAGTCATTGTAATATGGCTAGGGTTGATGTATTAGGTTTTATGCATTGTAAAGATCTCTGAGATCAAAAGAGAGACTGTGAGACTGTGAAGAGGAAGTGCAATGGTTGTGCTACATGTTGTATCCCTTCACTTTGCTGGATGAAATAATAATAAGGACTGGCAACTTCAGTGTGGACGTAGCCCAAGTTGGGTGAACCACAATATATCTGTGTCTCTCTTGTAATGTGTATGTGTGATTATATTTGCATTGCTATTTATTGTTATTGCTCTGCGATCCTATTTTTCTAACAATTGGTATTAGAGCCAAAGGTCTATTTGGCAGATAAACCCGCAGGAAGCTAGGGTTTCTGGTTCGAATGGGAGCAATGGCAGAAGAAGGAAAGTTTAAGGTCGAGAAGTTTAATGGCCAAAACTTATAGTTATGGAAGATGAAAATGGAGGACTATCTGTATCGGAAGGATCTATTCCTACCGTTGGGAGGAAGAGCAAAGCAGCCGGTGGCTATGAAGGATGAAGAATGGGAGGCTCTTGACAGAAAGGATCTGGAAACAATACAGCTAAGCCTGGCTTCGTCGGTGGCTTTCAATATCTCAAAAGAAACGACAACGGAGGGTTTGATGAGCGCATTGGGCAAGTTGTATGAAAAACCCTCGACCTCCAACAAGGTATTTCTAATGAAGCATTTATTTAATATGAATATGTCTGAAGGTGGATCTATTACTGATCATTTAAATGAGTTTAATACGGTTACAAATCAACTAAGTTATGTAAGTGTGAACTTTGATGATGAGGTTAGGGCTCTTCTAATCTTGTGTTCATTGCCAGAAAGATAGAATAGCTTGGTCATGGCTGTAAGTAACTCTGTCTCTGGTTCAAACACCTTGAAATTTGATGATGTTATTGGTGTTATTCTTAGCAAGGAAATGCGAAGAAAAAGCACAGGTGATACATCAGGTAAAGCCTTGACCATGGAGAGCAGGGGAAGACAAAAGGAGAGAGGAAAGAGCCAAGGTAATCGTGGAAAGTCTAAAATGGGCAGATGCAAGTCCAGACTGGGAAAAATAGAGTGTTGGAACTGTGGAAAGAAAGAACATCTGAAGAAAGACTGCAGATCTCTAAAGAAGAAAGGATATGGACAGAAGGAAACTACCCAGGAAGCAAATGTAGAAGGTGATGTGTTACAAGATGCTTTGATTCTTGCATTAGATAATACAAGTGATTATTGGGTAGTATATTCATGGGTTTCATGTCATGCTACACCCCATAGAAAATGCTTTCATGATTATGTTCCAAGCGATTTTGGACATGTTTTAATGGGTGATGATGAGCCATGTAAAATTGTTGGAATGGGTAAGGTATGGATAAACATTAAGAATGGAACTGATTGGTTGTTGAAAGATGTAAGGCATATTCCTGCTATGAAAAGAAATCTAATCTCAACAGGACAGTTAGGAGATGGTGGCTATCTATCTACATTTGGGGAAAAGTGGTGGAAGATCACTAAAGGATCAATGGTGATAGAAAAAGGAGACATGGTAGGTACGTTGTATTTATGTCCTCATAATACTGACAATTCTATCTCTTTAGCTTCCGCAGGAACATATACAACAATGTGGCATCATAGGCTTGGCCACATGAGTAAGAAGGGGATGCAGATTCTCCACTCAAGGAAGTTGCTGCCAGATTTAAAGCAGGTAAGTTTGGAATTATGTGAGAACTGTGTTTATGGAAAACAAAAGAGAGTCAGATTTCTCAGGGTTGGGAAATAGAAGAAGAATGAAAAGTTAGAGCTTGTGCATATAGATGTATGGGGACCAGCTTAGGTAAAATCTCTTGGTGGCTCTCATTATTATGTTACATTTATTGATGATGCAACTAGAAAAACTTGGGTTTATTGCATTACATAAATATGATGTGTTTGCAACTTTTAAGAAGTGGAAATATTTGGTTGAGAATGAGACAGGAAAAAGGTTAAAGTGTCTCAGATCTGATAATGGAGGTAAGTACTGCGGCAAGGAGTTTGATAGTTATTGTTCATACCATGGGATTCATAGAGAGACGATAGTCCCAGGAACACCACAAGAAAATGGTGTGTCTGAAAGGATGAACAGAACGATCATGGTATGTGCAAGGTGTATGAGATTGCATGTAGGGTTTCCCTTAGAGTTTTGGGTGGATGCTGTAAATACTGCTGTTTATTTAATAAACGGAGGACCTTCAAGTGATTTGGATGGTGGTATTCCAGAGGAGGCATGGATAGATAAAAAGGTAAACTACTCATTTATGAGAATGTTTGGTTGTGAAGCATTTGTCCATATTGATAAAGATAATGGAACAAAGCTTGAAGCTAAATCCAAGAAATGTACCTTTATTGGATATAGGGTTGATGAATTTGGTTATCGTTTATGGGATTATGAAAATAAAAAAAATCATCAGGAGTAGATATATGATATTCAATGAAAAGGTCATGTATAAAGATCAGTTGTAGGGAAAGAAACAGGAAAAGGAAAACACATAGTATGTAGTGCTTGATGAAATTCAAGATAATGAAGTACCGAAGGTGCTAGAAAATCAAGAACAACAGCAAGTACCTGAAACTCCTGCAACTGCAAGAATATATACCAAGTTGAGTAGACTCCCTGAATGATACTCTCCTTCAATGTATTATTTATTGATGATTGATGCTGGTGAACTAGAGTGTTATGAAGAAGCAATGCAGGTGGAAACTAGAAAGAAGTGGGAGCAAGGCATGAATGAGGAGATGGACTCATTGGTAGGAAACCAGACTTGGGATTTGGTTCAGTTGCCTACTGGTAAAAGAGCATTGCAGAACACATGGATTTATAGGTTAAGGAAGAAGAAGGAGGTAAGAAGCGGTACAAAGCCAGACTTGTTGTAAAGGGGTTTGCACAAAAGAAAGGTATAGATTTTGATGAAATATTTTCTCCTGTTGTTAAGATGACTTCAATTAGGACTATCTTAAGTCTAGTGGTAGTAGAATATTTGCATCTTGAACAGTTAAATGTAAAAACAACCTTTCTCCATGGGTATTTTGAGGAAGAGATATATATGCAGCAGCCACAAGGGTATGAGGTCAAAGGGAAGGAGGATTTGGTATGCAGGTTGAAGAAGAGCTTGTATGGCTTGAAGTAAGCTCCAAGGCAGTGGTATTTAAAATTTGATAGTTTATGATAGAATAAGGTTATAGTAGATGTCATTCTGACCACTGTGTTTATTTCAAGAAGCTAGACAATGAAAGATATATTATCTTGTTATTGTATGTGGATGACATGTTTGTTGCAGGGTCTAACATGCAGGATATAAATGTACTCAAAAGGAAGCTAGCTAATTCATTTGCGATGAAGGATTTAGGTGCTGCAAAGCAAATCCTTGGTATGAGAATAATGAGAGACAGGAAAAATAACAAATTGACACTGTCTTAGAGTGAGTACATAGAAAAAGTGTTGGAGAGGTTTGGAATGCAGAATGCAAAACCAGTAAGTACACCTTTGGCCAGCCATTTCAGTCTAAGTAAGGAAATGTGTCCCAAGACACAGGAAGAGACAGATTACATGTCCAAGATTCCCTATCAATCAGCAGTTGGAAGCTTGATGTATGCCATGGTGTGCACAAGACCAGATATTTCACAAGCAGTGGGAGTTGTGAGCAGATATATGAACAATCCAGGTAAAGAACATTGGAAGGCAGTACAGTGGATTCTCAGGTATTTGAGAGGTACTACCACTCAGGCATTATGTTTTAGAGGTTCAGACACTGTTCTACAGGGATATGTTGATGCATATATGGCAGGTGATAAGGATAGCAGGAGGAGCACCATAGGGTATGTGTTTATTGTAGGTGGAACAACAGTAAGTTGGATTTCAAAATTGCAGAATGTTGTTGCACTTTCGACAATAGAAGCAGAGTATGTTGTTGTTACAGAGGCTAGTAAAGATATGATTTGGTTGTAGAGGTTTATGGAGGAATTGGGTAAGAAGCAGAAGGATAGGAGGTTGTACAGTGACATCTAGAGTGCCATTCATCTTACAAAGAACTCATCATTCCATTCTAAGACTAAACATATACAACTCAAGTACCATTTCATACGCTCTGTTCTGGAAGATGAACTGTTGAAGCTGGAAAAGATACATACTAGCTAAAATCTTGTATACATGTTCACAAAGGTAGTGACCAGAGAGAAACTGAGTTCCTGCTCAGTTTGAGTTGGCCTTCTAGCATGAAGGTGAAGAGGAGAAAGTTGCCAAGTCCAGGTCCAACAAGTACAACATCAGTGGAGTTGTTGTGATCAGTCTCCAAGTGGGAGATTGTTGGTTGTGGAGCCAGATCTTTGAGTCTCATAGATGATATTGTCTTAGTCGTGCATTCGAGAGGACTGCACACTCATTCCCTTACCTTGGGTTTGGGGTTGTTTTTGCCAGCTATTTTTGGGCCCATGGTTTTTGGGTAACCCGTGGTATTTTCCCATTGTATTTCCCTTATAAAAGAAAGTCATTGTAATATGGATAGGGTTGATGTATTAGGTTTTATGCATTGTAAAGGTCTCTGAGATTGGAAGAGAGATTGTGAGACAGTGAAGAGGAAGTGCAACGGTTGTGCTGCAGGTTGTATCCCTTCACTTTGTTGGATGGAATAATAATAAGGACTGGCAACTTCAGTGTGGACGTAGCCCAAGTTGGGTGAACCACAATATATCTGTGTCTCTCTTGTAATGTGTATGTGTGATTATATTTGCATTTCTATTTATTGTTATTGCTCTGTGATCTTGTTTTTCTAACATGGGACTCTACAACTTTTGATCAGAATTGATATCATTGGCATAAAAGGTTTAAAAATTTTAAAATTGTTCTAGAGCTATCATTTCTTAGAAAATATGTCATGTTCGAAATTGTTGTATATTTGAAGATTACCTTCAAGATGGTGATTCTTTTTGTCATCATATACTAAAGTTTATCGTAGATTTTAACATGGGTGAAATTAATGAAAAGACTCAAAGGATTCAAAATATCATGTAACACTTCAGTGGTGCTTTAGATTTATTTGATGGTCAAGTTAAACATGGTTTCTATGCAGTTGGAGTAGTCATACATCTCAATAAAATCATAGGTTTATTTGTAAATTAAATTGTGTTTGATGGCACAAATATGAATGCCGAGTTATTAGCTCTTTGGGTTCTCTGCAAAATGGCTTCATGGTTTGGTATTGTCAACTTATTGGTTTATGGTGATTCCGGAGTGACAATTAAATGGGCACAAGCGAAGTACAATCTGAATGTTTTGACATTAATTCCTTGGTGCTACATATTATAGGCCATATTAAAGTCTTTTTCCATTATGCAGTTCAAATATATTTTTAGAGAACAAAATACAAAGGAAGATAGTATTTCAAAACTTTCCCTTTTCGGGAAGGAAGGGTTCCTCTTTTGGGAGGAATTTCAAGAGAACACTTTGATGGATGAATGATCTCTATACATATTTTCATGTCAGTCTATTTTGGTTTTCCTAGATTAGTCTTGGTAGCCTTCCTTTTTGAACTTGAAACTTTTTTGTAAGAAATGATGACATGATAAGATCCCAAAGTGATGGATTTGAGCATATATACTATATTTTTTGATATGGTTAGTATTTAAGACTCCCATTAAGAACTGATATGTACTTTTTTTATTTAGAGATGAATAGAAAAAGTGCGATTTTTTTTTTTATCTGCTGAAAATACTCGTTCTATTAGAGAAACTCAAAACATTATGTATACGTTAACAACATATAGGAAGAAAGACCATTCAAAAGCATATGTCCTCGAAGCTCATGGTTTATAGATGAAATACCATTCAAAAGAATACACATCCTTATAATCTCATTGTTTATAGACTCATTTTTTCTCGTTAGATTTAATCGGTTTTAGTCTGTCTGAAGGTAATTTGGGAAGAAATGGATGTTTTCGTAGTTATACATTATGTCAAAATCTTACTGTTCCATAGTTTAGAAATGAGGTCAATATTTTTTTAATGTCCCTAATCATAAATTAGGAATATTATCTCCAAGGTTCCAACTTTAATTATGTTTATTTTCAACTGTTTCCCAAACAATGGCTTATGAATGCTTATGGGATGCTCTCGTTCAACAACAATGGAGTGTATGTATATTTCTGATTTCCATTGAAGGTGTGCATCTCATTAAAGTGTTTAGATTCCACTTATATGTGTCCCAAATAAGATCTGATATAAAATTGGAAGCTGGTAAAGAAACTAGGAACACTAGTTCAATTTTGGCCACACTGAACACGAGGTTTCCAACTCTTCTCAAACACTACTAGAGAAACTCAAATTCTCCCAATATAAATTTAATGAAATAAAATAGACTCAAATGAAATGATATGACCCACGAATATACTCCATAGAACTTCCAAATAAGTATGAAAGACACCCTCTCAAGACTAATGAGAAACTAGCTCGATTGCCCCCATATTGGAATACTAGTTTTTTCAACTTGACCCAAACACTTCCTAATCAGCCCAAATATTCCCAAACAAATCCAATTTGACCATGACACCCCCCCCAAAAAAAATTTAATAACAAACTTTATGGATGTAATATGAAAACTTAATACACATTGTCTTAAGATTGATTAACCATACTAGCAGATTTGCACATAAATCACCCATAATCTTTCCAGAACATTGAACACCATATGATGAAAAGATCGGTAAATATTTATTATGAATGTATGCAGAAAGTAAATATACTGATTGAAACAATACATGGCTCTTACAGAAGCCCGAAATCCAAGAAATATAGAGATAGAAAAGTATTGGTGCATCCCTCCACCAGAAGAGATGTCAGATAGAGTAGATTTAGTAAAGTGATGATATCTCGGGCATACGAAAACCTTTTCGAGTGAAAAAAAGTGTTTCCCACTATAAATGATGATATGCATGCAATGTAATAGCTATCACATCCCAAAAAGGCTCATAAGTATGAAACCATAACCTCCATTTCAGCCCACCAACACTGGTCCAAGCTCTAAATCAATAGAAAGAAACTCGAAATGATAAGAATTCAAACCCACTACTATTTATGAAAATATAACCTGCAATAAACCTCTTTATATAAATTTTAAAGTGATTTCTCCCCTCAATAATCAGCTGCAATGAATCACAATGAATCTTTCACCACCGAAACTAGATCAATGGCAGGGAAGGTAAACACCCACTATGCAATGGACAAGCTAAGCTATCCAAGAATTAAAAACAATAATGATCCAAAATATTCTCTATTTCGACTTGGCCTCCTTTTAATAACTTTAGTTGACTCATTTACCTCCTTAGAACTCAAATTATCTCCTAATTACTCATGAAATTCGAATTAGTGGGGGTTATGACCCTTCATTGGCCCCACATGACACTTGGATCATCTTTGTCTCCAACTCCTCCATGAATTCCAATTGGAGAATCTTTTGGATGCTTTGGAGATGTGTAACTCCTCTCATGCACCCTCTTGCTCTATTTTTAGCTCTTACATTGTCATAAATGTCATAGAATCTATCATAAGTGTCATAGGTGTCATATAATCTATCATAAGTGTCATAATGATTGTAATAGTTGTCATATAATCTATCATTTCCTATTTTTATCCCTATGCTTCTTCCTCTTCCTTCATGAATGTTACCTCTTCCCTCCAACTTGAAATTGGGGATGGATCCATGTTTAAAGGAGGAATATTCTCTCATGTGGACCCCACATGTCCACTTATGCACCCCCAAGTCCAACGAGGACCTCATGCCACTTTGTTTTGGAGAATTTAACATTTATTCCATAATTTATTGGCATATTTTTCCACCATCAAAGTTTTGAATTTTCATGAGAAACTATAGACCTTTGGGTTAAATGTCAATATTTTAATTCTTCCACATAACCCTTAGGAATTGGGTGGGACAACTTAATTATTTATCTGAAAAATAATTTAATTTGGGACATGACAGTCCTCCCCACCCAATATTTCTTGTCCTCAAGCAATTTCAAACATGAATGTTGAAGAACTTGCTTTCTTTCCAAAACTTTCCTTCCAAAACTCTGAGTAGTGGCACTCAAGTACTGCGATTGTGTGTTTCCAAAAGCAAGGAGATATTGGTTTTCTTTTTCATATTGATATCCCCTGTGACATCACCATTAAACACCAGAAGATTAATTAAATCCATCAAAGCAAATTTTGCACAATTACTCTTTACCTCTTTCATATTTTGGAAACCCTTTCTGATACCACTGTATAATTATTTGAAGTTGCCCCTGAGTTGCCCACTTTTGAGTTTTCAAGATTCCATGAAAATTTTAGAGAGGAACTACCATGCTTGCTGCTGCACTACTTCTGATTAAAATCACCTTCTCAAGTGGTGACTCAATATCCCATACTACTTGTTTCCCCCCAAAATTGAAACCAATGAGACTAAAAATTATCCTAGGGTCCCATTGCTTGTATTGCACTCAATCAATTAGGAGTGCTCTCCAACCCATACCATCAGGAAAGAGAATTATTGGATCCCATTTCATTGTATTCATTCTTCCAAATACCATAAGTAAAAAATATAGATCATCAAAGTACATAAAAACATCATACAAATGTACATCAAGGAGGTGCCTCATCAAAGAATCATGGAAATGATTGTATCTCCAAGTAAGTAGACCACCATTTTCCAAGTGCATACAAGCATCAAGTGACCAATCAAATATTCTCCAAAGACATAGGTGAGGATCCCATGTCCTATAATGTTGCTCCAAAATTATGTAAGATGCATCAAAATAATCATTCATGTGTTCTTTCATCCAAGAAGCAAATGAAGAACCTCCACTAAAATCTAAACCAAGTAGGGAGAAAAGAAAACAATGAGCCTTCAAGGGGCTCATAGAAGTACCATTTGCGCATCCATGAATATGTGTATAATAAAGAAATAACAAAGGATGTTGCTTCCAATAATAATTTGCTCCAATCATATATCTCTTCACCCAAGTATTGGATGAATTTCCTCCAACATCAATTGAACTAAGCAAGGAGCAAGGAAAATCATGAGTCTTCAAGTGACTCAAGTGAATATTATAGCTGCATCCATGTAGATATGTATCATCATAAGGTAAATAAGGATGTTGCTTCAAATGTAAATAAGAAAGTGCTATACTCATGTCATCATCTAAAGGGGAGATAGGAGTTTCATACTCCTCATGTGGCACCATCAGAAAGAAACCTTTCACCCAATTTTCATCCCCAATTGATGTGGCTGAAAAAGAAGTAGGGGGTGAAGAATTGTGAACCAACCTTAAATCTTTTCAAATCTTACCCAACATAATTTTTAATGCATATTCTCCATAATTGGCTAGTCCAATTATTCTGAGATCATGTGCCTCCTCCAAGGCTCTGCAACTCTCTCCATGAGGTAGCTCATAATCCCTCGGAACAAGAACAACTGCTTGTCTTCCTTCTTGTTTGAATGTAGCCTCTTCAAGCAACTGCATATCAACATGTACCTCATTTTCTACCATCACATGAGGTTCCTTCTTTGTAACATAAAGTCTTTTAGCCATTGAATGATTGTTTGATATGTAAGAGGGTGTAAAGAACCTTTTCAACCTCTCTTTAAGTTGCTCAATCTGCACCATAGATTTTTGGAGTGCATTTTGGGTGGATTCCAACTCATTTGAGAGATTTGCATCATCTTATGCATCCTTCAAGTTTATTCCATGATACAAACCAACAATCTCAATTAAATAATCTCTATCAGAAAGAAAATTCAAAAAATTACCTTTGGTGTCATACATTGCCTTGTGGATTTTCTCCATGTCTTCAAGAGAATATTTCTCCTCCACACACAAACAAAATTTTGAAACCAGTGCATGTTTGTCATGGAGATTTTTCAAGGTCTCTTGAATATTCTTTTCATCCATCTTCAAGGACTCTACAAGAAAATGAGGCTCTTGAAAATGAATCTCCTCTTCTTCCTTCTTGCTTGGACCAACTTCACGAAGCTCAAGTGGTGATGGGGAAGTTGATCTTGGTTCTTCTTCAAATGATACAAGGTCGTAATATCCATGGTAAATGGAAATTTGGATTGCAACAAAACTTTCAAAAGTGATCTCTATGTCACCAACATAGAGGTGTGAGCACCCATCACTAGGAAATCCTTCATAGTTCAAGCATCCATTAGTAGATGCTCTTTGATTCATGTCCAAAGTAGAGTGTGTCTCGACTCTCAGAATGATCTTTAGTATTTTCAATGTAATATTCTTCATGCTCATGTGATGTCTCTTCATCTTTTCTAGAGTCACTTGGGAGTGACTTTCGACCCTCTTCATGTAATTCTTCTTTTGCTTTACCTATTTTAGAACTAGGTGGCTCATGGGTCTCCTCCTTTTCACTCAAACATATATGATTTCATCTCCAAGTTATTTTGAAATAAGGGCATATAACTTTCTTCAATAAGTCCACATATTCATTGTTTGTCCAGTATACAAACACGCAATCGACATAATCTTCAAAAGGAATGGCCTTTTGTGTATCTCCCTTCAAAGTAAGATATACCTAATATTGTTGAGGCAAAGTTTTACATGTTTCTATCAATACTTCTAATTCATTCATAGGATTATCCTTTGGTGGTATGAAACATTCATCTTCATCATACTCAAGGTCATAAGAATAACCCTCATTCCTTATGAAATTGTAATAAGTGTTGCGTGATGGCACCTCTTCCTCATACCATTCACATTCTTCTTCATATTGCTCACAATCATCTTCATATTGCTCATAAGAATTGTACTCATAGGATTCATCATAATAGCAAGACATGGATGCAACTTCCACTTCAATGGATAATATTAATGCATAGGTGCAAGGACCATGCTTTGATACTACTGCAATGTTCCCAATAAAAAATTAGGAATATTATCTCCAAGGTTCCAACTTTAATTATGTTGATTTTCAACTTTTTCCCAAGCAGTGGCTTATGAAGGATTATGAGATGCTCTCGTTCAACAAAAATGGAGTGTTTGTATATTTATGATGTCCATTAAAGGTGCACATCTCATAAAAGTGTTTAGAGACCACTTATATCTATTCCAAATCAGATCTGATATAAAATTGGAAGCTAGTAAAGAAACTAGGAACAGTAGTTCAATTTTGGCCACACTGAACACGAGGTTTCCAACTCTTCCCAAACACTACCAGACCAACTCGAATTATCCCAATATCAATTTAATGGACTCAAATAGACTCAAATTAAACAATATGACCCACTTATATACTCCATATAAATTCCAAATAAGTATGAAAAACACCCTCTCAAGACTATTGAGAAACTAGCTCGATTTTCCCCATATTGGAATACTAGTTTTTCAACTTGACCCAAACACTTCCCAATCAGCCCAAATGTTCCAAAAAAGATCCAATTCGACCATGGAACTCCAAAATAAACCAAAATGACTTAATAATATACTTTAGGGAGCTGATATGAAAATTTAATACACATTGTCTTAAGATTGCTTAACCATACTAGCATATTTGCACATAAATCACCCATAAGCTTGAACATTGACCACCATATGATGAAAAGATCTATAAATATTTATTATGAATGTATGGAGACGGTAAATATAATGATTCAAACAATATATGGCTCTGACATAATCCCTAAATCCAAGAAATATAGATATAGAAAAATAGTGGTGCGCCCCTCCACTAGAAGAGATGTCGAATAGAGTAGATTTAGTAAAATGCTGATATATTGGGCATAAAGAAACCTTTTTGAGTGAAAAAAAAGTGTTTCCCACTGTAAATGATGCTATGAATGAAATGTAATAGGTATCACATCCCAACAAGTCCCATAATTATAAAAAACATAACCACCATTTCATCCCACCAACACCGGTCCAAGCTCTAAATCAATAGAAAGAAACTCCAAATGACAAGAATTCAAACCCACTACTGTATATGAACATATAACCTATAATAAACCTCTGTAGATAAATTCGAAAGTGATTTATCCCCTCAATAATCAGCTGCAATGAAGCACAATGAAAATATTTGGATGATCTCCTCCTCTCTACTAGCTTGGGAGGAATCTTTCACCACCGAAACTAGATTAATGGAAGGGAAGGTAAACACCCACCATGCAATGAACAAGCTAAGCTCTCCAAGAATTCAAAACAACAACAATGATCCAAAAGAAGCTCTATTTCGACTTGGCCTCCTTTTAATAACTTTAGTTGATTCATTTACCTCCTTAGAACTCAAATTATCTCCTAATTACTCATGAAATTCAAAATAGTGGGGGTTATGACCCTTCATTGGCCCCACATGACACTTGGCTCATCTTTTGTCTCCAACTCCTCCATGAATTCAAATTGGGGAATCTCTTGGATTCTTTGGAGATGTGTAACTCCTCTCATGTTCCCTCTTGGTCTATTTTTAGCTCTTACATTGTCATAGATGTCATAGAATCTGTCATAAGTGTCATAGGTGTCATAGAATATGTCACAACTGTCATAATGCTTGTCATAGTTGTCATAGAATCTATCATTGCCTATTTTTAGCCCTATGACTCTTCCTCCTCCTTCA
The DNA here is from genome assembly GCA_027924585.1 of Larix kaempferi. Taxonomy (NCBI): domain Eukaryota; kingdom Viridiplantae; phylum Streptophyta; class Pinopsida; order Pinales; family Pinaceae; genus Larix; species Larix kaempferi. Next base: position 647,134 of record BSBM01000122.1, read on the forward strand.
TGAATGTTACCTCTTCCCTCCAACTCGAATTTGGGGATGGCTCGATGTTTAATGGAGGAATATTCTCTCACGTGGACCCCACATGTCCACTTATGTGCCCCCAAGTCCAACTAGCACCTAATGCCAATTCATTTTGGAGAATTTAACATTTATTCCATAATTTATTGGTCTATTTTTCTACCATCAATTTAGAGTATTGAATTTTCATGAGAAACTATAGATCTTGGGGTTAAATGTCAATATTTTAATTCTTCCACATAACCCTTAGGAATTGGGTAGGCCAACTTAATTATTTATCTGAAAATCATTTAATTGGGTACATGACACTTTAATAGTGCAGAAAATCCATCATTAAGGTCAAAATAATGTTTTTGAAAATAAAACATAATATGGGTTCTATGCATAGACAAAAATGAAAAGGCCATTATTTTAACAAAAGTAAAGTTAAAAATAGCTATTAAGATAAATTTAAGAAAAAGAGGAAAACAAATAAGAAAAATAAGAAAAATAATTTATAAATTTCATAACTTTGATAATCATAGGGAAAAAACAAATAAGATTGAATACATGAAATGAAACCCAATCCAAATGCTAAGGTTGAAATAGTGATCTAAGAATTTAAGAGATAATTATAAATGGAAGGAATACATACTAAATGATAAACTTAGAGAGGGAATGGAGAGGATAATAAAAATTAAAATGAGGATGACTAATGGTTGGTGTAAGCTATTTATTTCCTAGGAGGAATTTTAGAGGTACATGCACAACTTATTATAATATACTGTAAATATTTGAAATGTATGAAAATGTATCTTAAGGTTGAGAATACGTAACTTTAACTTATGGAAAATGGGTATAACTCAGATAATTTTCTTTTTCTTTTTCTTTTTTCACAAAGAAATCCAATTACTTGTTATTCTGGGGGAATCAAAGATAACTTAAATAAAATACGGATGTCTTCAATGTTGAAGAAGTAGTTTTTGAAAGTGCCCCCAAAAACTCCAGACAACTCTATCAGGACACAACCAAGTCAGCAAACCTTTTAGCCCAAAAACAAATAAATTCATTCTCTATCAATATTAAAGTATTCCATATTGCGTTACTCACCGAGACAAAGTGATATAGCTATAAAAAATATAACATTGTAAAAAAAATACATCCATGTTAATATTCCAAGAGACATCCAGTAGTCGCCCACAGGGCATAAAATAAACGGTGATTGGGTGTATTGTTAAGGCACTCTTGGTGTTAGGTCACTGGTTCAAAATTCCATGGGTACTAACTTACAAAAAAAAGAGAGAGCTATTAGTCATGAAATTGGAACCCAAAATATCTTGAAAAAAAAGTGTACCCACATAGGATAAATATCCTTCTTAAGAGTATGTATGTCATCTCATTGTATTGCCTATAACTATTTTGAAAGCAAAGGAACCTGAAAGAGTTTTGTAGAATTCTTAACCTGGAGCACCACAGCTCAAGCACAACCACCTGCAGGTGGTATTTTTATTTTTCCCATTCAATGATAATTATAGAATCCCCCGGACCCCATAAAGCCAAAAATTCATGTTAGTTGCAAATAAACGTAATCCCCACAATGCCATCATTTCTTCTCTTGTATTTGTTCCAAGACCGCAAACCATCCACAGATGATATCAACATATACTATTAATAATAATAACCATACCACAACCACCTAACCCACAAAGTGATACCCCATCAAAATAACCCATAGGTACAAGTACTCCAAAACAGTAGGGTCAACCGTTATTTTAGCTCTCTTTTGCTTCCCTTCTTTGAAAATTTCTTTATAATAACTCAATATTTTTGAACTTACAAAGGAAGAGTTTTGAGGAATATTTTCAAAGATAATAAAATTTTGAGCCTTATATATCCCCCAACTGATAAAAATTGGTAGTTCTTTATACTGGAAGGATTTTTTATACAACTTTTCTAGGTAGTTGTGAAAGGAAGCATTGTCCCAAGAAATTCGAGATGCATACCTAACGGAACCTCCTTCCAAACATTAATAGAAAAAAAACGCTAAAAAAATATGATCAACATATTTTTCTTGTTTAAGACAAAGACAATGAAAATTTGGACCACATCTACCCCATTTTATAAGGTTATCATAGGTCATAAATGTTTTTCCAATGTAAGGCAAGCAAAACATTTGAATTTTTGTGGCATATTCCATTTCCAAATTTTACAGTACCACCAAATAGCATCAGAGGATTCATATTAAGAAGCACCATCATCATAAGCATCCTGGCTTAGTTATTTTTTTTCTCTAAAACATAATGCATATGTTCACATTCAGGATATGGTTTAGTACCAAAATGATGGAATTTATTGAAAAAAATAGACTTGTACGTAACAATTAGTTTGCATGCTACTATTTTTACATTTTTTTAATGTTACTTTTATATTATTTAAAAATAATAAATTCAATGAAGCCTTGAAGTAGTGAGGTCAACCATTACAGACAACTTTGAGGGTGTTAACTTAACCAATGCAATATTTTTTTTGTGTGTATGCCTCTATCATGCCTCTATTTGTACTTGTGCACCATATAATTCCAAATGGGTAAAGCAATAAAACGTTACACAAGAAATAAAAGACCTATGTATTTTAGAAATTAAATAAAAATCAATAAAAAAATAAAAAGAAATGTTTTTTCTTAAAAAGTCATACATATTAAATATGTAGAAAAAGATCTATAAGTGTGTGTAGTTTCATAAGCAATGAATATTATATATGTTTCATATTTAAAGGCATCATTTGAAGTGGAGTTAAGAATAGGGAGTTGGGAAAATGGATTTATTTATGTTTATGCATCCCAAACCAACAGGTTTGTCATTTCAAAGCTAAAACCAAAGTAGGCAAGTCATCCAACAAGTAGATGAATAGAGGCAATACCACAAATATTTTTGAACTCAAAGGAATGCACATGTGTTAAAACATGCACATGCTAATAATGTGTTCATTCTAATAACACATATGCATTAATAACACACATGCACTAATAATGGGCATGTGTTATTTTCAAGCATTTTACATCTTACATTTTACTATCCAAACTCTTGTTTGGTGGTCTTAAAACATGTGTTCTTGTTTCTTGATCCTATAGAGAGCCTTAAGGATGTTGTATTTATCCATCAAGCTATGTCAAGGATGTTAGGATTTTTTTTCCCTATCATGACTATTGTTAAGGCCTCGATACTCATCCATGTTTCATGAAACATCTTAATGGCACCCATGTTTAGTGTCTAGGGAAAGGACCTACTAATAAGGGTTCATGTTATTTCATATAGTGTTTTTTTTATGGACTTGAGCTCCATAATGTTCAATTATACCTTAAATCCCTTGGTTACCCCATTTACTATGTGGCATGGTCCAACCCTATTTCTAGTTGAAAAAATGTACCCACAACACATGTATCCCACTTGAAGTCCTATATAGAGCCGCTACAAAGGACTAATGTGATGGAATAAGGAATCATTCAAGACTCTTGAGTATGCAAAGATTCAACAATATCCCCAAGGATCTTTTTTCCATTATTTTCCATGTTTAAGTGTTGAGACCCATCCTTGATGTGCAAACTCTCTTAATAGCATCTACATAATCTATTAAGTGCACTAGTGCTTGTATTTATAATAAACAAAACATAATACGCACTAGTGATATATATATACTATAGTGTGTAAGTGTCGTTCATGGTGTGTTGGCACAAGGCTAGTTCATTGAAGTTTTGGTACAAACAATGACAAGGAAGATAAGTGGACAACAACAAGGGTAAAGAGTGATCGTGGAGTGGAGCAAAGCGGTTAAAGTGGATTTAGGAGTTAGTTAGACTTAGTGGTTAAAATATGTCCACTTTGCAAAGTGGACTGATTTTGTAATGGCCACTGAGCCTATAAATATGAGTCACATTGTAAGCCTTTGTCATCTTATTCTATCTTATCTTTTGTATTGACTTTGATCGGATTTTTTTAGGATCGGTTCTGTGGATCGGTATCTCTGTCAATTCTGTGATTTGTAAGACGGATTTGATGTATGACGTCTACTTTTAATAAGAAGTAATGTTTCGCTCATGACCTTGTCTCTCATGTGTTTTATCGCAGTATGATTAGATATATTGTGTCGCAGTTATGATATGTATCGCATATCTGTTAAATATTTTTCCATAATATGTTACTGCGTAGAATATATTAGTATGTATCTCTATGCGATGATGGTGCTATGATGCAATTGCTAACTATGTCAATTTTTGAGTTATGCTGCGATTAACTGTTAATGATGCATGTCCTCTTATACCTTCAGAATATTGGTTCCTATAGCTCCCTTAGGTGCCTTGGGTGAGACCTAACTCGCTTTGTGAGTGTTGCTGGAAAGGAGAAACCCTTTCTGGTCCAATATCTATGGGTGTTTGTGTCGAGCTTTGTTGACACTGCGCAAAGTGAACCCTTGTGACAGATCTGTGTCAAAAAATGGTTCTATTGTCAGGACCTTAGTGCGAGAAGGAGAGGACATGCTATGGCATCCGACAAAGCTAGAGATCAGGGAGTGGTTCAACAAAAAGATGCGATAGTTTGCTGAGGAAGAAAATTAGAACCCTGGATGGTCGAAAAACCACAGGTTATAGAAGTACATCTATACTGATATCCATGAGGTATTTTTATGTGAATTTCCTATACTGTTGTATTAATGGTTGGCTAAACTAACTTATCAGAAGAGGACTTTCCATGAGGTGAGCTAGAGCATTAGACCCTGGAACTGACCCAACAATTGAGTTGGGTTAACAATAAAATTTCAAGGCTTGTCGATGTCTGGGTGGATAGCATTTTGGAAGGGTACATTACTGAGTTTGCTATTGATACAGTTAGATCGTACAGTGATGCGGAAAGGATGTTTTTTAAAGGGCCTAGAAGAAGGTACCTATTGTCGTTACAATTTTGGATCCAAATGCTCATTTGTGAAAAAGGAATATTGAAGATGAACTCCGGTGAGTAAAGATCTGGTGCGTGGAGACTGTGGATACTATGGAGATGCGGGTATGATAGAATGGTGCGGGGTATATGGAATGAGCTATGATGAAATTGTAAGGGAATATGTGGAATAGTGTGCCCACTTGAGAAGTGGGGCAAGGTTCTGGATGGAGAGGAGGACGAGGACTGATATATAGAGAGAGAGTCCTAGTGCGATCGGAAAGGAGGATTGCGAAGCGGGGCCACAAGGGACTAAGCGACCCTAAAGCGATGAAGAGGATGACCAGGATACCCCTAAACTTGAGGAAGGACAGACCCACGGCTACGATGTACCCACAACCACGTGCACTTTGTTGGTGTCGATTTTGTCACCATTTTTTATCATTCAATTTACTCGAAGTGGCGTTATTTCTATCATTTTTTGCTATAGTAAGTTCTTTTCTTTGCCATTCATCCCATCAAATAGTCCAGGTATGCACAAATTCACTTACCATGCAAATCTTGTTTATATTTCATTATATCATGGTTTATTTATGTTAAAATGACATTTTATGGGCATAATTAACACTTATGTTTTAATTGACAGGCTACGTTTTGCAAATGACCCTTCATTGAGACTATGTGCTACATGCTAAGATAAATGCGTTCAGCTCATCGTTCAGCCTCTCGTTCAACTCGCGAAATCCATGGTTGACATATCTTAGACCATCGAATGCAGAGAAGGGCATGTGGGTTTTGTTCGCCATGTGGTGCTGATGGTTAATAAGCCGTTGCTCTAGAAGATCCGTTCCCAAGTTCGCTGAGCTTTCCATTGCATCACCATGCTCACGTTATTGCTCCAAATGCCCATTCTCTTGTTCGCTTGGCTGGGAATCACTCACGTCTGCTTAGCTCTTGCATGCCATCATTCTGCAAGGTGTCCAACTTGTTCATGCTCAATTTTCCAACGTAACTCCCACGCCATGTCAAAATTCTAGCGCACTAATTCTCTTGCTCGTTCGGGCCGAATATCATTCGCACTTGTTCACGTTCATTCACCCCGGCGTTCTGGAAGAATCCCGTCTTCCCATGCTCAAGTCTACCAACACATTGTTTGTTCCATGTCTGAGGTAGATCGACGCTGTAGCACCTATGTGAACGAATCAACCTCGTCAAAGTCTAAAGGATGTTCCCTGTGTTGGCATGCATCATTCAATCAACAATTATAGTCTTTAAACACTTCTATTATTAGAGAGGTCAGCTCTGTCAACCCTCTCACCCATTGTAACTTATAAATAATTGTCTCCATGACTGAGATGAGTTAGTTTTTTTGGAGTCTAAGTTAGTCTTTCAGTTCGCAGTTGTTAAGAGTTTGCAGCATGAGGACAGAGACTCTGTAATTTTCTCAAGTCAATGGAAGTTCCAGTTTGTTGATATTCTACTGGTAGTAGCATAGTGATCTAGTTTCCCCTCTGATTGCTGGGAAGGGCCCCTCATCAACTGGAGGTTTTATTTATATTTTTCTGCATTTCTTTTCTGCAAATAGTTAGTTTATTTTTCTGTGCATAATGAATTTCATTTTTCCTATATATGTTATCTTTATTCCTCTGTGATTAAATTTCTGTTGTTAATATACTCTCCCTTCTTCTGAACTAGGAATGGTCGACCAATAGTTTAATAATTTGCAGTTTGTTTCCAATTCTTCTTTCATCATTTTAGTTAGATATTGCTTCCAAATTCCTCTATAGTTAGCCTTAGCCTCTTTCTCTTCTTCTATGTTAGTCTTTCTCCCTATTGTTGTAGGTTGACTCTCTCTTTTCTTCTATCTTAACCTTCTTCCTACATCTCATAGAAGTAATTCTTCCTCTTAGGTAATGATTAGAGTAGATAGCTTCTTATTAGCTTAGCCTCTAAATAATCTTTCCATTGCTTCCTTTGCACTATAGTATCATTTGCATAAAGCCAGCTGGTAATTAAATCATCTAAAACTCTTCTTTTCCTTAACTTAACTTGTTTTCCTCCATTCGGATTGTCATTCGGACCACCATTCAGACGTGTTCAGATTGTCATTCAGACCTGTTTACTTTTTGCATTGTTTTAGGCCTTCTTCAAAATCTAATTTCTTCTGTTTCTCAACCATAATTATTCTTACTCCTTATTAACAGTTTTTGATGTAATTTACTCTTGTTTTATGAATTCTTAACTAAACTTCATCATTATTTCCTCTTTACTCTTACTTCTTCTTTATCCTCCTTTCCAACCTTCTTCCAAACTTCAGTTCTTCAAATCTGATCTGCTAGTTAATTATTGTTCATAACTTATTTATTTTCCAGTAATAGTTAATGATTTCATTCCTTAAAGTTGTTTTAGCTTGATAGTTTTTAACCATAGGACTAGTTTCCATTTAATGAATATGTTCATGTTTTAAGATTTGGATCAAAATTAAGTATCTTTATCAAGTTTTCTACTTGCATTCATAATTAAATATCTTTATCAAGTTTTCTACTTGCTTCCAAATCTAATATAGTTTAGTTAAACATCTTTATTAAGTTTTCTACTTGCTTCTGACTTAGATCAGTTTTATGTTGTTTACATATGGATAAACAGTAGTTCATAATGTCTAAGGTTAATTGTAGTTGGATAATTTTCAGTTTACATTTGTGTGTAGAAGTTAAGTTAGATTTACTTCCATTATGTTTCATTGTAACATTTGAAAGTCACTACGACACATTCACTCTAGTTCCTATCACATTTGATGTACGTGACCAACACGAATGGATTTAGATGGTGTAGTTCAGAATAATTTTACATTTACAAGTTCTCGCTAATAATTTTAGTTTGGTTATTAGTTTTGTCCCTAGATTAGTTGTGAATTCCTCCTTAGTTCTGCTTTTGTTTATAATTGTTATCTGAAAGTTTAACTCAGTTGTTTCTTATTTGTTCAGAAGTAGTTTGCTTTTTCAGTACTTGTTTTTATCTTTCTTATTGCTTAACCATATAGTAGAGTAGTATAATTTAAGCACTAGTATGGTCTGTGATTTAGTTGTGTTTTCAAGTGTTTGACTCGGTTTTTCATTTTGAAATATTTTTCAATCTTTTCTTTATTAAAATATTTCTAAGGTTTGACAAGCCTGAAACTTTAGATACCCCTTTCTACCTAGGCATATATTTTGTCTCAACTCTAAGTTTATTGATCCTGGTCGATAATTAAATATTAGGTGTTTTTCTTGAGATACCTCACACACCCAACACACTTTTCCAAACTTTGGAGGAAGAAACACAAGCTCTTCGCAGGGTTGTCCTGCGGGTCACAACATCAGTAATAGTAGTGGATCTATAAACACCGATAGAAAACCAAGGATGGTAGGCGACAACATGAAGTTGCCTCTCTTTCAAGGAAATGGGACAAAGGATCCCGAGCAATATTGGTTCTTGTGCGAAGCAGTGTGGACAGTAAAAAAAGTGCATGATGAAGATATCAAGAAGGGACAGGTGCCGACGACCTTCAGAGGACATGCATTGGATTGGTACATGAGTTTTACACAAGTACCTGTAGGACTTCCAGAGAAGAATATGGAAGAAATTAGAGCTGAGCGGATCGATGATTTTAAGAATCCTAAATCATAATCACAGTACATCACAGAATTGAAGGAGATAAATCAATTCCCTAATGATTCAGTATGGGATTTTGATAAGAGGTTCAAAACTCTGATTGTTAAAGTTAGTTTTGGGATGAATGACATGCAAAACAAGGAATGGTTTACTGCAGGATTGATACCACACATCCAGATGTCGTTGATATAGAAAAATATCTTATCTCAAGTAGAGGCTTTGGAGCTCACGATTGGTGAAACAGGGATCAGCATGAGCAATATCCCGTCGCATATAGAAAAATTGATTATTCAGCTGCAGGATATTAAGAAAGGGAAGGAATCCACGACGTTGAAGCATCAGGTGATGACGAAGACCCTAGAGCTGTCTATGTCCTAGAGTCAAAAGGAAGCCATGACGTTGAAGCACCAGGTATGCCATTAAATAGATTCAAGCAACCATTGAAAATTAAGAAAGTGAATTTTGGGTCATTGGAGAATCCAAATTTTGCCATTATTGGAGACTATTGGGATGACACCACAATCGGGAAGGTCACCGAATTAATGCATGAATTTCAAGATTTTTTCCCAATGAATTTTTCTAAGATGAAAGGCATTTCTAAGGACTTGGGAGAGATGAAGATCCCCCTTAAACCTGATGCTAAACTAGTGAAGCAGCGACTGTATAGATTGAATCCCAGATACAAAGAGAAAGTGAAGGTTAAGATAGAGCAGATGTTGGATGCAAGGATCATTGATCATGTCAAGGAGTCATAATAGTTCAGTCCGATGGTCAACCAGGACAAGAAGAATGGCGAAGTCTAGATTTGCATTGAATTAATGAAGTTGAATGATGCATGCCTTCATGATCCATTCCCCATACCCTTTACCGATGAAGTACTTGAAGGTGTCTTAGAACAGGAAGTATATTCATTCACAGATGGGTTCTCAGGATATCACCAGATAAAGATTGCGAATGAAGATCGACACAAAAACACCTTTGTAACAGAGTGGGGCTTCTATCAGTACACATTAATGCCATTTGGTATCAATAATTCCCCTGTAATTTTCTCAAGGTTAGTTTTCGCTGTGTTCAAATATTTTATTCATAATTTATTGGTGGTGTATATGGATGACTCGACTATGTATGGATTGGTTAAAGACCATGTTGAGACCCTCAGGATGATGCTTGAAACATGTCGACAACATCAAATCTCTTTGAATTTAAAGGCGTGTATATTTTGTGCACCATTTGGTATCTTGTTGGGACATATTGTCTGCAAGGAAGGTATGTTGGTTGACCCAGCCAAGATTGCGATCATTTTCGACTTACCAGCACCTACAAAAGTAAAGCAGCCGAGGGCCACGTTGGGCCATATAGGATACTATAGAAAGTTCATAAAAGGGTATGCAACGATTACTGTGCCCATGGAGAAGCTATTGAAGAAAGATGCAAAGTTTGAATGGAATGATGAGTGTCAGAAGATCCTCGAAATATTGAAGGAAAAGATGGTTGCAACACCGATATTATCTTTCCCCGACTAGAAGAAAGAATTCAATGTCCACATAGATGCTTCGTCAGTCACGCTGGGGGTGATATTGGCCCAGCTTGGAGAAGGGTCGATAGACCATCCTATCGCGTTTGCTAGCCGATAGTTGTTGACCGTAGAGAAAAATTATACAATGAAAGAAAGAGAAGGCCTGGATATGTTATATGCATTGCAAAAGTTCCGACACTATCTGTTAGGAGAACAATTCAAGATGTTTACAGACCACTCAGCACTAGAGTACTTGGTTAACAAGCCTGTGTTAGGGTGGAATATCTTTCGGTGGTTGTTGTTGTTTCAGGAATTTCACTTTGAAATAATCGTGAAGCTTGGATGCTTGAATGCAGGACCTGACCATCTGTCGAGGATCGAGTCAGGAAAGGAACCAAGTAGCATCGACGAAGGTCTACCAGATGCTTAGTTATTTGGCGTTGGAATGGTCGATAACCATTATGAATAGATTGTTTAGTTTTTGGCCACGGGAAGAGCACATGAAGGGTTCACCACTAATCAGAAGAAGCATTTAGTCATCAGAGCTGTTGATTTCCAATTGACTGCATGACAGTTATACAAGATGGGTCTAGATGAAATTCTTCATCGATATGTCCTTCCACATGAGCAAGAAAGAGTGTTGTTTTAGGCTCATAGTGGTATCGCAGGAGGGAATTATGGAGGGCATGCAACCTACAGAAAAGATACTTGAGATGGCTTATGGTGGCCAACACTGAATGGTGACATAAAAAATTAATCCAAGATCTATGACATATGTCAGTGGATGGGGAAACCATCGCAACAAGATGAGATGCTATTGTTTCCCCAGTTACAACCTTTTGACAAATGGGCGGTAGAATTTGTGGGACGCATTAAACCACCAGGAAAGAGGACAGGTGTGAGATACATCATTATTTGTGATAGACTACCTACAAAGATGGGCCAAAGCAGCACCAATGAAAGATTGCACAACTGCAACAGCAACAAGATTTATTTTTGACAATTTGGTCACCAGGTTTTGGTGTCCAAAGATCTTGATGAGAAAACAAGGTACGCAATTTGTAAATCAGACCATCAAAGAAATGACTGTGTAATTTCATATTCAGCATAGAATAAGTACTCCATACCATCCATAGGTGAATGGACCAGTTGAAGCGCTGAACAAGATTCTAGAGAACGCGCTCACTAAGGTGTGCAATACAAACCACGACGACTGGGACTTGAAAACTCCCGCGGTTTTATGGGCCTATAGAACAACATGCAAAAGATTGATAGGCCAGACTCCCTTCAAGATGGTATATGGAAAATAAGAAGTAATTCCTATGTAGTACACTGTCCCCATTCTATGCATAGCAGCAAAAAAAGGCATGAGCAGCAATGGGGCTATAGAATAAATATTGGTGCAATTACTGCAACTAGATGAAGATTGATTAATTGTGGGGTTCAGTAGCAAGTGGAAAAAGATCGACAGAAGGCATGGCATGATTGCCATGTAAAGAAGAATCACTTTCAGCACAGAGACATGGTACTCCTATATGACAATAAGTTTGAAAAATACCCAAGTAAGCTCCAAATGAATTGGCTTGGTCCATACGTCATAAATTTAATTATTGAGGGAGGCATAGTTCAATTGCAAAAGTTGGACGGGACACTTTTGATGAGATTAGTGAATGGGATTCGGGTAAATCCCTATTAGGATATCCCGATGCACCTCCCCTGAGGAATATATGAGGTTGAAAAAAAAACTGAGAAAAAGAAAGAGAAAGAAAAATAAAAAGAAAGAAAGAACAATGAAATAGGTACACCACGAAGTTCAAGAGTATTTCCACATAATCGCGAAAAGGTTTGAGTTCATGAAATGGTGACGAGGTTTGGGCCCGATCGTTGTCCAAACCAGTGAACACACTGGTCATATCGGGAAATAAAGGAAGCAGTTAAGACGGGGCGGATGACGGCAAAAGTGGATGGAGATACATTTAATGCCGTATTATTGAGCAAGATTGGGTAAATCAACGGTATATTTGGGTAATCATTTTCCAAATCGATTCGATGGGTGAAGAGCAGAAAACCAAAGTTATAAAGGAACATGCAGGTGAACATTATGATTCATTGCGCATTGTGAGAGTGTTCAAGAAATCAGAGAAAGAGGTTAACAAGATTAAAGATGAAGAGTTACGATGGCTTACATAGTATCCAGCACCAGTACACAAGAGCCACCCATTGCGTCGACATCCATTATCGAGGAGCAAGTAGATATTTCATTAGCACGAGCCCAGATTGTTTGAAAGAAGAGAGGAGCCGACTGACTGGTGGATACAGAGAGAAGAATAAAAAACACCCACAGCACGATGCAGGCTGCATCTATAGGAGGGGAAGCAGTAACTTTAGGGTCCGCAGAAGAAGAGGTCACAACGACTAGAGGAAATGCCAAGTAGAAACAAGGTATCATAATAATCCCGTAGCTATCACATATTCTATGGAGTAGAAACAACATGATATTGTAAAGTGAGTAGATACATACCATTTGGTCCCCATGCCTGGACAGGAGGTCGTGGTAGCTCTGCATCCCCCAGTAGTCCATACCTACAAAAGGGAAGTCCTCTATCACCACGGGAAGGTGTCACCACTGTGTAAACAGATATCGAGTGAAGAACCGACCCACTAGTCCCCCACCACCGTGAGTCATCATCTCACCCGATCGCCGCATGCTCAGCTTGTTGGTCCCACTGTCACGTACTTCTCTGTGTGGTCACAGTGTCGGAACTCGCTCAAAGACAAACAAGCATAGGAATTACGAGAAACATAAATCCCCTCCTGTGCAGCTCACATTGTTCAGATCTCACCGAACAACTGTCAAGTACATCTGTCCCCAACTGAAGTATGTACCCACTAAATCCTGCTCAAACAATGTCATCTTCCCTCCATATATCCTCTGGGGTGCCCTCGACCCCAATATTCGCACTACTAGTGCCTCTATAGCTTGATTCTCCAGACTCTCTATGTCACAGATCAATATCATATTGTCATACACATAAGCCGTGGCATAAAATTGATGCTCCAGTAGGTCCTCCATAGACACATCATTGGGATCCCTCGACTGGGTGTCTGCAATCAAACCCTACCGCGAGATCCTTGTCAGAAAGTACACATCAGTGATCGATACCTCTATCTACTCACCCTGAATCACAAATGTCCCCACATCGTCATCCCAGAACTCCACCAATTTGTTCAGCAGTAGCTTCGATAAATGCATTGCGGGAACCATAGAAAACTTAAGTAACCCACATCGGGCCAAAGTATCTTAGACATCCTCATTGTCCATGATGTCATCCAATAGCCTACCGAGATCTCTCTCTCGCCAAATCACCCTCGGTATCCTGCACACACATGAAAAATCCCTCATCAATAATGTGTAAAATAGCTAGCTTGTCCCCTAAGGGCCAAGCCACCCATCCAGGGAAAAAACACTTTCCAAAGCATGCATTTTATCCCCTTAGGTGCTCCACATAGTGCACTTTTCCCCTTGAAACACACACTCATCAAGCGCACCTGTCGATCTCATAGTCACTCTCGGAGCATGCTTTTCTTAGCAAATAACCACACTCCAGAGCGCAGCTATGCGGTCCATAGTCGCTCCCCAACCGCGTGACTGTACAACCCATAGCCACACCCTGGGCATGCCATTTCAATCGAAAAGTGTGCTTCGGCATAGTGGTTCCCTAGATGTCTTTCCAGGGATTCCCAAAGGACCAAATCCAAACCAACAAACATCAAACATGTCATAAATCACTAAAAGACTTACCTGCAAGTCACAGAACTTGATTACACCGGACAATTTGAGAGAAATATGAATTTTCTCTTCTGGGCCCCTCCACACTACCCCTAATTTTCACAGTGAAAATGCCATGTGGAGGACGTCTCATTTGCTACTTATAGCCATTTTTTCCCTTTTTTGTTTTGACCATTCCAGAGTCATCTGAACTCCATTTTCTGTGTCATTTGCATTGCTGAATTCAGAAGTTTGTGCCTTTGATGATGCTTGAGATCATTTCTCATCTCACTCAATATTTTTTTTGGCATTTTTTCCACTCCCCTTTTCGCCTCGATTTGTGTTCCTATTCACGAGCCCTGCTCTCCATCCATACTACAGTTATTGCATTATTTTTCCACTATTCATCTACCCGCAATGAGGCCTCAACAGTGTTCCCTCCCCTCCCCTTCCTGGTTCCCATGTTTTTCCCTTGATTAAACACTTCCTCCTTGCTTGGATTTTACATCTATTTGGTATATTTTTATCTCTTTTTTGATCCAATCATCTCCTTTACGAAAAAGGCACTCTGGGAGTTTCTGTTAATCTATTTTCTGACTCCTTAAAGAATGAAAAGATCACCGAGCAATATTGTTTCCTTTCATGCTCGCTAAAATTATCTGAAATGGTGTTTATCTAGTATAAGTTTAACCCTTTTCCGGACCTGGTAGACTAATTACAAAAAAAAGGAATACTCTAGTCACATCGGCTAGAAGAGCTCTCCATTTCATACTTTTATGCTTTTTCGGTCCTTGGGGACTAACACATGAAAAATAACCCCCTTGGAGTCTTCTTATTGCTTCCAAACTCTCTAAAATTGAACGCGACCATGAGCATTCACTGCAACGGGCTCATATAAATCCAGACGATGATACCTTTCTACCATTTCAGAGTCTTCTTATCACTTTCAAACTCCTTAAAATTGAAATAACCCATGAGCATACAACGTCCTTATCTCGTACAAATCCACAGGATGGTATCATCTTGAGCACACTTCTATCCCTTATTCAAGCTCCTTAAACCATGAATAAGGCCCAAACGGTGCCTCTCGGTATGGACTAATGGTCATAGATCTAGTCTGGCCATTTTGGTAGCACCCCTAGTATGGTCGCCTTTTTTTAGATTATTCTACGATGTGTCACCCTTGGAGTCTCATGATCTCACTCATTATTCCCCCCCCCGAGTCTCCCCTATTGTAGCCACAATCATTGATCCCTTAAGCTATGATCCCCCTCCCTCGAAGTTAGTGTCATATGCTGCTAGGTCAGCTATGCCATCATACTCTGAACAAAGAAAGTTTGAGTCTCATCACTCCATGACCCTCATATCCCTCCACGGTGTCTGAGTCTCTCATCGAGTTCCATCACATCTCGGTTTTACACCTCGCGCTCCTTCAAGGAAACATCATTGACTTGGTAGTTGCAGGCTTCCCTCTGTTGATGCCAGCACATCTATTCCATAGGATAGACCCAGAGGTCCCTATACCTTAGACTCATCTCCATCAATGGTGAGTGCCTATAGACCATCTCAGAGGAGTCCTTAGTGCCTCTTAGAATGGTTGTTTCTCACATGATCAACTTCAAATCCAACATCGCACCGTTGAGATTCATACAAGGTATTGGTCCCTTCAGTTATTGGTCGAAGACCCCATATGTCCCCTGAATCTATCACATTGGTGAGTCTATTTGGAACCCTTAGTTGTATGTTCCAATGGATATTCGGGCTGCGTTGGGGACAAAGTTTGGAAGCCCTTAAACCATATGCTTCCTAGAGTATCCAGTTTAGATGCAGTTCAGTGTACCTTTGATATTTCAACTCTCAGTCATTGAGTCCATACAGTTGTTGGATGCCTTCAGATCTAGCAGTGCATCATCTAATATGGTACTGCATTGAGGATAGATGTCATTGTTTCCAATGTCCATGTATCATTTATTCAGATCAGTCATGGTTGGACTATGAGTATGTCCGAGATTTGTGTGCCCTATGGACCATTATGATGTACACAATAGTTCTCTATGTCTTGTTCATGTTCCCTATGGGCCTCATTATTAATTGTATATCTTGATACGAGCATGGGTATGTCCAGCTCATCCATATATTTGAGATTATGTTCCTCATCCATTATTGAGGTGATGTATCTCCAGTTTTAGCCCTTGGATTTTGTATGAAGCATGTGTTCTGGTATCCAACCAGTTTCTGCTCTCTGCCATCACAATACTCACACCCCTAGAAAAATTCAGAATGTATGATGTCTACTGGCCATACGATGAGCTACTTCCCTCACACATCAGGGGGTAATCTATTAACACCCAAAAATTGTTCACCTTGCTCATCTCCCTAGTCACATAACCTAATTACCACTTTTTCCTATATTTTTGGCCTCCTAAACCCCAAAAATTCCTAAATTGGTAACCAAATGGGCATAAAATCATTATTTTAATCATCAATTAATGAAAATCCTCCAAAAAAGGATAAAATCTCACAAAAATGTGTCAAAATCCCCAAAAAGAAAAAGAAAAAGGGGAAAAATTCAAAATAAAATAAGAAAAGAGAGAAAACTCAAAGTACCACTAGCCAATACTATTGGTTTCCCAAAACCATGGGTCAATACTCCACCACCCAAAATTTCTATGAAAAAGTGATGGATGCCCCCCCATTCAACATCCATGATCAACTCTTCCTACCCTTATGCTACCATAATTCTTGTTGAATTGTAGCCTATCACCTTGAGCTTCTGTTCCCCATTCAATTGAGTCTTGGAAACCTCTTTAGCATTTGGATAAGAGCAAGGAACTCTGAAGACTCAGTGCGCTACTCTTTGTACAACTGCGAGGGCCCATATCTACTCACCTTCTGAGGTAACTCTTGTTGTAAACCCTTGTTTACAAGATAATACAAAATATACTTCATGGGTTCCGATCTATTTGTTATTTTTACTGCAGTAATTAGTTAGATTTATTTAATTGCTATTTACACTCACATATTATCAATTTTTGAACTACTACGAAGGGTTCCATAATCCTTAGTAGGTGCCCCTTTGCACAGGTTGGTGTGAAAACACTAGCTACAACATCAATACTTGGTTATTTATAAATTATTTTATCAAACAATTCAAAAGTGCATGAATTAATTAATCACACTAGAGATGATGTTTATCATGCCTTAATCATGTTCTTGTTGCGATTACGATCCTTAGATCACACTTTGGAAATTATTTAACTAATTTTTGTAATTAATTATTTAATTAAGTGTTGTAATTAAATAATTAATTAAGTGTTGCAACTTTAGTTATAATTCAATCTCTAGAGTTACATGTTTTAAATTATTTGGGTGAATGGTTAGTTATCCTAACCATCGTTTATCTGTATACATTGTGCTTAAGCTTAACTTAGTCTTAATATTTGAACCCTTAACCTTAGTTAAGGGTTAGGGCACTACAAAGTGGTATCAGAGCTGAAGGTTTCAACACTACAGTTGTTGGGCCTTCTGCAAAGTTACAAGTTACTCTGTAAACATGCATTTTCATTGGATAAATTGGATGCATGCACCTTAATATAGTTTCACATGTTAATTAGTTAATTAAATTGTTATCTTGGGACAACTATGGACTTGATTTCCAGCCAGTAAAG
The DNA here is from genome assembly GCA_027924585.1 of Larix kaempferi. Classification (NCBI taxonomy): domain Eukaryota; kingdom Viridiplantae; phylum Streptophyta; class Pinopsida; order Pinales; family Pinaceae; genus Larix; species Larix kaempferi. The sequence continues at coordinate 664,663 of BSBM01000122.1, forward strand.
AGAAATCCTTGAAGGATTTCTAGCTCCCCTTGTCCAGTTAGGCACATTGTAACCTAGAAAATTTAGCTTGTTACTTTATAAATAAGAAGAAGAAGTAGCTTGAATAATAATTAACTTATGCCACTATGTAGTTTTATGACAAATGGTTGATAATGAACACACTACAGTTCCGAGTGAATGATTGAGCAATTAGTGTGGCCACTAAACTAAGGTCTTACTCAAACCTGTGAAGACTAGAGATTCAGCAAATGGACGTTCAGTAGTAAGAATTCAAGGGTTGGATATGGATTTTGAGGAAAGACACAGACCATACAGTCCTGAAGAGGAGTTTGTTGAGGGAAGAATTTCAAATAGGAATAAGAGCAGCAGTGAACCATTAAGCTTTGAGTATTTAGTCAGGAAGTGTAGGGAGGATAAGGAAAGGATAATTCATATCCAGGAGCAGATTATGAATGATATTTAATATCTTTCAATACCATCCAAAGATATTCTAAAAAGATTCATAGAATAGGTTATGTGAGATCTAGATCATCTTCAAGGACACCTCATCACTCAGAGAGGAGGAAGGGGTATGCATCAAGCAATACTGAGAGTAGTCCTGAAATATCTCCAATGAGATACAAGAAAAGGAGGTGTACCTGAGATGAACTAGTAGGAGAGATGAGAAGAATCAAGGCCCCAACATTTGATGGAGAAGTAAAGCACAGAGAAGATGTTGAAGCCTGGTTGTTAGTACTAAGGAAGTTCATCTAGTTTCATCATTATACACTGAATATGGAAGCAAGAGTAGCCATATACCATATGCAAGCTAAGGCATCTATCTAGTGGTATCATCTAGTTAAGTTAAAAGACATTAACGAAGACATAATCTCTTGGAATAAATTTAAGAAGTACTTCTTGAAGGAATACTTCTCTGAGCATTACTATGATAGAAAGATGGAAGAGCTCTTTGAGCTCAAATTGGGGAGCATGACTATGGATTCCTATAAGAAGAAGTTTCTGGAACTTCTGAATAATATGGACTTCATCAAATATGAGAAGGAAAAGATTCAAAGGTTCCTAAGTGGTCTTCCTAAATCTTATAGAGACAAAATCCAGTATGATAGAGCAAAGAACCTTAAGGATTCCACCTGGAAGCAAAAAAACTTATATGAGAAGAATAATCTAGCAAGGCCCAATATCAAAAGAATTGGAAGGATATGAAGAAGAACAAACAAGAGAAAAGGAAGAAAGGTTTTCATCCTTCAAAATTCAGAAACAGTAATTCTTATCAACAAAGACATCCAAGGGAAGACCCTTCACGGAAAATACCACATGTGGAATGATGGATATGCAAGGAAAATATATTTTCTAGTTGGTGCCCACGTAAGAAAAATAACCTTCATAAAATTCAAGAGGATTCAACTATTGGACATGTAGGTGGAAGTGTTCATAGAATCTATGCAGCACTGGATGGGAGGAAAGTTGATGACCAGTCCCGAATGATTGAGGTATCAGGGATGGGAGGAAAGTTGATGACCAGTCCCGAATGATTGAGGTATCAGGTAAGATTGCTAATAAATCCATAGCTATTTTGATTGATTTTGGAGTTAGAAATAGTTACATTGCACCTAACCAATTGATAAATGTCATTTGAAGAAAAGTAAACTTGAAATAGCAAGTTTGGTACATTTAGCTACATGAGCCAAGAGGAAAATCGCATAATTTGTAAAAGTGTGTCCCTTAGAAATGAATGGATTGAAAACCTTTGCAGACTTAAACATCATACCCTTTGGGTCATATTATGTATTGATTGGAATGGATTGGTTGGATGCACACCATGCCATACTGGATTGTCATAATAAAACTTATACTTGTTTGGATGAAGAAGGAAACCAAGCAACAGTCAAAGGTATACCTAGACCCATATCCCTAAGGTAGGTCACAACTCTACAGTTGAAGAATTATCTCAGAGAAGGATGCCAGTTATATGCAATTCATGTGGAAGAGTCAAAAGGAGGAAAGGATCCAAAACTGCTGGATTATCTAGTTCTACAAGAGTATGCAGATGTATTTCAAGAACCTCCAGGAATGCTTCCTAAGAGGGATATTGATTTTTCTATTGATTTGGTGCAGGGAACAACACCTTCATCTAAATCACCTTATAGAAAGAGTGTTCCAGAGTTAAAGGGATTACAGATTTAGTTAGAGGAGCTACTAAAGAAAGGTTACATAAGACCTAGTGTCTCACCTTGGAGACCTCATGTGTTATTTGTGAAGAAGAAGGATGGAACTCGAAGACTTTGCATATAATATAGACAGTTGAACAAAGAAACAATTAAAAACAAGTACCCCTTTCCAAGGATTGATGACTTGTTTGATTAGTTGAAAGGAGCCAAAGTGTTTTTGAAGATAGATTTGAGATTAGGATACCACCAGATTAAGATTAAGGATGAAGATATCAGCAAGATAGAATTTAGAACAAGGTATGATCATTATGAGTTCATTATGTCACCTTTCGGGTTAAAAAATGCACCTGCAATATTCGTGAGATTGAAAAATGAGGTTTTTAGAAAATACTTAGATAAGTTTGTGATTGTATTCTTCGATGACATCCTTATCTATTCCAATACAGAAGAAGAGCATGAAGAACATCTAAGACTAGTAATGCAAGTGCTTAGATAACATCAGTTGTATGCCAAGATAAGCATGCGTTCTTTCTATCAAGGAAGAATTCATTACTTAGGACATATCATATCTTAACAAGGTGTTTCAATAGATCCTAAAAATATAAGATCCATTATGGAATGGCCAAAACCTAAGAATGTATCATAAGTAATATCTTTCATGGAATTAGCTGGGTACTACTGAAGGTTCATCAAAGGATTCTCGAAGTTAACTCATCCTATCACATCTTTGTAGAATAAAGGTGTGAATATCGAATGGAATCCTAAGTGTGAATATAGTTTTCAAAGACTTAAGGAAATGCTTACTAGTGCACCCATTCTAAATATTGCAGATCTTTAAGGAAACTTTGTTGTGTGCATAGATGCATGTAAGCAAGGCATTGGTGGAATATTGATGTAGGATTGACATGTGATCAATTATGAATCTAGAAAATTGAAGGAACATGAGAAAAACTATACCTCCCATGACTTAGAGCTTGCAGATATCATCCATGCTTTGAATATGTGGAGACATTATCTAATGGGTAAGAAGTTTGAGTTAAGAACTAATCATGATGGGTTAACGTACTTGTTTGAGCAAACTAATTTTAATGCAATATAAAAGAGATGGATGGAGTTATTATGTGAATATGACTTTGACATCAAGCATATCAAAGGTAAGTAAAATAAGGTAGTTGATGCACTTAGTGGGAAGCTACATGTGATGCATGTAGAAACTATCAGTATTGGTACATCATATTTAAAGGATAAGATCATTGAATCCAATCTTATAGATGAACTTTATTAATACGTAAAATAAGGATTGCAACAACAAAAAATTCCATGGAAATTTGATAAGTATAAGTTGGAAGAAAATGGGATCCTCTTGCACAGAGATAGAGTCTATATTCACAATGCTGGAGATATAAAGAATATGGCTCTGAAAAAAATGCATGATGTTCCTTATGCTGGACATTTGGGTTATTAGAAAATACTAACAGTAGTAAGGAAACAATACTATTGGCCAGGGATAAAGAATGATGCAAAATATATAGCTAGGTGCATGGAATGTTAGAAATTTAAAATTGAGCATCAACACCCAATGGGATTATTGCAGCGCTTTCCAATACCAGAATGGAAATGGGATGTAGTGACGCTGGATTTCATCACCAAGTTTCCAAAGAAAAGATTGAAAAATGATGTTATCATGGTTGTGGTAGATAAGTTGACTAAGGAAGCACACTTCATTCGAGTAAAGAAAATTCACAAAGAAGATAACATTGTATATATTGACATGAGAGAAGTAGCCAGATTGCATGGTGTTAACACCCAAAAATTGTTCACCTAGCTCATCCCCCTAGTCACATAACCCATTCATCCATTTTCCCTAAATTTCTAGCCTCCAAAAACCCAAAAATCCATAAATTGGTAACCAAATGGGAAAAAAATCATTATTTCCCTCATCAATTAGTGAAAATCCTTCAAAAAAGGTTAAAATCCCATAAAAAGGGTCAAAATCCCCCTCGCCAAAAAAAAGGAGAAAAAGTCAAAATAAAATTAAAAAGGAGGAAACAATCAAATACCACTGGCCAATACTATTGGTTTCCCAATACCATGGGTCCATACTCCACAACCAAAAATTGCTATAAAAATGTGATGGAGGCCCCCCATTTCACATCCATGTATCACTCTTCCTACCCTTATGCTACCAAAATTCCTACTGCACTCTAGCCTACCTCTTTGAGCTTTTGTGCCCATATAGTCGAGTCTTGGCCACCATTTGAGCATTCCGAGAAGAGCAAGGAACCTTGGAGAGTCATAGTGATACTCTTTGTACAGCTGCGAGGCCCTACATATCCTGAACTTTTAAGGTAAACTCTGATTGTAAATCATTAAATTTGCAACATAATACAAAATACAAATTTTATTTATGGGTTCCTGTTGATCTGTTATATTATTGCATTAGTTAGATTAGTGTTTATTTTTATTTGCACTCACATATTATCTTTTTTTGAAACAACTACTAAGGGTTCCATAATGCTTAGTAGGTTCTCTTTAGCATGGGCTAGTTTGAAAACACTAGCTACAGTTTTTGCGACTCCACTGGGTCGATTCCCATCGATCTATGGTTTGGTATGATAAATAATTATTTTTAGTTTGGTATTTATTGTTTTTATTGAATTTTACAGTTCTAGCCTAGCTTTAGACCCTATACTTGCAGATGTGGCTATTTCCTTAGAATTACCCTTCATCAGTCATGTTTTTACGGCTCGGCCTGTGACTGTAGAGTCACATTTTCGCGCTGTAGCGTGCGAATTTCCGACAGAAACCTGCACCCCTAGCGCGACTTCCGACTAGAAACCCGCACTCCAACGTGACTTTTGGCCCACAAATCACGCCCCAAGTGTGCTTACTAGCCTGATACCCACATGCTCCGTGCGCTTTCCATCCCGATACCCGCATGTTTCGCACGCTTTCTGGCCCAATACCCCCACGACATGTGCGCCTTTCCTCTTGCAACCTGCGTGGTCCACGTGGTTCTGAGCCTGAAACCTGCACCCCTGCCGCACCTTTTCTGACAAGACCCATGCCCTTTTCCTGTTTTTAGTTTTCTTGTTTCGGCATGGTTATTATGCAGCCTACGACACCCAGAGTGCGACTTTTCCCTTCACAGACGCACCTTGCCCCTGTTTTTTTCCTTTTTTCTTGACCTTGGCTACACCATAACCCCTTGTTTTCATGCACCCATTTGACATTGGGACCTTTCTACTGTTTCCTTGCTATAGAATTTGAGATTTTTTCCTTTTGCATACATCCCCAGTGCATTGCTATCTCTTGCATCATATTTTCAGTAAGTTTATTTATTACATACATGTTATAGAAGTTAGTACTTTTATTTCAGTCTTAGTTGTTTATTTTCATCATTTTCTTTCAACGATATTGGGTCTACACCACTTGTGCACCCACACACTCCCCATAATTAAGGTGAGACTTAAATCGGCTTAATTAAACACACATTAACCCTACTTGGGGACCCAAAAACAGCTTTGTAGCTAGGCAGGTTTTTGGGGTTAGGAATCCAAATAACACCCCCTTTGTCATACACATTTGAGACATAGTTGTTTTCCTTTAGGGAGCCAAAATCCCCTATTATTTATTGGTATGGTTGACACCGATTTTTCATAGGGCCTGTCCCTTAGGAGGGAAAGTGGCAAGACTAGTTCCGAAAGTCTGAGTAGAATATCACTCTCCATTCTGTACTGAAGGACACCAACTCCTTATTCTCATCATGCATGTTGGCCTCCATACCAGGTGTGCGATGACCAAACAACAAAAGCCGCGAGACACCTTTCTAGACATGCCATGAATGGGGTAGCTTAGTTTCCATTCTTGTAGGAATATTTTACCTGGAGTCCCTCTCGATAAAGGGATATCCTTTAGCCATTTGGTTCTCCATTTCGTATTGCGTGACTGTGGATTTCATCACCCTGCATGGGATATGATTTGTGTGAGCTTCCATATCTTTTAGATAGGTGTTTGCATGCTCCTATACCCCCTTGCTTAGTGAGTCTTTTTTCTTTCTAGGAGTGTTTCTTGTTGGTATTTTGACCATTTTATCACCGCACCACTTATTGTAGCACATTGTTGCAGCAAGTGTTTTTGAGCTTGTTGTTGGCCCGAGTGCCGTATTTTTACGAGTTCTCATTTTGCACACACAATTGCACTAGGATTTTTTATTGCTTTATCTCCCACAAATATTTATCACTTTTACACCTGTAACCATTGATTCAATAGGACATTCTCGTCGCCTACGAGGAAAGTCCCTGCAGTACGATCCACTTGACCCCACTCGTTAGGATCCCTTGAGATGCACATGTTCGACGCTGGATATTCATCCCAATGCCCCTTATTTCACATATGATTCTGAGCTAGATTCACATATATACATAGATCCTTCTAGCCCCATGGCTGGCGTGAACCACAACCCCTTTCACGGCAGGATTTTTGGTAGTGGCTCCACCACTATCCCATCCACCATTTCAGCATCCATCCCTGCTATGCCATCTACAGAACCTACACCTGGCATTTTAGTCACTACTTTTATACCCATTAATAGCGGATCTATTCTGACCACCATCCCTTTGGTCACCAGTAGTACTCTTGGGGGATCTATCCCTTCCTCCTCAATCCCTCCACCCTTTACTGGTAGTCCCTCAATCCCCATTATGACACGGGCCACTAACCCACCACTCTCTGAGTATCAGACGGAGATTCAAAATTTACTTCTAACTTTTGGAAAAGATTGTTTGAGAGGTTTGGCACAAGTCTAAACATGAGTACAACATACTACCCTCATATAGATGGAGATACATAAAGAGTTAACCAAGTGATTAAATATATATTAAGGATATATGTGATCAATCAACTAGCTAAGTTGGAAGATTACTTACACTTGGTGGAACTTTCTTATAATAATCGATATCGTTCCTCTTTGAAGATGAGTCCTTTCGAGGCCATGTATGGAAGGAAGTGCAATACTCCCACCAGTTGGGATAATCCAATAGACAGAGTCATTGTTGGACCATAATTATTAAAGCTTATGGAGGATTAGATGGTTAAGATAAATCAAAATATAAAGACAACTCAAGATATGTAGAAAGGCTATGCAAATCAGAATAGGACTTCCATACAATTTCATGTTGGAGATCATGTGTTATTGAATGTTAGACCCAAAAAGAGTTCATTAAACTTTGGAAATTTATCCAAGTTAGCTCTCACATATTGTAGACCTTTTGAGGTCTTAGCTAAACTAGGACCCATTGCTTATGAGCTGGCTCTACCCGCTCGCATTACAGTACATAATATGTTTCATGTGTCTATTGAAAACGTGTATACCTGATGCTAACCATGTAATTGATTGCAATTTGATCTAGGTAATTATAGTGTTTTTATTTTATTTATTGATATATATACATGTATGTACATGGTACTAATCATTCAATCTAATGGATTATGATCCAGGTGGAACCAAAAGTGGATTTTTCGGTATAACTTGTTTCCATTTTGGGTAGCAAGGTCAAGCTACTTCAGAATTGAGAAATCAGGTACGTAAAGGTCCAATGGACCCATTACAGCCCTAAGGATGTGACTTGGGAGTTGGAAGATGCTATGAGGGAAGCATACCCTCATCTATTTTAAATGTTTGGTGTTTAAGGCATGTATGTAATAAATATGCATCGATGATGATGCATTGTTTAAGGGGGAGGGGGGGTGTAATACCCCGATAGTTAAGCCCCAAACTTATGGTATTTTATTTGACTATGGACTTATGTTCTATTTGTTAATGTGACTATGGACTTATGTTCATTTTTTTGATGATGTGATTATGGGATTTTGCATTATTATTATTAATGTTAATGTTGTTGTCATTGTTGTTATCTTTGAATGTTGTTGCCATTAATTAAATAAATAACGGGTTGAGAAAAGGAAACTAAAAGAGTATGAGAGACCATGGATCTCATAGAGTGAGGGGGATGGGGGACATCCCTAGCACCTTATAGATTTTTTTTGGATAGTATTTGTCCATCCTAAATCATTTTGTTCCTTGGTGACTTTAGTAGTGTTGGTCACCCAAACATTGTACAATGGAACCGATTTTTTATTTTTATGAACTATATATGGAATTATTATTGCACCTTGTTTATACCTTAGTGGGCCCTTCTTTCCTAGTGCACCATCCTTAGGAGAAATTCCCTCCTATTTACGTGTTTTTGTCATTTATGAACCCTATCCCTAGATTCTAGGAGTTGTAAGCTAGAATTCAGCTTCCACCTCCCTGATTTGAGCCTCCACCTCAACAAGTGCACCCCACTCCTCCATTAATCCCTGTTTTTGTGCTTATATGATATTTATGACCCTATTGGATCCCCTCTCCCACCCATTTCTCCCTCCTTCATGTTTTTTAAGCTCCCTTATGATTAGTGCGCCTCCTTGTGCTCTTCATGGCTCCACTCCCTGGTTTTTGGTAACTCCTCCTCGTGGTTTTAATATGGGAAAGTGAATCTCCTAACTAGGCCACTGCTCCACTAATTTGAGTTAATTATCCATGATGAAGCCCAACCACACTCAAAACAATTCTAGTTCGCCACCTTGGGTTCGAATTGTCCTCCTTAAGTTATTTATAGAAGTTCTCTCTCCTTTTTGAAGCTAATATTGAGCTTTGGATCACATGACTTGTGCTATGTCACCATGTTGGGAATTTTTATAGTATTGAGAGTGCGTTGAGACATAGAGCTAGTCTATTGGTTTCCCTTTGCTTCCATTATATCACTTTGCTAGTCCAGTTTCTCACAGAGGAAGCAAGGAAATGGGTTGGTGACAGGAGTTACATCCCATATGCAGTGGAGATGGACATGAAAGTAGTAGTGGGAAGCATTGTGGTTCTATGAAGAGGTAGTTCCAAGAGTTTCTAGAATAATTTTTCATCTACACGTGGATCCATGGTCTTGGCTTGGGGGTGACCTATTTGAGTGAGCAAGGCTTGATTGTGTCTACAACTGGGAGGAAATTTGTCCCGCTACAGCGAGTTGCCGTTATTTTGAGATAAGTATTTCTCTTAAATTTTGTTTTCATTACATTATTATATTTGGTATATGTGCAATGGTGGATGAATTGGTTGTCTGCATGTTCATTTATTGAATTTCTATGCTCCTCACCTTCTTTATATTCTTCTTCGTCTTAATAAAAAATTGTAATTTTGGCTTTATGGTATTGAGAGGGGTGCAAACATAGGTTATGTTTCTCCCATTTGTGCTCATTTTTTAGTCATGAGAAATGTTCCATTGCTTCCGGAACAATCATTCTAGTAAGGATCTCCTTTTGATTCATCAAAATTCCTTTCCAGATGACCAAGATATGTATGTTTTGGTCCGACAGTTTTTTGGTGCCAAGATGAGCACACCTATCTTTTTATTGTAAGAGTGTTTTTTACAGATCTATTCTTTGTTGCAAATATGAGGATGAGTTATATATCCTGGATGTAAAAGTGATCGATGGCTGGAGGGTGGAAGCCATACAATCTTATTTTTATTAGTAAAAGATGACTGTAGGGGGCAGTCATCAAGATCTTATTTTGAGGGCTATACTTGTAGCCTCTATTTGCTATGGTTGAATATTGCAGCTTATGGATGTTCTATGATATGTGTTTTTCCTTACTTTTTAGGCTCACTAATAAGACACACATTTAATAACACTGAAAAGTAGATTAATTTCTAAAATAATTGATGACATCAATACTTGGTTATTTATAAACTATGTTATCAAACAAATCAAAAGTACATGAATTAATTATTGAGAGCGAAGATGATGTTTATCATGCCTTAATCATGTTCTTGTTGCGATTATGATCCTTAGCTCGCACTTTGGAAATTATTTAATTAAGTGTCGAAATTATATAATTAATTAAGTGTCGCAACTTTAGTTATAATTCAATATCTATAGTTACAAGTTTTAAATTATTTCGGTGAATGGTTAGTTAGCCTGACCCTCATTTATCTGTATCAGTTGTACTTAAACTTAACTTAGTCTTAATATTAGAACCCTTAACCTTGGTTAAGGGATAGGGACACTACATAGTGTAAATTAGAAGAGGAGTTTTTTGGATGAGATTGAAGGAGATTAACATGAAGTAAAGAGTTACAACAAACCTGAATTGAAAACAGATCCTTTCTTATTCCTATAATAAGATTTCTTCTAGTAATGATTCTAGTAATGGGGAGTGACTCAAAATATATCTTTAAAATGTTGAAATTTACAAAAGGTATTTGTGATTTATTTCCTTAGGTTCTTCATGGATACCAAGTATGTTGGCATTGTAACTCCCAGCAACTAAAAGCTTCTCAATGGGGTAATCTTCTTCCTATTGTTTTCTACTCATTGCATGTTGCATATGTTATTATTTTTGGGGAAACAAAAAAATTGTATTACAATTACACGTAATTGCATAAATAGGAACCTAGTAAAGGGGTTCTAACAAGACCTTTATTTCATATGATCATTGGTTTTCCTATCAAAGAAAACTGCTTAAAATATTTTAACCTTTTCAGTACCAACCACAGCTTCCCTCACGGTGTAGATGGATCGATAGGTCCTGTTGGACACATGAGCTATGTCACAATTTCAAAACCTAGGGAGGTATGTTGGGTTCATCCTTGTAAGGGGGATATGGCTTGTTACGAAGGGATGTGAACTAAAAAATTTCCTTTATCCTTTATCAATAACTAGATCCTTAATAATATGGTAGGATATGTTCCTTAGGTTCTCTCACTTCATGAAATTATTCCTGGATAAGTGGACAAAGTCCTTGTGGTGGCCCTTTGTTTATATTTCATCATCCCAACCCCATGCGTCAACACCAAAATTCTATTCTTAGTTTCATCTTGTCTAATTGTTTGGCATATTGCCGAGGGAGGTGTAGAACTAGAATCCCCTTTGTGACTTGCAAAAATTTCAAAAACTCTTGAAAGTAGCCTCATATGTGCATTGCATTTCAAACTAGATCAGGAACTCCACTATACTATTTTAGATGTTCTCTGCTGGCTACGTTTCTGCTCCTTGTTTGGGAGTTTCCTAAGTTCTCCATTTTCATGGTTGGCCTTATTATCGCCTGATTAGCTTCTTCTGTACAACAACCTAGGTCCATACAAACTTGCTACTACACTAACCCTCATTTCCTTTGTCACCTTTATTCTAATCCTTCTAGTTAAACAAATATGCTTTCATAAAAAACTGATCTTGTGCAAATAGAGGTGGCCATGAGTACTTTTCCTCCACTCAAAACAATGATATTTTTCCTTCCTATTCAACTCATTAAGGATGATGAGGAAAATAGGTCTCTTGCTGTAAATTACAGCACTAAGTTAACATGACAAGGGGTGCTAGTATTCCCATACATCCACTTGTCTCACATGTTTTCTTATCTTGTTCCAACATGGAGTGGCCTGAATCCTCACATAAATTTGCTTGAGCCCCAAATTATCCCCCTGTTATCCATTGTTAAATTTTGAGCATTAATTCACAATACTCTAGGATATTTGCTGAGAGAATAACATATACAGTATGTCAATGCATGACAATCACAATATGACAAGCATCACAAGAATCAAAAGCATAAGAGACAAGAGACACAGAGTTTCCATGGGGAAAACCCTAAGGTGAAAAACCCCACAACTTCCTCAGAGATAGAGAGAGCAATGGCTCAACCAACGTACAACCAAATAACACTGAGATAGTCTCCTAGTAGCAGATGATCCTCCTCCTCACTAGTGCGCCACTTTCTGAGTGAGAGTGAGATACTTTTCCGAGAGAGTAAAATAGAGATCTCCGATCTCTATTTATACTAACCTTTTTGCCCAGTGACCTTATGGGGCCGACTTGTCTAGCTAGGTACATCCACATTATAATATATATAATTCAGGGCCGACCCCACATGGTGGTCTAATAACCCATCGGCAAGTACACACACTTGCGACACTTGTCAATCCACATGACGACACTTCCTTATAGAGGAATGAGACATCTCTTATAAGGGTACAATATATATATATAAAATACACAGATGAATTACATTCCGAAGTTACATATACATCAACACTCCCTCTTAACTAGGAAGGTATTTCTCGACACATATCTGCTAGACAAGTCTTCTTCTCGGGATCATCGTCATCGTCATCGTCACTGCTTCTGCTATCTCAACCAATATCTGACTCTACTCGTCATGGGAAGTTCTACAGAGCTAGTCCTTTTTCATACTGGATGTGGGCCCACCACCTGCAGGTCTTCGTCATCACTGGCCACACTGTGGAATTCTCAGGACTTATTACATGCGTCACAAAACCTCGAAAGAGCATCCCAGGCTGTTACAAGCACACGGCTCTACCTATAGGATCTCCCAGGACCATATTATATGTGACCTCACCACAAAACCTTGCAAGAGCATCCTAGGTTGTTACGAGCACGCAACTCTACCTATAGGATCTCCCAGGGCACGAATTACATGTGGTCACCACAAAACCTCGCAAGAGCATCCCAGGATGTTACGAGCACACAGCTCTACCTATAGGATCTCCCAGGGCACGAATTACATGTGGTCATGGAAAAACCTCAAAAGAGCATCCCGGGACTTATTACGGCACACAGCCCAACCTATTGGATCTCCCAGGGATAGATTATATGCCATAGGACAAAACCTCAAAAGAGCATCTGCCAGATATCCCAGGGCAATGAATTACATGCCATAGGAAAAACCTCGTAAGACTATCTACAGATCTCCTAGGGAAATGAATTATATGTCCTCCCAGAGAAAAACCTCGAAAGATCATTTGCCAGATATCCCAGGGCACCGAATTACATGCCATAGGAAAAACCTCGAAATACTATCTGCAAATCTCCCAGGGCAACGAATTATATGCTCATCTGCACAACCTGATCCACGGCCATAGAGTATCAACTTGATACTCATGATACATCATCCTGATGTACACATGATCATCCTGATAATCATCACTGCAACATCCTGCTGCATGTCATCTGGAGCAACATCCTGAAGCTCGTCATCCATGATCATCCTGATCATACAATGCATCTACCTGATGCATACCAAGTATCTACCTAATACATATCATCATACATGATCCACCTGATCATACAATGTATCCACCTAATACAAATACAAATACATGATACATATCACCATACATGATCCACCTGATCATACAGTGTATCCACCTGATACATATAAAGATACATGGTCCAAGCATCCAACATGATGCATATATAAAAATACATACACATGATCCAACCGATCATATCCAACATCCAACATGATCCGTACATACATATAAATGATCCATCTGATCATATCCAGCATCCAACATGATGTGTACATACATATAAATGATCCAACTGATCATATCCAGCAGAAACCAGAACATCATCTTGATGCTCATCATCTAGCGCTTACATCCACAGCCATGTGAAGGATCCTCCTTCCAACATGCTTGGAATGGCTTCAGCAAATGTGTCCATCACTTCTTCCTCGAAGTGCCCTCGATCTAAAGAACATCAAGCCTCTCTCTGAAGTACTCGAACTTCACTCTGGTTAGTGGCTTCGTCAGCACATCTGCAATCTGCTCGTCCATCGCAACATACAGGAGATTCACAGCTCCTCTCTGCACCATATCCTTGATATAGTGATATTTGATTTCTATGTGTTTCGACCTGTCATGAAACACTGGGTTCTCGGACAGCTTCACACAACTCTGGTTATCACAAAAGATACCAGTAGCATCCAACGGGAGATCAAATAACTCAGACAGTAGCTTCCGTAGCCATACTGCCTCACAACTAGCTGAACAGGCTGCAACATACTCTGCCTCAGCTGTACTCAGTGCTACGCAGGATTGCTTCCTGCTAAACCAAGAGATCACACCTGATCCCATACTGAAGCAACACCCAGATGTGCTCTTCCTATCTGCAGCACTACCAGCCCAATCTGAATCAACATAACCCTGCAGGTTAAACTTTTGATTCGCCTCATGCTTGAGCCCATAATCCACTGTACCCTTCAGGTACCTCAGAACATGCTTTATAGAAACCAGGTGAACACTCCTCGGATCTGTCAGGAACTGACTCAATGTGTTCACAGCAAAGCAAATGTCTGGTCTCGTGTTCATTAGGTACATCAAGGACCCAATCATCTAACGATACATAGAGACATCAACCGGCTCAGATGAAGCATCACATAGAAGCTTCAGATTCGATGCCATAGGTGTGGCCATGGCCTTCCAATCCATCATCCCGAATCTCTTCAGGATATCTACTGTGTAATTCCCTTGGCCAAGGAAGATCCCACCTGTACTTTGCCACACCTCCATACCTAGGAAATAGTGCATCATTCCCAAATATTTCATATCGAATTCAGCAGCAAGCTTCCTCTTAGTATCTGCAATCAGTCTGTCATCTCCTGTTACAAATAAGTCATCCACATACAGGAGTAGAATCACAGGATTCCCTTCCTCAACCTTGAAGTAAAGGTTGGAATCTGCTTTACTCTTGGTAAAGCCCAAACTAGATAGGAAACTGTCCATCCTACCATACCAGGTTCTGGGAGCTTGCTTCAAGCCATACAAGGCTTTCTTCAATCTGCACACATATGACTCCCTATCATGTATTTCAAAACTGAGTGGTTGTTCCACATATACTTCCTCTTCAACTACACCATTCAAGAAAGAAATCTTCACATCCATTTGGTGTATTTTCCATCTCATTGCTGCAGCCAGGGCAAGTACTGTTCTGATGGAAGTATACCTGGCTACAGGTGCAAAATTTTCTTCATAATCTATTCCCTCTTTCTGAGAGAAGCCACGAGCTACGAATCTTTCCTTGTATTTCTCTACACTGCCATCTGCAGCATGCTTGATTTTGTAGATCCATTTGGAAGTCAAAACAGACTTCTCTTTAGGTCTTGGGACAACTTCCCAAACATCATTCTTCATTATTGATTGGTATTCCTCAACCATGGCATCCTTCCATTCTTTCTTGTCCGCTGCTTCTTCATAACTGGAAGGCTCTTTGTTCATAATGTCACAGAGTAAAGCAACATAGCTGGTATGTGATCTAGTTCTCTTCTTTGCTCTGTGTTCTTCTTCTGGAATGCCAAATCTTTCTGCATCTTGAATGAGCTCTCTAGCCCATGCAGGTTTCCTCTTGTGAGAGTTATCCTCACGGGGTGGATCTACAGGTTCTTGTGGATCTTCAAACTCACGAACAACTTCAGCAACTGCTTCAGTCATGGTAGTGTCTTGAAATCTAGTTTCCTTAGGTTCTTCATAAACTTCGATAGGTGCCTTCCTTGATTTGATGAATGCTGAGTTTTCATCAAATGTTACATCCCTGCTGACATCAATCTTCTTGAACCCTGGAAAGTATATTCTGTAAGCCTTTGAGCTTTCACTGTAACCCAAAAAGATACCCTTCTTTCCTGAAGGATCTAGTTTAGTCCTCTTTTCCTTTGGGACATGCGTGTATACTGGACAACCAAATATTCTGAGATGACTAACTTCAGGTTTCTTACCAGAAAAGACATCTTCTGGTGTCTTGTTGTCCAATATCTTGTGGGGTGTTTTGTTCTGCACATATACAGCTATTCTAGCTGCTTCTGCCCATAGATGCATAGGTAGATCCTGGTCATGCAGCATTGCCCTTGCTGCTTCCATGATAGTTCTGTTCTTCCTTTTTGCAACTCCATTCTGTGGAGGATTATACGGAGCAGTCAACTCCCTCTTTGTCCATGAATCACTACAAAGCTTCTTGAAGTCACTAGAGGTGAATTCTCCACCATTGTCGGATCTGAATGTTTTGATCTTCTTGTCAGTTTGATTCTCCATCAAGGTTTTGAATTCCTTGAATTTATCAAACACCTCATCTTTGCTCTTCAAGAACTATACCCAAGTCTTCCTGGAGAAGTCATCAATAAATGAGACATAGTAACATACCCACTCAGGGAACTGGATGACATAGGACCACATACATCTGAGTGGATGATTTCCAGGATGTCTTTTTCCTTGCTTTCACAGCTTGGGAAAGCCTTCTTAATGTTCTTACCTTTTGCACATCCTTTGCAAACACCTTCATGTTTGGTCTTGATTTCAGGAAGACCCTCTATTGCTTTGCTTTCAATTGGAAGTGCTCTATAGTGCATATGAGCAAGTCTTCTATGCCAAAGTTCACTTGGATCCATGGATTCATGCACCATGGCATGTTTAGGTTGTCCCTTCAATTTATACAAACCTCCCTCTTGCTCTCCAATCACTACTGCATCATCTATGTTCTTTCCCTTTGGCCACATTAGGACTTGGAAATCCACAAATGCAACCCTCATACCTTTTGCATCCAATGCAGAGATGGAGAGTAAGTTCTTCTTGAGCCCAGGTACATAAAGGACTTCTTTCATCTTCAAAGATTTTCTAGAATCTAGGTTGTAGGAGGCTTCACCACTTCCTTTGATTGGGTATTGATAATCATCCCCAAGTTTCACCTTATGGGGTGATTCATGTTCAAATAGGTTCACAAAAGATTCCTTAAACCCAGTCATGTGTTTGGAAGCCCCACTGTCAATTAACCAATCATTACAACCATGGGAGATAGTACTTGTGAGAGCAGACATCAGAACATACTCTTCTTCACTTGATGAGTCATCATCACTATCACTTTCTGCCCTAGCCTTCTTCTTTGGGGGTTCATCATCTTCGGCAGCATGAGCATGAAACCTTCTTTTGCTGTCCTTTTTCTTCTTACTAGAGTTGTTGTTATTATCCCTTTTGTTCTTGGGACAATCTGAAGCAAAGTGACCCTTCTCATTGCATGTGAAGCATCTTAGGTCTTTCTTACTCTTTTGATAGGATCTATTGTGGCGAGAGTGCTCCTTCTTGGTTTTGTTTCTTTTGGTGTGAGCTGCAAGAGCTTGATCTTCACCTCCCATCTTTTCCTCACGAGCTATAAGTCTAGCTTCTTCTTGAGAGCATTCTTCCCGCAATCTGTTGAAGGAGATCAACTTCTTCCTTGCACAAATTCCTTGAATGAAGGAATCCCATGACCTGGGTAGGCCATTTAGAGTGGTCATCACCACTTCACCATTATCCACCATTTCATCCACTGCTTCTAGTTGTTCCTTGATCTGGGAGATCCTTGAAAAATAAGATTGAATGGTTTCCCCATTCTAAAACTTTACTCCTTTCAATTGGTTCCGCAGGGTCATCTTCCGATTTATGTTCTTTCCTTCAAATAGCTTGGTCAAAGATTCAAACATCTCCTTGGGTGTCTTAAGAGAAGACACATGGGGTGTGAGATGGTCTTTGATAGAATCAGCAATGATTCTCTTTGCCTTGACCAATTTCTTCTTATGCAATACCTTGGCCTCTTCATCCTCTGGGATAGGGATGTCTTCTTTCACATATGAGTCCAACTCATTTTCTTCCAGGATTAACCCAATCCTATACTTCCAGGCTCGGAATTTATCAGCTCCTCAAGCTTGGTGTGGAGAGACATCTTAAAGAGTACTTCAAATGGAAATAGAAAAGATTTAGGTCTTACCACTTGAAATGCTGAAAACTGGATCTGGTTCCGGATTAGGGTTTGTCGAAAAAACCCTAAAAATTCAAAATGTGAATTTCAAATTTCTGAAAGGATAGAAAGATGTGCCTTGATGAGCTGATCAACCTGGTGTATTCAGAATTTGAGATCATCAAAGTTTTGCCCTTCAGAATTGCCTTTTTGTCCTCCCGGGTTCACTAGGAGAGCCCTGAATTAGGGTTTGAGTTTTTTGGAGATCTACCCAGCCAAAAATCTCGATCCAAATCTCTAAACTTCGATTTTTCCAAGGAGCTTCCAGCTGTGCCTTCAGATTCCAGAAATTCCTATTTTTGTGGAAACCCTAATTTTTAGGGCCAAATCTGAAAATGCTCGGAATTGAATTCTAATTGGACAGATAAATGCACCTTGATGAGTAGAGCCAATCTACTATACTGATTTTCAAAAATCTATGGAGAGAAACCCAATAAACAAGGAACTCAAGCTTCCGTCACTGCAAAATGTCTTCTTCTCAAGTTAACTCTGATACCATGTTAAATTTTGAGCATTAATTCACAATACTGTAGGATCTTTGCTGAGAGAATAACATATGCAGTATGTCAATGCATGACTATCACAATATGACAAGCATCACAAGAATCAAAAGCATAAGAGACAAGAGGCACAGAGTTTCTGTGGGGAAAACCCTAAGGTGAAAAACCCCACAACTTCCTCAGAGATAGAGAGAGCAATGGCTCAACCAAAGTTCAACCAAATAACACTGAGATAGTCTCCTAGTAGCAGATGATCCTCCTCCTCACTAGTGTGCCACTTTCTGAGTGAGAGTGAGATACTTTTCCGAGAGAGTAAAATAGAGATCTCCGATCTCTATTTATACTAACCTTTTTTCCCAGTGACCTTATGGGGCCGACTTGTCTAGCTAGGTACATCCACATTATAATATATATAATTCAGGGCCAACCCCACATGGTGGTCTAATAACCCATCGGCAAGTACACACACTTGCGACACATGTCAGTCCACATGACGACACTTCCTAATAGAGGAATGACACGTCTCTTATAAGGGTACAATATATATATATATATAAAATACACAGATGAAATACATTCCGAAGTTACATATACATCAACATCCATATGTTTGTTCATCTTATTGAACCATCTTCTTACATAGTAAAACCTTATTACACGAATCTTGGCAACAATACCCTTAATTTCCTCCCAGAGATCCTAGTAAAATTTCAAGCAATGAGAAGAGTGGATGTTCTATTCGAGCAAGGAGAAGGAGATATGAAAGGAGAATATTACATAAATGAGACAGAACAGATAGTGAAGATTACATTCCCAGATCTTTCAAGGATTAACTATTTGGGTGACAATGTCTATTGAGCTTCTCTAAGACTAGTCACATTTTTCACCATTACAACCATACCTTTTTGCGATGTCAAGTAAGTTCATTCATATTTAAACGCTTCTTAAACAATACCTGGTCTCATTTTCTTTGTCTTTTCATTTTTTGAAAGATCCCAAGTCTAATATCCATATGGATTATTTTGGAATTTGGAATTGTTGTAAGCCATTTCTGTGAAAAATATGTGTTCCAGGGTTTTCCACACAAACAACTCCCTCCAGTTAGCATTCAACAGATTACTTTTAGATTTCAAAGGCCTTCTCGGTAAGAATGATGTACTTACTTTTAAACTTTCTTTTCAAGGACGACTTCTTGTACAAATGGAGTCAAATTCGGTTTTAGAAATTTTGGAAACTACCAGCTTTAGAGGGCTACAATGGGTTTAAATGTGGATCTTCTATTACCCTTCTCTTTCATTCCAGATTATATCATTCTTCCTATTGGAAATGGTATCTTAGATCAAATTTTTGGGGCAATGGAGGGAGAATTGGCTTCCAAAATTATAAGGGTTACAACATTTGGTGCCATGTCTCAACTCAGCTAATTGGTATAGTTCCATGGGTGTCACCTCCATGAGTTGTTTTCTTTACTAAATTCTGAGTTTGAGAATATTAGAATGTATTTCTATGCAATATTCATTGAATATAATGTATATAAATCCAATGTTGGCAAAGGTTGAAAATTTTCTGTACTCCTTATTTGCATTTGAATCAGAGAACAAATCTTGTAGAAATACATGGAAATTATTTATTAGTTAGTTCGATGATTAGCACAAATACATCCCAGGTTAACAAATAAGATATCAATAAATTGAAAATAGTATGGCCTTCAAGTGTCATTGATGATCTTCTCTTCTCCATTTGATGTTCCATGAGCCTTATGTTTGCCATATCCATAAAACATTTTAGTAGTCTGATGCAAATTTGATGGACAATGGACTCCGGTGGAATGTTTTCAAAAGTTTTAGATGGCATCTAATATATTTTTTATTTCTATTCTACGTTACAATCTAAAATGGTTGAAAGGGAATCTAGAAGTTGAAATATCTTAGTACTCATGATTTCGTTGTTTTGGTACTAGCGTAATGGATATTTTGGAAACCAGCTTGTGGATTATCCATGTCTCCTTAAGTTCCGATATTAAGGTCAGACTAAATGAAAATGCATTATGATCTTATTGACATATGGCATATAAATATATTTTATTTTGTTGCACGTCTTGTTAAATTGCATGGGACAAATTTATATTGTGAGCGATCATTGGAAACAACCTAATTTTTCATGAATGCAAGTGATAAAGGAAAAAATAGCATCCTTGATCAATCACTTGCATCAAAGAGATATATTCATGAAAATTGTTAAATTGTGAGAGGCAGAGCATGAACAGAATATTCGGAGGAGGCTTAAACAAAACAACGCGTGATTGCAATGGAGCATTGCGGCTCTCCTAGATCTATTCCATTAAACTCAAATGAACACGAATACACATTTACATATATCGATGCCTCTTCGTATGAGGCACATTAACTTCTTCAACTAATGCATTAACTCCTTGTACAACGATAGGTGGATTTAAACACTTGGCTGGAAGAATTATCTCCAACACTCCCCCATAATTCTGACCATAAACAAACTAAATGCTAACATGCTACAATATTACATTTTAGGCCTATGTGGGCTTACATTCATTTCAAAAATCAAATATTCATCATGCCTGCTGGTCTAAGTCTCATCTAGGCTTACATTCATAGATCCAAAAATTGATTTACTTCACTATAGGATATGGAACATGTTTACCTTTTCTTCTTTCTGCTCCACACTTTGAACTCAACATTCTTCTTCACCTTATTCTTCATTCTCACCTTCTTCTTCATATTTTCTTCAAGCTCCTTGGGCTTGATTCTTCCATCGATATCTATAAATTCTTCAATGGACTGCTGCCATGTATGTTCATCCACAAATTCATTTGCATCCTTGTTGTTTGGATCAATCTCAAGTGCTTTCTTTATGTCAATCTCTGCTAGCTCCAAATCTGCTATCTGAATGTACGCTTGTGCCCTTCTGTATAAAGCCTTCACATTTTGAGATTCAATTTCCAAAACCTTTGTACATAATTTTTTTTCCTGAGTGTAATCCTTCAATTTGAATTTACAACCTGCATTGTTCAGATTACAAGTGACCTTTAAAGGCTTAGATTGCTTCTTCTCTTCCTCACTGAATGATGTGCCATATTCAATATACTTTGTAGCCTTCTCATATTTCTTTGAAGCCCTAAAATACTTGCTGACCTTGAATAATGCATTCCCTTCTTCTTTCGTCTTCCCAGCTGCCTCTATCTTTTTAGTTGTGTCCATGTCCCATGACTCTTTCTCCTTTACAAATGAAACCAGCTCAACTTCATAAATCAGAGAGGACTTCAGTGGAACAACTGCCAAATCCGTCTTAATCTCAGTTTCATAACCATATTCAGGTGCTACAGTCACCAAGGAAACTTCTCCTTTCTTCATTGTCATAACCGCTCTATCTAGTCCATCAACAACTTTCTCTTCTCCAGTCATAAATTTGAATGGCTCTTCATCATATCCTTTTTCCTTGAAAACAATACCATCCTCTAACTTGCCGATGTATTTAACTTTCACAACTGCCTCATCATTAGGTTTTTCATAGCCTTCTCCTTGCTTCAAGATTTTCTTCAACACTTTCTTATCATCAGTGACTCCTTCGACAACCTTCCAAGACACAAGCTCAAGATCTACCATCAATGTTGCATTTGGTGGAACGGCCACATCATTTCCACTTACTTTGTGGCCTTTATGTCCAAAACCATACTGAGGCTTCACTGTTAAGAAGACTTTTTCAACAGATTTATCATATTCTTCAGATTTGTTATCTAGTTCTACATTCTCTATGTAGTCTTCATCATACTTGGGCTTTTCTAGCCACTCTTCAATAAATTTCAAATCTTCATCCAAATGTGTTGGTACTTTGACTGCATGCTCTTTTTCTTCAGCTATTGCAGGCGGATTCTTGCTCTCAATACTTGCACACTCACAAACAACAGAAATGTTATGAAAATATTTTTCCCTCATGTGCATGCTCTTCATGAGCTCATCTTCTTCTTCACATTCAGCCTTTACTGGCTGTCCTGCAACTACTTGAGTTGTTGATTCATCATTTTCTGCTGCTGCTATGGCAGCTTCATCTTCAAGAATATCTAGGTTGGTAGCTTCTTCAACTTCAACATCATCTTTGTCATCTTCATCCACTTGTGGTTCTGCACAGTGGGTTTCACTGTTCTCAAACTTATCTGGCTCTGCTTGGCTGACAGAGTCCTCGACCATTTCATGTGAGCATTCAACTTCTACTTCAACAGCTTTGACTAAGACTGCTGGATCCTTTTCAACTATTACAACAATTTCATCTTCATTTGTGTTTGGGGAAAGTGCTTCTGCTGGTATAGCAGGTTCTTCAACTTCATTATCCACAACTATGTGAGGTTCACTAAATTTTTCAATAACTTCTATGGCTGGAGTTTCTACTGCTGCAATGGCAGTTCCATCTTCATATTCATCCACAAGTGCCTCTACACCGTGGGATTCACTAACAGCTAGGCTGTCTTCTGCTTCAACTGCAGGCTTCTCTTCTACTACTTCTTCTACTTCTTCAACATGCTATGACATTGTTGGATGCTTGCACATGTAACTCCCCCTTTCACTGAACTCCTCTTCCAAGATTCTCCATGCTTCCTTGGAAGTCTTTGCTGCTGCTATGTTGTGAAAAATACTTTCATCCACATCTTGTTGGATGATATGCAAGGCTAAAGCATCTCTTGCTTCATAATTGTGGTCAAAATGTGTATCTATATACCGTAGATAAACCCTCATTCTACTTGACCATAAATCGAAATTCTTACCATTGAATGGTGGAGGTGATGGCAAACACACTCTGCTCCACTCATCTTCATGCTTCCTGGCTTGTCTGATCCTCATTCTTTTGCCCATTTCTTCTCTTCTTTGTTGGCACGCCATGTGCGGGCACTTGTCTTCTTCATGCAAGTCTCCTACTTGCTTCTCCCTCCCTTATCGCCCCCTAAAAAAAATATGATATTGCTTGCTGGCTGCAAGACCTATAAAAAACGCCCCCTTAATACAAAACACTCTATTTTTTTTTATTTTCTTAGTTAATGATTCTTCAGTCTTTTCTTCTACTGTCGTTTCAACAGTGGCAGGAACTTCTTCCTTACCATATGCTTCTTCAGTTTTTTAATCAACAACGACCACTTTGGCGGGAGCTTGAGCTACAGGCTATTCTTTAGCAGGCTCATCTTCAGAGGAGGCTTAAACAAAACAACGGATGATTGCGATAGAGCACTGCGGCTCTCCCAGATCTATTCCATTAAACTCAAATGAACATGAATACACATTTACATATATCGATGCCTCTTCATATGAGGCGCATTAACTTCTTCAACTAATGCATTAACTCCTTGTACAGCGATAGGTGGATTTAAACACTTGGCGGGAGGAATTATCTCCAACAAAAATGAGGTGTAGGTGAAAGGTATAACTTTCCTTGTAGTCTCAAACATTCTTCTTCTTTCCTACTAAAATGTTCACTGGAGTTTTAAACAACCTCTATTCAGCAAAACAACTCATCCTACAGTTTGGTACTTTCAAAAAAACTTAAATTTTAAAACCTCTGTTTCATAAGAAAATGTCTCTACAATCAATTTCATCTTGCCTTTCAAATACGATTTCTACATACCAAAATTATTCACCACTTATGATAATATTTATACTTTGAACCTTCTAACAGAGAATTTATAAAAACTAGAAATGCATGCTTACGTGAGTTCAAATATCAGTTACCATAATTAAATATTTGGTACAAGAATTCAACTGTATTGACTGGAATCTAACAACGTTATCGAAATCAAACATTGGACATCAATCTAAAAGATGTATCCTATTTATTGAATTCGATTGCTAAAGATATTAAGCTTGATCTTCCTCTCAACTTCTGGCCAACGCAATGATCACCAATCTGACTTATAATTAACTAAAACAAATTAAAACAAAGGAAATTCCTTGATGTAGTGTACTCCTTTTTGTAGCGTACTCCTTTAATGGCACATAGTTTACACACATCACATATTTTAAGATGAATACACAGATATCAAATATGGACTGGCTACCCAGAGCGGTTTATACTCCATCATGAGTTGTATAGAACCTGAACTTATTGGAACTAGAAGAATATATGCACAAAGGTATTGATTTACAAACCTTTTGTTTCTATTATTTTCAAAACCTTCAACATCATTCAAATCATGTGCCTCATCCAACCCTCCTTTTACATAATAAATCTCAAATTATATACACTATAACAATCTAACCTATATCCACACATATTGAATCGAACCATCTAAATTTAGCAAGGATCACATATGATCCTACTTCTTCTCTAACTAGCAACACTTTTCCAATTACAACTTAATTGAGAATACATATCTTATTCGATTACATTTGGAATTCATAAAGCCTAATCAAAAGAAAGATCATTACTCTATACCTACTTTCAGGGAACCAACTCCCATTAGTAAAGTCTGGATTGACTTTCTAGAAGCCAAGTATGAATGTCGAGTGATGCTCCTATATCAATTACACTGCCTTTTGGAATGGTCATTGATTATACACATTACCAAAGAACTTACATAAACAAATATCTTCCCTACTATATTACTATTATCCCTATAAGATAAGTAGTTTCTACTGTTATAATAATCCCATATTCAAGCAGAACTCACAAAATATTCCTCTAATGATCCAAAATTATTTTACATAGATAACACCTTAAAATAAATATACCAAAAGAAAAGAAAATAAAATTAGATCTTTCCTCCTTTTAATATAATAGGTTTTTATAGAATAATAATGCTCCACTGTTATTGGTCTCAAGAAGCTTAAATGTTTTTGGCCTACAAGACCACCCATTTTGGATGATGCTACCTGCTGCAAAGGAAGTTAGTATTCTTCAATCTCCGTGATGTTGTTCATCAGCTAAGGTGAGTCTTCTTGACCGACCCACATGTTGTTCATTAGTTAAGGTAAGTCTTCTTGACCTACGCACACTAGCATCGTACAAGACCACCCATTTTGGATGATGCTACCTGCTAGAAAGGAAGTTAGTATTCTTCCATCCTTGTGACGTTGCTCATTAGCTAAGGTAAGTCTTCTTGACCAACCTACACTAGCATTATGCACATTCCATGAACCTACAACTACACAATCACAATCCTCTTTAGAGTAAATGAGGTTCTCGTGGTTACATCTCCCCAACCCCAAAATAGCATCCTCAAATGCCTATGATCTAGATAATTGTTTGTTCTAGCCCACATATTTCGCTTGCAAAGGAGTTGGGGAACAATGATGGTCATGTTTGCAACTAGTCAATTTTCTGCATTGCTCCTTGTTGGATTTGTTGTTTTTAATCCTTCTCAATCAGCTTCTCTCCAAACTGTGTTTTGATTAACTTACTAATTTATCATTTTAAGCATTTTTTTATGGGCATGCATATGACATATTGTATGTTTGGCTTCATCCCATGGTTTATGTAGTTGGTTTCCTTGCTATCCTTTTCCAACATGTGGTCTTATGCTTGATTTGAAGGCATATGAATATGTGCTTTCATTGCGCAGATGAGTGCCATTCCTTTATTATGAACACAATTCTATGGGAGAATCTACCCATTCCTTTCTTATGGACATTAACATTAAGCTATTGGTGACTTTCATATGCAAAAATGTTGAATTCTTAGAATGGAATTATTTTCTACACGTTTAGCATTGATAATTCGTCCATGTTACTTCGAAGTAAGATGACAATTGTGATAAGATTATAACTTTACTTTTTCATTGCATTGATCTTCTCGAGTTTGATGATATTGAAGGGAGAAACACATATCCCAACCACTTAATAGGTTTTTTCCAAACTCCAAACATTGTCCGCAACATTGTATGCTTTTGCATGCTTTAATTGAATGCTCTCCATTCTTAAACATGCAAAATGGGGACGAATGTCTATCTTTTTGCAATTTTTTTTTTGTTTTTATTTGTTTTGAGCGAACATCTAATATGCCAAATTTGTAGTTTGTAGGATTTTATATCTGCTTAAACTAGAAGAGGCATCATATAAGCCAATTTATAGATGGACACATTACACCATAAGTGGCACATACTTTGAAACACCTTTGTGTATTTATGGTTCCTATTTTCCTTATAATCATGTTCTCATGTAGAAGCAATGAAATTGAGAGGTAGATTCTATCTAATTTATTCATGTCTTACAAGGCTTGTTCATTTTACAGACACCTAAAGATGATCATGGCTTCTTCTGAATTTTGCAATTACATCATCCAAAATCTATTAAATAAGCAAGTATTTCTTTCTTATATATTTTTTTATCTTCATTATGAGATACATAGCCTAGGGTATAAATCTATGTTCATGTTTTATACTTTCCCACACTGATTTTTACTTGATTGTTGTCATTTATATGCTAACTATATCGTATTGGTAGAATATTATGTAGAATGTTATAATGTGAGGGTTGATGTTAGTGATTGTTTTATGGTTGTGAGGGTGGGGGAAGAGAAATATCATTGATTGTTGGGCTTGATTCCACGCATTTCAATGTATTTTTTCTTTATAAGTTAAAAGTCTACACAGATATCACAAAAATTGTATTATCATTAGTTTGTAGTTGAGAAGAAGCATATGAGATCTATTATCATTAGAAGGGGGATGCAATAAGAGATGGCTAACACTTAGTCCTTAGAACCTTAGGGGTTGCTACTATAACATAGGCATAATACTTCACTTAAGTTGTATATGGACACGATGGACCTTGGTGCACTTAGTAAGGACAAATAGATCTTTGGTAGTCAAATGCATGAGTCTATGGAGTTAGAGTTAGGTTTGAGTTCTTCTTTTATCTTTTTATATGAGCTAGTTTTGGGTTCCCACTTTGTATTGTTATCATGGTACCACACAGTCCCTTTGTCCTACTTTTGTGGTCATTTGTTGGACACAAGAAAAATTATATTATCTTATCGTATATTAGATACCACATGAATTCATTTTTACCTTCACACTATGATGTCATCCTTTTTATAATGTACCAAGTTTGTTTCCACTGAATACATGGCTTGGTGTTCATCCCCCCACAAGTAAGTGCTTTGATCTTGAATTTAAATTCTCCATTGCTTTATGAATTGGCATATTGTTATATTTTGTCTAGAAGCTATTCCTATAATTGCAGGTTTCCTTCATGCTTTTTTTCTTGACTATGTGTTGTTTATATGACTCGACGGTTTACTTTTGTATCTGTAATAATATCTTGTCAAATATGAAATTTCATTGGAATTTTAATAAATTGTCACCATGTTTTCTGGTTAGATTATTCAAACTACCCTTTGGAGTCACATAATTTACAATGTTGTCAATTAGATTTTGTTGTCCATTGGAGTTTGTTTTTCATGTGGACAAAGTAAGGAATTGTATTTATTTAACTCATAAGATTTTTATGAAGTTATGTACCATGCTTGGAACATGAATGGTCTAGTTGGAATTCTAATCAACCAATATACAATGTGATTTCAATTCTTATATTAGGTGTAGGCATGTATAATATATGGTAACTAAGCAATATATGTATATGTCTTAACATTTCCCCAAGTCTTAAAGGGTACTAGATCAATGGAAGAGCACCTGCAGGAGGTTGGTGGTTCAATTCCTCCGAGCCCTATCTACAGAAATAACTGACTAATTAAATGATTGGTTAACAACAATAAATTTATAAATAAATGAGAAGTTAACAACAATCCATGACTAAATAAATGACCAATTAACTACACTTAATGACTATCTAAACAACTAATTAACCACAATCAATGACTAAATGAATGACTAGTTAACAACAATGATTGACTAAATAAATAACCAATTAACAACAAGAAATGAATAAATAAGTGACAAGTTAATAGAAATCAATTACTGAATAAATGACCAGCTAACATCAATTAATGAATAAAACAACGAGTAAATATACGACCAAAGTTCCCACAAGGGTGTATCTCAATCGGTGATTTGTTTGATATGAATGAAATGTTGTAAATATAGGTCACAAGTTCAACCCCAACTTACCCATGTCCCATTCTTGCGGGTTATGTGGGTGCATAAATGGGTATAGTGGTAGGTCGATGTACTAACCCCATCCCAGTTTTTTATTCCTATGGTACTATATATATATATAAGCAAATTGACTAATCAAAACAACCAATAAATGACTAAAAAATTGTATTCACTTATTTAGTTGCATTATAAATGACTCTTTTTCTACTAGTACTTTTTAAGACCCTGCATGAGTGCTTCATACTTTACAATGTTATTTGTACAATCAAACTCTAACCTACATGGTATAAATATTTTACTCGCCTTTGGGTCTAAAAGCAAGCAACCAACACTGGGGCCTTCCATAGACTTCATCCCATTAAAGTACAAAGACCAAGATTCACTATCTACATTAAAAATCATAGTATTTACATTATTAACAAGGGAATAAGGTGGATCAACGTGAGTATAATTAAAAATTTCAAACTATTGTCCTAAATTTCAAAATGGACAATTTTTAGCCCTAAAGTCGCCAAATAATGAGTCAACGCCAAAATTTCCCAAAATTGAATACAAAAAAATTATTGGTTCATTAGGATCATCTAATTCAGTCATTATGTGCTTCATACACCTCTCCATATTTACCTTAATCTGATTTGGCCTACCATTATGGGGAAACCAGAGGTGTGACCAATCTATAGCAAAGTACCCTTTCAAATTTTGTGACAAATCCCTGCTTAGAAATAGTCCATATGCATTGGGAATATCGACTATAATTATATCAATGGTTTGATGCACATGTCGATTATCATCTAGCCTAATCAATACCACTTTCAATTCTCCTAAAACTCTAACATTGGAATGGTCTCACTAAATAATTTGAGCTTCAGAGGATATAAATTATGCATTAAGTTTCTTGCAGACCGAGTAAGGAATAACATTAGATCATGCTCCTAAGTCAACCATACGGTTGTGAACATTCATGCTGAAAATATCAAAGGTGAGGAGAAAGGGAGGAGTAGTTGAACTTGATTTTTATCCAATTATGGAAGCTCTATGGATAGAATGCTTCTTGTAGGTATCTACATTTGCAACAGTCGTTCCTAAGTTAGGATTCCCCTTAATTTTAGTATTTGTACTAGGACTGTTTCTCTTTGAGGAATCATTGTTTATACTTGCTGAGATGATAGGAATATTTTGAGATGTTCTCATGGGAATTGGAAGGATCTTCAAGAATTCAAATAAAGTAATATTTTCCTTAGTCCTCTTTAAATCCTGTACCAAATAATATTGTAATTTATGTGTTTGTAGAGTTTTATATACCATGGGTTGATATTTAGGGGCATAATTGGTATTTCTGTTATGATTTGAAGTTGATAGAATTTGGGCGTCTATGGGGCCTTTACTATGTGTGTTGTAATAATGTTGATTAGTAAAGATTGATCTATCATCATGTTCAAATTTATTTCGAGAACTATCCCATAAGTGGTTATTGGTTGGAGGGGGTTCTTTAGTGATTTCATTAAGAATTTATTCCTCCTCCTCTTCTAGAGATTCTTTGATTTGTTATTTCGAATGGAACTTTTTACCAGTAGCTAAAGCTGCAAATATGTAGCATAGATCATCAACAGTTATTCCTTTAGTAGGAGAAGGTGGTTTATTGACACTAGCTTGAGAAGGTAGTCTATATGTGTTAAAATTTAATATGCTAAGACAGAAAATAACAGCATTACATTCCATTTCACAATAATAGCATATACAGGATCACTGAAGAAACAACAAGCACAGCATAAACACAAGAGACACAAATTTATCCTAGGAAACCCTCATGGGGTAGAAAACCCAGTAAAGCTTCCTCAATATAGATGACCAGCAATATACAAAGATGCAAACCAAAGACATGATCTCCTCCTCCACCATAGTAGACCTCTCCTCCACAAGTGCGCCTCTCTCAAGTGAGTGAGTTTATCAAATGAGGAACATACCTCCTCTATTTATACACTACACTGACATGTATTTTACACAAGTACATGTAGGTTCGTATTTAACCATTAGGTTAAATATCCTATTATAACTGACTGGGCCGACCCCCACATGGTGGGTCTAATAACCCTAGTTACCACAACCAATTCGGAGGAATAAACATCTTCGAATTCATAGTATAATCACATCGGAGGGATGGAACATCTACGGAATAAATAATATACAAATATAATATTCTTATAAGTTACAATATTCAACTCTCCCCCTTAAAGAGAAGGATATTATAATAACATCTGCAGGAGCAACGAGTCATACATCATACATGATACATCTATATATCATCGGAAGCTTTCTTCAGTTCATCATCATCGGTAACTCAACTAGTTACTAGAACATCGACATCACTCGATCATCAGCATCGTCATCACACGATCATCAGCATCGTCATCACACGATCATCAACATCGACATCACACGATCAGCATCGTCATCACACGATCATCAGCATCGTCATCACACGATCATCAGCATCGTCATCACACGATCATCAGCATCGTCATCACACGATCATTAGCATCGTAATCACACGATCATCGGCATCGCCATCACACGATCAACATCGTCATCACACGATCATCAGCATCGACATCACACGATCAGCATCGTCATCACACGATCATCAGCATCGTCATCACATGATCATCAGCATCGACATCACATGATCAGCATCTTCATCACACGATCATCAGCATCGTCATCACACGATCATATTACAGGATGATCAATCCTGCTCTCTTTAGGACATAGGTCCATGGATGATACAATACAGATCAAGTTCCAGGATGATCAATCCTTATCTCTTTAAGACAAGTCTCATGTCTAGGGACGATCTAATCCCAACCACAGTGCCAGTCTTTTTTCATACTGGATGTGACCTAGATCAGATCTAGGATTTACCGCCACAGAGCCAGTCCTCTTTCATACTGGATGTGTCACGTCTACAGAGCCAGCCTTGTTTCATGCTGGATGTATCACATCTACAGAGGCAGCCCTGTTTCATGCTGGATGTATCACATCTATAGAGCCAGCCCTGTTTCATGCTGGATGTATCACATCTACAGAGCCATCCCTGTTTCATGCTAGATGTATCACATCTACAGAGCCAGCCCTGTTTCATGCTGGATGTATCACATCTACAGAGCCAACCCTGTTTCATGCTGGATGTATCATATATACAGAGCCAGACCTGTTTCATGCTGGATGTATCATATCTACAGAGCCAACACTGTTTCATGCTGGATGTATCATATCTACAGAGCCAGCCTTGTTTCATGCTGGATGTAACCTAGAACAATTCTAGGATTTGTCACGTACATTTTGAACCGAGGTCCACAGACGATCCAGTCCTATCATGTACATTTTGAACCGAAGTCCAGGGACGATTCAGTCCTATCATGTACCTTTTGAACCGAAGTCCAGGGACGATCCAGTCCTATCATGTACCTTTTGAACCGAAGTCCAGGGACGATCTAGTCCTATCATGTACCTTTTGAACCGAAGTTCAGGGACAATCCAGTCCTATCATGTACCTTTTGAACCGAAGTCCAGGGACGATCCAGTCCTATCATGTACCTTTTGAACCGAAGTTCAAGGACGATCCAGTCCTATCATGTACCTTTTGAACCAAAGTTCAGGGACGATCCAGTCCTATCATTCAATTCTCGGAGACCTCATGTCTACGGCTCAATTCAAAGGACCATAGTCTGAGGATGATCCAATCCCCTTACCTGTTCATTCAGGATTTAGTTCTCGGAGACATCATGTCTACGGCTCAATTCAAAGGACTAAAGTCCGAGGACAATCCAATCCCCTTACCTATTCATTCAGGATTTTGTTCTCGGAGACATCATGTCTACGGCTCAATTCAAAGGACTAAAGTCTGAGGACAATCCAATCCCCTTACATGTTCATTCAGGATTTTGTTCTCGGAGACATCATGTCTACGACTCTCTTTAGGACTGAAGTCCAGGGATGATCCAATCCCCTCAAGTCCACCAAGGACTTCATTCTCGAAGACATACGTCTACGGCTCTCTTTAGGACTGAAGTCCAGGGATGATCCAATCTCCTCAAGTCCACCAAGGACTTCATTCTCGAAGACATACGTCTACGGCTCTCTTTAGGACTGAAGTCCAGGGATGATCCAATCCCCTCAAGTCCACGAAGGACTTCATTCTCAAAGACATACGTCTATGGCTCTCTTTAGGACTAAAGTCCAGGGATGATCCAATCCCATCAAGTCCACCAAGGACTTCATTCTCAAAGACATACGTCTACGGCTCTCTTTAGGACTGAAGTCCAGGGATGATCCAATCCCCTCAAGTCCACCAAGGACTTCATTCTCGAAGACATGCGTCTACGGCTCTCTTTAGGACTGAAGTCCAGGGATGATCCAATCCCCTCATATGTCAATCATGGGTACAAGTATCTTCATCCATACAAGTACATCAAGGCATCATGTATCCTCATCATCAAAACATGTATATCAAAACATGTATCCTCATCAACAAAACATGTATATC
Organism: Larix kaempferi; assembly: GCA_027924585.1. Lineage (NCBI taxonomy): Eukaryota > Viridiplantae > Streptophyta > Pinopsida > Pinales > Pinaceae > Larix > Larix kaempferi. Next base: position 697,600 of record BSBM01000122.1, read on the forward strand.
AAAACATGTATCCTCATCAACAAAACATGCATATCAAAACATGTATCAACAAAACATGTATATCAAAGCATGTATCAACAAAATATGTATATCAAAACGTGTATCCTCATCAATAGCATCAAATACATATATCATTAAAGGCATGTATACATCTATCATCAAAAGCATGTATTCTCACTAATACATCTATCATAAAAAGCATGTATACATCTATCATCAAAAGTAAAAATATAAGGGTCCTAAAAAATAATTCTAAGTAACTAAGTGCAGTAAAAGGTAACCTCATCATTGATGAGACAGACTTGTTATTAGATACTATGCTACTCCCCCTTTCGAGGAGAGTTCTTTTGAACTATACCAAGCTTGTCTCGAAAGTATTCAAACTTCACTCGAGACAGAGGTTTAGTCAAGGTATCAGCAATCTGATCCTCAGTGCTTATATATACGAGCTTGATAGCTCCTCTTTGCACCATATCTCGTACATAGAAGTATCGGATCTCTATGTGTTTTGACTTATCGTGGAACACAGGATTTTTAGTCATCTTAATGCAGCTTGATTGTCACACATAATCACAGTGGGATCCATTTCTAAGTCAAACACTCCATATAATAGCTTCTGAAGCCACATTGCTTCACAGCTGGTAGAGCAGACATCCATATATTCTGCTTCAGCAGTACTGAGAGCCACACTAGATCGTTTCTTGTTGAACCATGAGATCATGGCAGATTCAAGACTATAATATCCACCTAAATGTACTCTTTCTGTCTGAGACACTTCCTACCCAATCAGAATCTGAGTAACCATGTAAACGGAGTTCATGACCTCCAAGATAATATAGACCAAAAATCTAAAGTACCTTTTAGGTACCTCACTACATGCTTTGTAGCTATTAAGTGAACCTTTCTAGGTTCTACTAAATACTGACTTAGGGTATTTACAGCAAAGCATATATCTGGCCTAGAATTTGTTAAATACATCAATGACCCAATGATTTGTCTATATAGGGTCAGGTCCACCAAATACGATGAGTCATTAACTAATAACTTCAAGTTGGAGTCCATGGGAGTGGCCATGGCTTTATACTCCAACATGTCAAATCTTTTTAGAAACTTCACAGCATACTTACCTTGATTTAAAAGATTCCTCATACTTCTAGACCTAAGAAGTAGTACATTAATCCAAGATCTTTCATTTTCATTTCTGCAGCCATTTTCAAGACCTGTTTCTCATTCCTTGTCAGAAAGAGATCATCGTCATACAATAATGGTATTATAGGTTCATCATCCACAACCTTAAGGTAAAGGTTAGGAACAACTTTACTTTTGGTAAAGCCCAAGCTTTGTCATGAAGCTGTCAATTGTCCATTATTCACACTCTGCATTGAATGATCTTCTGCATATCTATCTGTGCCATCTCTCGTCAGATGGGTCTACTAATATGAGCCTCAAAATCATTTGAACTCTGTGGTGAGTTCCTTCTTGCATCCATGTCATATGTGTATAGAAGCCATATTCAACCTTGTAGCAAAGGTTGAGATCCACATCACCCATGATGATCATTAAGCTCATCAATTGACTACCGATCCTGGGTACCCATACAGAACCTGATTCACACTTCTTCTTTAATTACATCATTAAGAGAATGGTCTTATCTAGTCCCTTGGAGCAAAACATCTCATCATGATTCTCTTCCTCTTTCTAAGAGAATCTCTTAACCACAAGCTTTCTATAGTGTGTTTGATTTGTAAATATTTTGTTGAACATCCATCGCTTCTTCAGAGTTCATCATTCATCATGATCTTTCCTACAAATCAAAATTAAGTACATGATTAGTAATGCTTCATAATCATCAAATCATGATAACCTATTATGCATACAGATATCATTTACTATTTCTAATAACAACTCAAATACTTATCTTTTATGTTTGTGTGGTTGCCTCCCGCTTGATCTTCTGTATGTCTTCTGAACTTTTGTTCATTCTATACCACTGTGCATGCTCAAGTGTACACTAGTGTCATCGTCATGATCTCATACACAAACATACATTCATTAGTATATTCTCAATATTATCAAAAACATTCTAATTCTAAATAATCTTGAATATGTACAGTCATGATCATTAGTATTCAGGGTTTCAAGGAAGTCTTCTTTTACTCATGCATATTCTTGTTTGATCTAGTTAGTTAAATCATCAACCAAGATAAGAGACATAACATGCATAAACCCTTGATTACTAACCAATCATACCAAGTATACTTACATAAGGGATCCTAACACAAGGTAAGATTCTAACATGACATAGGAAAACATACCTGGATTAGTATACCTGCTTAGTTATGTACAACATACCTAAACAATCTCTTCAATGATTTAGAGATCCTGAGCTAGAACCTGCATGTCTCATAGGTTAAACATAATATAACAAAGTAATACATACCTCGTGAGTCTTTGTCTTCATGTTGTCATGGTCATGGAACTTGATTTGTCTTTTGTGATGTACCTGTATCTTGTTAGCAGACAACATCAACCTCACACAACACCATAATGCATTAGTACAATCATATAGCCCTAATCAATGAATGTCTTCGATCATTCACATGCATTCATACTGTTACTAGGGTGATAAGACAATTCTAACATTAATCAAGATTGTACTAATAAATAATATGAAGACAAACACATCATGCACTTAATCAAGAATCAGATTTCAAGACATACCTGAACCTCCTTAAGTCATACCTATCGAGACTTCTTGTAGTCTTCTTATATAAGGCCTTAGCCTCAACTCCCCTTGAAACCTGATCTAGAGCTTGATTAGGATTTGCTAGAGAAACCCTAAAAAATCAATCTTTGACTTTCACACTTCTGAATGAATGGAAGGATGTGTCTTGCTGAGCTGATCAAACTAGCATACTTCAATTCCAAAATTTGACCCCTCAAAATTGCCTTTGAAACTTCTGGATCTTCTGGACAGGATCCCGAACTAGGGTTTGATGAAGCCCACCCTTTTGTTCAATCAAAAGGTTTGATCCAAGGCTCTAAACTCTTATTTTTCTGAGGAGCTTCCAGCTGTGGTTACAGACTTCAAAAAATTCCAACTTTTGCTGAAGCCCTAATTTTCCATCTTTCCGATCAAAATCCCGAGCTAGGGTTTGATCAAGCTCGGTCTTCTACCCAACCAAAAAAATTCGTTCTTGGTCTCTAAATTTCATTTTCCTGAGTAGCATTGAGCCGTGGATTCCGATTCCAAAAATTCTAACTTTCTCCGAAACCCTAAATTCCGGAAGCCATGAATAAAGGTGCTCCAAAAATAATTCTGTTTTGACAGAAATATGTACCTAATTTATTCTGCTATAACTCCAAAATTTTTGCTCCACGGGATCTGAAAATGATTTCTGCAATAGCCTGACCTGTCATATTTCCATCCTGACAGGTCTGACCTCAATTGGATTTTCTGAGAGAGAGTTATGGCAAATGTCGCAACGTGACCTGTTTTGGGATAATACAGGAGAGCGAACTTGTACGGCGTGACACGTGTCACTGTTTGAACTTCGGAGACTGAAAACTTTTCTTGAGATAGCTCACCCTGTTATATTTCCATCCTGATAGGTCTGACCTCAATTGGACTCTCTGAGAGAGAGTTATGCCAAGTGTCGCAACGTGACCTGTTTATGGGATAAAACAGGAGAGCGAACTTGTACGGCATGCCATGTGTCACTGGTTCAGCTTCAGCCTCTGAAAACATTTCTTGAGATATTAAAGTCTGTGTACTACCTGTCACTTTTTACGAAATTTCATTTGGAGCTTCCTAGCCCAAGTTATGACCTTTTTTCCTAGGTCACCTGATTTTGACGGAGATCTGGAAGAGGCAGAAACCCTAACTTGTACTGATCATAACTTACAAAGTACAACGAATCTGAGGGTTCCCTTTGGACACAAGATACCTGGAGATGTTATATATGACCTGTAAAGGTTTCAGATACTGAAACTTCGCCAAAATGTATTTATAGCGAAAGTTCCACGATGACTGGTTTTTGCTATATAAAACCATATCCTTCAAATTGTCGTAAGTAAGGCAAGTGTTGTAAGTGCCATACCTTGCCTTCCTTCATTTTAGCTCTGATACCATGTTAAAATTTAATATGCTAAGACCGAAAATAGAAGCATTACATTCCATTTCACAATAATAGCATATACAGGATCACTGAAGAAACAACAAGCACAGCATAAACACAAGAGACACAAATTTATCCTGGGAAACCCTCATGGGGTAGAAAACCCAGTAAAGCTTCCTCAATATAGATGACCAGCAATAAACAAAGATGCAAACCAAAGACATGATCTCCTCCTCGACCATAGCAGACCTCTCCTCCACAAGTGCGCCTCTCTCAAGTGAGTGAGTGTATCAAATGAGGAACATACCTCCTCTATTTATACACTACACTGACATGTATTTTACACAAGTACATGTAGGCTCGTATTTCACCATTAGGTTAAATACCCTATTATAACTGACTGGGCCGACCCCCACATGGTGGGTCTAATAACCCTAGTTACCACAACCAATTCGGAGGAATAAACATCTTCGGATTCATAGTATAATCACATCGGAGAGATGGAACATCTCCGGAATAAATAATATACAAATATAATATTCTTAGAAGTTACAATATTCAACAATATGAAGGTATGTAATATTCCCTATTGGAAGGACCTTCCCCATTGTTCCTTTTAAGACCAATGATTTCATTAGTCATTTCTCTAATTGTTCATTGTAATTGTTCAATGTCAGAAGATTGTGAATGCTTCTTTTCATGGGATTGCTTAGATATAGGTTCATGTTTTGTATATCGTACAAGATCAATTTTATGACTAGAATCATCCTTGTATCTCATCATGTTTCTTTCTAATCATTCATATTCCTGAAATGTCTTGAGCATTCTTTCCTTGGAATTTTTTTTGACAAACATACCGATAGACAATGGTAATGATCAAGTATAATTTTCAACAATAATATCTTCGGGAGGTTGGGAATATATATAGGGATTTTGTACTTAAGGGTTAAGAGTCATTGATTAAAATTTTTAATTTTTTTATTTATTGTCCATTTTTATCCTAGAAAGTTCCATTACTAACATTTCCAGTGTTTTATCATCACCAAACTTAGTGAGGAAAGCTTGGCTAAAATCAACCCAGTTTGTAATAGATCCTTGAGAAAGTGAGAAGTACCATGCGGAGGCCTTCCCCTCAAAATTGCAACGAAAAATTTGAGAGATGACATCCTCATGTTGAATGTTCATAGTTTGAACAACCAAAATTAACTTGTTCACATGGTCTTCTGCGTAGTCGTTATTATTAGGATCGAACCTAGGAAGTAAGCTATGAGGGTGCTTGGGTAGTTGATGTTGTAGGCCCAATAGTGCAATAGCACCTTGACATAGCCCAAGGCATGTTGGCATTGGGATTTGGCTATCCAACACCATCCATTTTGTGCAATGATGAGTTTTTAGATGAATGAATTTGTGAACCATCGCCTTTAGAAGAATCCCCATGAGAGGAACCCCAACGACTACTTGGTTGTGACTGTGAAGGGGATGGTGGATGACTAGATCCACCATAAGCAAGTAATTGTCATGAAATGTTAGAGTCAGTTATTCCACTAAGGACATTATCTAAGTGATATTTAGGAGTCCCTACAATAGGTTCTTTGTATTCTACTTGATTTTTCTTAGTGTGAATACAAGAATGCCTAGGAAGACCATGATTACAAGTGGAATACTAGTAAGCTAGGAATATACTCTAGTTAATGTGCGACGTTATTCTTCAATGGTCCTATAAAATTCTTTAGGTGTATAATGTGGATGAGAAGTATCATGTTTCACTACAACTCTAACTGTATTCAAAATAGGTGTTGTAATAGGTTCATCCTGAGTAGCAGTTGCAAGTTGATACATGATCTGAGGGATTTCAGTTTCTGAAATTGTATCTAGGACAGATGAGACAATGTGACTGGTTGGAGGATTAAAGTTGTGTTCGCCAACCATTAGTTTTTACCTAGGCCAAACTTCTAGCACCATTTGTTGATGGGAAAATGTGTTCACTCATCAACTAGAAATGAAAAAACCGAAAAGGGTTCTGAAGGTAGTCCCCAATTCATTTGGAATGACTGATTCTTACAGGATTAAAAGCCATGTTTCATATGAAAAGGTTTCTCTTTGTAAAATAAAGTCTTAAATGCTTTATTTAATTCTAAATTTCTAAGAAGAACTAACTCTACAAAATAATTTACAACAACACAAAAGAAAGGGTTTAAACTAATCTAACACTATTTCAATATCCAAATACAGAATTTGAGTAGCTACTAAAAAGAAAAATACTTCTAACTAATTAATCTACAATCTATCTCAACTAAGAGCAAGGTTTTCTGAATTTGAACAATTAAATAAATCCAAGTTACAGATGAATTGTGCTCTGATTAGATTTAATAATAAAAGTTAAACCATAATCTAAAACACATTAAAAATTTCAACTAGAATCGATAGAATAACAACAACAAAATTATTATTATCTAAGAATGTTATTGATAAAACAATTTTATCTAACTAGAAATCAGTAGATTAATAATCATGTGCAACCATAAACAAAAATATTAAGGACACACAACATATAAGCATTAGATAAGATGGTAGGATTTCACAAACTGGGAATCAAATTCATATAATACCATATTACTCTCATTGGTTCAACATGTCTTTGAAAGAATTTCTAGAGAGTCTTAATGTGAACAACAACTATCTATAATCCCCCAAAGCCTATTACATGCTTGTTGTTGCTGCAACACCCCTCCCCAAAATGTTTTGTAAATATTGGGGCCCCTCCTTTTATTTTCCTAAAAAAATTTCATAGAAGTCAAGCCCCATCAAAAGGGCCTTTTTTTCTTACTTAGTTTTCAAAAGAGAGCAAAGTTTCTTAACTTAAAAAGAAAATCTCGGTGATTTGAGCCTCAATGTTGGCCCAACTCGGCGAGTTGAGCCTCAACGTCGGCTCAACTCGGCGAGTTCGTCTGCAACATTGGCTCAACTCGGCGAGTTCGTCCGCACTGTCGGCTCAACTCGGCAAGTTCGTCCACAATGTCGGCTCAACTCGTCAAGTTCGTCCACAATGTCGGCTCAACTCGGCAAGTTGAGCCTCAATGTCGACCCAACTCGACGAGTTGAGCCTCAATGTCGGCCCAACTCGGCGAGTTGAGCCTCAACTGTCACTCGGTTTTGTTAAGTTGAAAGTTGGCCTAGCTAGTACTATTTAATCCAGGCTATGCTTAGTGTGGTGATAAGTTTTGTTTCAATGTTTAGTTTTCATTTTGTTTTATCATCTACCTACTCATGCATGGTTGCTACCAGGTTTAAAGTGCAATGCTGAGAGGTGACAAGAAGAAGTTAAAGGTGTCTGAGCTCGAATTAGTTGGCGAGGAGGTCATGGAAGCAAGAGTCAAAACATGTTGACATATGAGAGTCCAAGCGTAGAGATGGATTATGTGAAGAAAATGGACATGCTAACAGTAGAAGATATTCACCATTGCACCAGGAAAGCAGCTGTTCATGCGCACCTTCTTAAAGAAATCGTCCAGGTTACAATGATAGAAGTAATTGTTATTGAAGAGGAGCTTTCCAAGCATGAGGTCCCATTGAAATGCATGCTCCCTATCCCTGTGAGCACCATTATTAGAGAAACAAAACTTTGGATATATTACATAGAAGAAGCAAGCAGAATAGCAGTAGTAGAAGCACCAGTTGCAGCAGTGATGCCAGCTATAGCAAAAGCGCCAATAGAGAGTTGATTTGGAATTTCCTATTTTCTAATTAAAGGCCGGAGCATTTTTTGCCAATATATTTTAAATGTTAAAGATAGCTGGAGTATTGGTCCCATTTCCTTTTGTAAAATATTTTGAGGATTTATTCTACTTTTGTAAAATGGGCACTAAAAGACAAATTATAAGAATCAGGGGGTTGGAGTACAGGTGGCAGCTCTTGGAGCATTTTGTAAGGCTATATATAGATGAATAGAAGATAGTGAAAGGACTTTTGGCAGGTAAAAGGACACTCTTCTTGTGTATGTGAACTATTTCTGCTACATGAATAAGAAAATCATTTTGGCCTGTGGAAGCCGGTGCAGTATTTTGCTTGGGATTGTGCTGGATAATTGTTGAACTATTTCTACATCTTTCACACATTTTCTGTGAGATATTTCCTGGATATTGTGAATTAATTCTCTACTATGAATGATTTCCTTCCCTTTGCAGAATTTCTGTGTTAAATGAGCAATGAAATGTTTTAATTAAATAAAATCTATCTTTGATATCTTCTATTTTTTGCTGGAAATGCATCTTTGTCATGAAATAACTATCTGTGAGATCTTTAGATGTTTCTTTCAGTTTATTGCTCATACTTTTAGTTTGCGCCTTGCAAGGATATATTAAATTTGCTTAAATCAGTTTTAGATTAGATTTGTTTCAATTGCATGCACTTAGATTAAAGCACTTGCATATCATCTTTAAAATAAAATACATAAATGGTGGATCAGGCCGCAATCAGTGCAAATAACACAAATATTTAAATCTTACATGGTAGCTAGAACCGTTAACTGAATGGATTCCCCACACCAAACGGTGAGTGATCTAATTGGGCTTGCTTACAGGAGAGAATCCCTTGCTAATTGATGCTACGGTTTTCGAGGCATCAACAATTTTTGGCGCTAGAAGGAGGGCCACCAGTGCATGGCTGGCAGGAGAGACACTTTTGTTAGAAACTTTTCCACTGAGAACCCATCTGAAACAACTATCCCAGACATTCTAGATCTGGAATCAAGAAATCAAGAAAATCCTAATTCTGAGACATAATAGCAAGAAACATTGTATGATGTTCCTTTTGAGGAAGTAAACCGCTTCAGAAGACATACTCGCTCCTATGTTAGATGTCTTGGAGGACTAACTACTGTTCCCCTGTTGCCTAGAATCAGAGCTCCTCAGAAAAACCCTCAGTGTACAAGGGATTCCGTTCTAGTTCAAAGTCTAGAAGAATGATTGGATTTATCTCTAGAAGAAATTATTGAACCATTCGACGAGGTCAGGCCCGAGACTCCCACAAATCAAGAACAACCACACACTCATACTTCTCATAACTCACCACCGCACACACCACCATGTTCTCCACGAAGAGTCATGGTCGTTCCTGCATGGAGAGCAAGAGAGGCATTAAACATAGTTGGACCATTCCATGATTTTCCTAAAAACCCAGAAAAGGTTCTGCCTAAGTACGACCCTGGAAAAGGGATTTCCGTTGAAGACCACCTCAAAAGTTTCTATTTAGCCTTGAATCTTCTTAATGTAGAATACGAAGACGTGTTCTGTCACCTTTTTCCTTACACTTTCGAACCCAAAGTATCTTCCTGGTATTTTAGTCTGCAAGCTAATTCGATAACAAGTTGGGAAGATTTTGAAAAATGTTTTCTAAAAAAGTATAGCCACTCTTATGAAAGAATTGTTATCCATGACAATGGAAAAATTTAAAGAGAAAGTTCAAGAGTTTAATCAAAGATTTACAACATTGTTAAATAAATTTAGTGATGCAACAAAGCCCGTTGAAGAATGTTTAGTAGAATATTATACAATAGCTCTTAAAACCCCATTAGCAATGTTCGTAAAAACGACGAAGAAAACTACCTTGATAGAAAACTTCGAAGAAGCCAAAAAGGTAGAAGAAGAAGCCGATAGTATTGCTAAACATTCTCTTGATTTAGAAGCAAAGCCAGCATCTATTAAGAAGCCTTTTTTGTTAACTAGAGACAAGGAAGAACCAACAGCTGATCTAGAAAGTGTGATAAAAATGATGCAAAAGCTTTCTAATGAAATTGTTGATCTAGAGAAAGATAAGACATCTAGCTCTTCTAGGAAACCATTCAAGCCTTTCTACAAGAAAAGGGATGAGGGAAGACACTCAACTCCAAATGTAAATAATTCTGCTGTGCTAAATTTAAACGAGATAGGCATGGACCATTTCTGTACTTTACATCAAGAACAACACTCAGAAAAGAGTTGTCCATAGTGGATTAACTCGATGAGTTTGGTAATGAATCAAATGTTAGATGCGCAAATTCCTGATCAGAAAGATCCTTAGGAAGAATAGTTTCTTGAGCAGGAAGAATCCGCTCTTGACACCACAATTATCCTTTGGGATTGGACACCTTCCCAAGAACTGTCTTTTGAATATTTCACTGATGAAGTTCTAGCGACATCTATTAGTGTCACCACCAGGAGTAAAGGTCTATTGCCTGATCAAACCTTAGATGTTCCTAAAGCTAAGTTCACCAAAGAAATCCCTAAACGACACATAACTATCATTCCTCCCCACCCTAAGACAAATGTGGCAGTAACAAAAGAACCAAACATGGCACCTACCAAAGAGCCAAAAATGCCTTTGAACAAAACAGAAAATTATCCCAAAGTTTCAAAGGAATGCGATATGGCTTATGACATAATCGAAGACATCAAGAAAGCCAAGGCTAAAGTCTCCATATTCGATATGTGTAGTCTGCCCCAGTAGAGAAAGAAACTGTTGGAAGCCTTTCATCCATAGTCTAGCACACCATTAGGTAACACTGAGGAAAACCCTGAAATAAATGAAGCTAGCATTGGCAAAAAATCTAGATCGCAGACTCCACCTTTTCTCTTGACTTTTGAAATTTTTAATCATAATGTGCATAATTGTTTGGTGGACTCTGGTGCTAGTTCGAATGTCATGCCTTTGTCAATTTGAAAAAATATTAATGGATAACCGATCCCATCCCCATCTCAAATCATACAGTTAGATAGAACCGCGGTTAAAGTCATTGGTGAATTGAAAGACATGCTTATTAGGTTGTCAGCTGATTCAAGGGTATGTCAATTTATTGATATAATGGTAGTTGATATTCCAGAGGCTTATGATTTAATTTCGAGTAGGGATTGGTCTACGAAAATAAACGGTTACTTTGCAACAGATTGGTCTCATTTGTGGTTACCTTACCAGAATAGGAAAAATCAAATCAAAATACTGAGAGAACCCCACATGAATCAAAATGTCACTCAGTTAGAAGAAAAGAATGAATTTGTAGCTTTCTCATCTTTAGTTTTGTGAAATTATTTTTTAGAAATTGAACTGGGAAATTATAAATCAGAAGAGTTTAGCCATGATTCAGACAAATAGTCCAATCTCCTTCATTTCCTACGGACTGATGATATTGATTGTAACATAGTAGAATTAGTTACTAACTTAGGTGGTTACGACACTAACTTAGTTAAAGAGGAAAATGTTTTTTGGACTCTGTACTTCGATGGCTCCAAAACTCAAGAAGGATTAGGAGCCGGTTGTGTTTTGATTGACCCCGAAAGAAACAAGCATTTTTTATCTTGTAGCTTAGAGTTTGACTGTACAAATAATACTGCTGAGTATGAAGCTCTGGTCCATGGGTTAAAGAAAGCTATTGGTTTAAATGTAAAATATTTGAAGGTCTTTGGTGATTCATAAATAATTGTCAGGCAAGTGAGAGACACAATTCACTACCTTTCGACACACTTAAAGGGTTATCAGTCTAAGGTTTGGAATTTAATTTCATGTTTTGATGCTTTCAATATAAATTCAATTCCTAGGTTGCAGAATGCTACAGTTGATTTGTTAGCAACCTCTGCTTCCAGATTAGTGCCTACTAATAACAAATGCTATATTGAATTGGTTTTCAGGCCATCCGTTTCGGATAACATTACAATTCTTAGAGTATTTGATGATGACGATCAGATCATCAGCTTCTTAACAAATGAAGGTGTCTTCTAAGAAGCCATAATAGATGAGGGACAACATGATTCAGATTTGCAAACTAAATATGTTGTTAAGGGAAACTTCATGCCCAAAGGAGTGAGAACTCTTGAAGCATTGTTTGATCTACAGATCAAGTTCAGGAGGCCAATAAATGCTAAAACTCACAGCTCTTCCATGTAGTATGAATTGATAAACTTGGGAACAGAGGCTGAGCCAAAATATATCAATCTTGGCAAATGTTGCTCACCAAGCGAAAGGGATAAGTTCATCAAGCTTTTTAAACAGTATAAATATGTTTTCGCATGGACTTACAACGATCTGAAAACATATGATACCCGCATTATTCAACACATAATATTGATGAAGGAAGGTGTTAAGCCTTTTCAGCAGCAGCTAAGAAGAATGCATCCGACTCTTGAGCCTTTAATTCAAAAAGAGTTGAAGAAATTGCTAGATGCCAAGATTATTTTTAAAGTCAGACATTTTGAATGGGTATCTAATTTAGTCCCCATCAGGAAGAAATAAGGAGAAATCAGATTGTGTGTGGATTTTCGGAACTTGAGCAAAGCTTCCAATAAAGACAAATATCCTATGCCCATAATGGAGCAAATCTTGCAGATGGTGTCAGGATCAGATTTGTTCTCTCTCCTAGACGGTTTCTCTGGTTATAATCAAGTATTAGTGGCAGAAGAAAACCGTATTAAGACTACTTTCCGCACTAAGTGGGGAACCTTTGCATATCGAAGAATGCCATTCGACTTGATAAACACAGGGGCTACATTTCAGTGAGCCATGGACATCACATTTCGAGGATTGGGGGGTCAATGTGTAGTGGTTTATTTGGATTATGTGACAGTGTTCTCAAAGAAAAGGGAAGACCATGTGTTCCACTTGAAGCAGATTTTTGATTGCTGCAGAAAGTATGGAATTTCCTTAAACCCCAAGAAAAGTGTTTTCGTTGTTCTTGAAGGTAAACTTCTGGGTCATATCATTTCAAAGAATGGAATCTCGATAGATCAAGAGAGAGTGCAAGCTATCAGCATGATTCCCATGCCCCATAGAAAAAATTCTATGCAATCATTTATGGTCACCATTAATTTTGTTTGAAGCTTCATACCCGACTTCGCTCAGATCGTTAAACCTTTGCAACAAATGGTAAAGCAGAGTGTACAATTCAAGTGGAAAGACTTGAAGAAGGTTGCATTTAAAGAAATTAAGGCTTCCATAGCTAATGCGCCGTCTTTAAGAAGTCTGGACTTCGATAAAGATTTTATTTTATACACCTTTGCTTCTGATAACTCTCTCGCAGCTGTGCTCACTCGAAAGGTAGAATACGGAGATGAATACCCAATTTCTTTTATGAGCACTGGTCTGCAGGGCATTGAACTAAACTACCCCATGGTAGATAAGCAGGCATATGCAGTATTCAAGGTAGCAAAGCAGTTCAGGCCATATATTCTAAAAAATAGAACTAAAGTCATAGTTCCTTATCCCGCTGTTAGATCTCTTTTTGTTCAGAAAGAAGTGGGAAAAAGGGGAGGAAACTGGGTCATTGCTCTTCAGGAGTATGACTTGGAATTCAAACCAGCTACTATTATCAAAGGTCATGGTTTATGCAAGTTGCTTACTGAAAATCCAGTTGATGAAGAGCTAGATTGGAAGAGTGAAGCCGAGATGAATATGATCAACATATGTCCAATTTTCATAGCTCCTGAGTCGTGGTACAAAGACCTAGTACACTATTTGCAGTCAAGTTATTTGCCGGAGCACTGGAGTTCGAAGCAAAGAAGGGAACTCTGTCTGAAATCAATAGCTTATCAAATCATTGAAGGAGTACTCTTTAGCAAGAATTATGACGGCATATTTCTCAGATGTTTGGAGAAAGAGGATGCAAGTAAAGTGGTCAAAGAATTACATGATGGCCCTACTAGGAAACATTATTCTGGAGATACTACAGCTCACAAAAGTTTTAGAGTTGGGTATTATTGGCCCACACTTTTCAAGGATTCTCACGCCTATGCAAGGAATTGTGATGTATGCCAAATAAGTGCCAAAAAATTACCAAAAGTGGTAGGACCTTTGCAACCAGTTATTATCTATGAACCATTCGAGCAATGGGGAATAGATGTTATTGGTGAGATAAACCCAAAATCTTCGCTGCAGCATCGGTACATTCTAACAGCCACAGATTATTTTACATGATGGGCCGAAGATGCCCCGTTGTGCAAAGTAAATGAAAATGCAGTTATCAAGTTTCTGGAAGAAAACATAATAACCAGGTTTGGGGTTCCAATTTCCCTAGTCTTTGATAATGCAACTTATTTTTCATCTATAAATATTAATGAATTTGTGTATGAAAAAGGAATTAAATTGCATTATTCAATCAATTACTATCCCCAAGGAAATGGATTAGCTGACTCTACCAACAAAAATCTCATCTGAATCCTTAAGAAAACTGTGATTGAAAATCAGAGAAGTTGGCACATAACCCTCTCGAATGCTCTATGGGTAGATAAGGTCACTCCCAAGAATGCCTTAGGTGTTTTTCCATTCACCTTGGTCTATGGTAAGGAAGCCATTCTCCCTCCGAACATTTTACTCCCATCCTTGAAATTGGCCCAAGTCTCCCGAGGTTCTAGTAGTTGATCCCTTCAATCAAGAATTGATACCCTGCTAAAACTTGAAGAGTCTCGACAAAAAGCCAAAGACCAATTCCACCATCACCAAGACATAGTCAAAAGGTGGTTTGATAAAAAGAAGTCTGGAAAGAAAAATTTCGAAGAAGGTGACTTACTTCTGAAGTGGGATCACCAGCATGATGGTAAGGGAATACATACAAAGTTTCAACATTTATGCGTTGACCCTTACCAAATTTCTGAAAATCTAGGACCAACGATGTACAAACTGAAAGACTTACAAGGAGAGGAAGTAACTCTACCTCTCAACGGCCTCACCTTGAAGCAGTACTTCGCTTAGTCCTCAGAGGGTTTTTTTGTACATAAATAAACACTCTTGTTTCTTTCTTGCTTGCTTGTTTGGTTTTTGTTTTCTATTATTTTCTTTAGTTAGCTTGTTTTGCTTTCCACCTTGTTTTATGCTCAGAGTTTTTCTTTATTCTTTCTTTAATAAATCCCAGCTCATCTTTTGGTGTAGAGGTAAGATAGATCTCCGGACAAGACTCAAAATCCTATAAGGCTGAAACCTACTTACAAAGCAATGTTTTTGTGACTTTGTTTTCACTGTTGAGTTTCTAGGAATAAAGAGATCATTTTTCAATTGGTCAAAAGTAATCCCATTTTAATAACTAAGATTAAGCATTTCTCTCTTACTATATTGGGGCTCCATTAACTCTAACATTAACTCCTGTCTCAAAGAGTCCACTACAATAGACCCATGGAAAGGAAGCATGTCTCACAGATGTATGGCATTTAAAATAATCCCATGCTGCAAATGAAAGCCAAAAGAGCTTATGATTAAAGAGTCTGATTTCCAGAAATTCTCGCCTCAATTAAAGCATGGCAGAGAAAAGCAAAGTAAATTCAATTAAGGAAACTGTTCAAAATAAATCAGCACCAGCAAGGTTCTTCTCCGTCTGTGAAGCATGATAATCAAATAAATTTCTCGTTCACACAAAAGGACATTATGGATTGAAGAACCTAAATCAAAGAGGGAAGTTGAAGAAATTCATTTCTGGAAGGCTCAAGCGGCAAAAGCCGTCAAGAAACATCCAAAATGATGCAAATGGCATGGGAATGAGGAACAAACGAATATGTCTGTGATATATTGTTACAATCCTGTGGAATCTTTTAGTTGACATCTAGGAGTCAGAATTCCAAAATGAACTCCATACTCACGCCCTGAGAGAGTTGAAAAGAAGTGTGATCCTAAGTTTCCTTCTCCCAAAATGACCATGATGATGAGAGTGATCACTGCATTCAAAGAAGCTGAACTATGAAGACATTTTGTTACCCATATAAATCAGTAGTTTGTAAGTTTCTACCCCTAAGGAGAGTTTGTTTCAGAGATCTGTGTTTGCCAGCGAATCGCCATTGTTGTTGTTGCAACACCCCCCCCAAATTTTTTTGTAACTATTGGGGCCCCTCCTTTTATTTTCCTAAAACTTTTGCTTAGAAGTCAAGCCCTATCAAAAGGGCCTTTTTTCTTACTTAGTTTTCTAAAGAGAGCAAAGTTTCTTAAGTTAAAAAAAAAAAAAAACCTCGGCGAGTTGAGCCTCAATGTCGGCCCAACTCGGCAAGTTGAGCCTCAACGTAGGCTCAACTCGGCGAGTTCGTCTGCAACGTCATCTCAACTCGGTGAGTTCGTCCGAACGTAGGCTCAACTCGGCGAGTTCGTCTGCAACGTTGGCTCAACTCGGTGAGTTCATCCACAACGTCGGCTCAAATCAACAAGTTCGTCCGCAACATCGGCTCAAATCGACAAGTTCGTCCGCAATGTCGACTCAAATTGACGAGTTGAGCCTCAACATCGGCCCAACTCGGCGAGTTGAGCCTCAATGTTGGCCCAGCTCAGTGAGTTGAGCCTCAACTGTCGCTCGGTTTTGTTAAGTTGAAAGTTGTCCTGGCTAGTAGTATTTCATCCAGGCTGTGCTTGCTGTGGTGATAAGTTTCGTTTCAATGTTTAGTATGCATTTTGTTTTATCATCTACCTACTCATGCATGGTTGCTACCAAGTTTAAAGCGCAATGTCGAGAGGTGACAAGAAGAATTTAAAGGTGTTGGAGCCCGAATCAGTTGGCGAGGAGGTCTTGGAAGCAAGAGTCAAAACATGTTGAAAGATGAGACTCCAAGCATAGAGATGGATTATGTGAAGAAAATGGACGTGCTAACAGCAAAAGATATTCACCATTGCACTAGGAAAGCAGCTTTTCACGCGCACCTTCTTAAATAAATCCTCCAGGTTACAACGACAGAATTAATTGTTATTAAAGAGGAGCTTTCCAAGCATGAGGTCTCATTGAAATGCATGCTCCCTGTCCCTACGAGCACCATTATTAGAGAAACAAACCTTTGGATATATTACATAGCAGAAGCAAGCATAATAGCAGTAGTAGAAGCACGAGTTGCAGTAGTGGTGTCGGCTGCAACAAAAGCGCCAACAGAGAGCTGATTTGGCATTTACTATTTTCTGATTAAAGGCTGGAACATTTTTTGCCCATATATTTTAAATGTTAAAGACAGCTGGAATAATGCTCCCTTTTCCTTTTGTAAAATATTTTGAGGATTTATTCTACTTTTGTAAAATGGGCACTAAAAGACAAATTAAAAGAATCAGGGGGTTGGAGTACAGGTGGAAGCTCTTGGAGCATTTTGTAAGGCTATATATAGATGAATAGAATATAGTGAAAGGACTTTTGGCAGGTAAAAGAACCCTCTTCTTGTGTACGAGAACTATTTCTTCTACATGAATAAGAAAATTGTTTTGTCCTGTGGAAGCCGGCGCAACATTTTGCTTGGGATTGTGTTGGATAATTGTTGAACTATTTCTACATCTTTCATACATTTTCTGTGAGATCTTTCCTCGATATTGTGAATTAATTATCTACTATGAATGATTTCCTTCCCTTTGCAGAATTTCTGTGTTAAATGAGCAATGAAATTTTTTAATTAAATCAAAGCTATCTTTGATATCTTCTATTTTCTGCTGGAAATGCATCTTTATGATTAAATAACTATCTGTGAGATCTTTAGATGTTTCTTTCTGTTTATTGCTCATACTTTCAGTTTGCTCCTTGCAAGGATAGATTAAATTTGCTTCAATCAGTTTTAGATTAGATTTGTTTCAATTGCATGCACTTAGATTAAAGCACTTGCATATCATTTTTAAAATAAAATACATAAACGGTGGATCAGGCCGCAACCGGTGCAAAGAACACAAATCTTTAAATCTTACATGGTAGCCGTAACCGTTAACCGGACGGATTGCCCACACCAAACGGTGAGTGATCTAATTGGGCTTGCTTAGTGGGGAGAATCGCTTGTTGATTGATGCTACGATTTTTGAGGCATCAACAATGCTTTAGATCCTTCGGTCTAGCCCAAGAAATGATCACTAGCTTCTATTTATACAAGAAGACCAAAACTACCAACCTAGAATATCAAGATCAAATTATCAAGCTAAGTGTAACAATGATTTGTCATGATCAAGAGAGAAGAAAATGCAGCACACACTAGGAGCCACTCATCCGGCCTAGGTAGTCGCATTCCTATTTAGAGAAGGGGATGGGGGCATTGCCAGAAAATGGGAAACGTGGATGCTGGAGCTGCTAGGTTAAAGGATGCTGCATGGGAATGAAGGAAAGATCCTGTGTGGATGATGGAGTGGTGATGGTGTAGGTGGATACGTTGGAAGGGAGGCCAGTGAAGGTGTGAAGGATGGAGGATCCAAGGCGAAAATGGATAGTGTGAGACTTGTAGGAGATGGGCTGCATGAGGGAGAGCTTGAGAGTTGCAGGAGGTAGACAACGATGAGAGGGGAAGTGTGGAAGATGTAGGAGTTAGGGTTGTGTGAGGGAGAGCATGAGTGTGGCAAGAGTTGGGGAAGTGTGAAGGAGAGCGTGAGTGTGGTTGGAGTTAGGGCAGCGTGGGAGAGAGATTAAATGTGGCAGGAATTAGGGGTAGAGAACAACAACTTGACAGAGGGGAGTGGAATGGAGTATGAAGGTAATGCATGCAGATGGGAAATGGGCAGCATGAAATATGGGAGAAGAATGGAACAAGAAGAAAGGTGTGGAGTCTGAGCGTGGGGAGAATGGATAGAAGGAGCGTGGAGGTAATGAGCTGAATGCAACACCAAGGGGTGGCCCAATTCCTCCCTATTTAGATCTGTAAGCATCCCTGCTTCCATGAGAAGATGAGGAAACAAATGTTTCCTCATCTCATATGTCCTCCACTTTGCTTGAGATGGATTTTTTCCTTTCCATGCCAACAGATAATGGCTCCATTTCATGAGAGCTTGCACTAGGCTGTAGAATTCCTTGTCATAGGTGCTATAGTTTCTCTTAGAATCTGAAAGAGATTTTGAGTGGTAAGGAACATGATGTCTTCCCTGTTTAAGCACTGCACCAAAAGCATACTGTGAGGAATTTGAATCAATCTCAAATGGTGAACCCAAGTGCTTCCCAAAAATATCATTGATGAGCCTCATGAAGATGGCGGGGGCATTAGACAGGCCAACAAGCATGACATTCCATTTTACAAGACCGAATTTGGTCTTGAATGTTGTCATCCACACAGCTATTGGGTTCATTCGAACCTGACGGTATCTTGCTGTAAAATCCAACTTAGTGAGGCATTTAGCACCTTGTAGGGTGTCAAGTAATTCCTCAATCCGGGGTAGGGGGTAGCCGTCCTTCACCGTGGCCTTGTTAAGGGCTCAATAATTAGTGACCGGGCACATTTCTAGGGTGTCTTTCTTGGGGATAACTGGGGAAGCACAAGGAGAAGAGGATGGTTGAATGTGTCCTGAATTGAGTTCTGTCAACTGCTTTTCAATTTCCTCTGATACATCAACAAATTCTTGGAGGAGAGGAGACATGGATTTTAGGATGGGATGAGGGGTGTTGTTTGGTTGAATGGGCTAGACCAAACAAAGAGATACACATTGGTTGTGATGGACATGAGGGATTTTTTCGTTTGCTAGATTGGGTTTGAGTGGGGCTGCGGTAAGGATCACTAGTACAAAATGAGAGATAAGTGACCAGGCGACCAAAAAATTTGGTCACCACAGCTTTTTCAAGGGACAAATGACCAAAATTGAGAAATTTTAAGTGAACTGACTAAAAATGAACAAGATAAATGACCAATTTGGTCACGGGATAAGAACTAAACTAAAAATGACCAAGATAAATGACCAATTTGGTCACGAGATAAGAACTAAACTAAAAATGACCACATAACATTTGGTCATTTATGTGGTCATTTTTAGTCGTGTCATTCAAGTAGTGGAATTTGGATTATTTTTCAATACATGTCTTATAAGGGATCATTTCTTTGAGTCCATATTTGTAAGCATAGAAATTGAAAGCTGGTAAGGTGATGCACCCGATTTTGCAAGGGTTTACTAAGTTTTTTGCAAGGGATTTGCTTCCAGTTTTGCAACTAGTTTTTTGTGTCCAATTGCGCCTAGCTTTGCATCCAATTTTGTAAGTTCTATTAAGTTAATGATTAGTTTGATGATAACAAAGCAATGAATCCTATAACTTTCCCTTGTCAAAGAAAAAGAAAATGATTATGAGAACACTTCACTTCTCTTGACACAAGAAGTTAGATGAAAGGGGAAAAACATCAAAACCCAACATTGATTCTTGAATGTTAGATAAGGAAATCATAAATTAATCCCTCTCCTAATATCATTTAACAAATTAAAATAAAACTTTATTTATCCATCGTCCTTTTTTTAGTAGTTCATTATTTAACAATAAATCCCATTATCATTAAATATGTCTTTCTTAATATAAACAATAATTTTATCAATAACCAAATATAAAAATAATAACCTTTTCTTTTTATTAATACACTATTTAATTTTAAATCCCATTATTATCATTGCCAAAAATTTTATACACAATAATATTATCAAATAACAAATACCAAAGATATGAATCTAATCCTTAATCATTTTTCTATCACTATTCAATTGCAACATTATTATTATCACTATTCATTTGCAACATTATTATTAATTCTTCATGGTTGATAAAACTATGGTTTCCATATATGTTCATCTTACCCTAAATATGGGCATAGGCTCTGCCCGAAACATCATTTCTAAATACTCTTACCCTAGTTCATATCCAGAAGCAAATTGAATAATAACTTGTTGTTAGCAGCATTCGGGTTTTCCCTTCATAGCATCACAAATTTGCAAGGATTCATATTCGATGGAGATCGAAGGTAGGAAGGGTCGGGGTTTTCCCTTCATAGCATCACGAATTTGCAGGGATTCATATTCGATGGGGATCGAAGGTAGGAAGGGACTGGCAGGGGAATTTGCTCAATGGTGTCATTAATTTGCAGAAAATATTGAGAATGGAGAGCTTAAATGCATGATTTTGATTAATGTTTCAAAATATGTCAATCTACAATATTAGTAGTGACATCGATACAAACAATAAAAATAGTGGTACAGATTCAACCACGAAGAAAACCATGTCACAGTTTGTTCTTTATTCATTTGATAAGAATGGGTCCAAAATGATCTTTCATCAATGGACGAAATGATGGCGGATCTGAAGAAAGAAGGATCCTTGACCTCCGAAACCGCCTCCAAATTGTCAAGAAAGAAGGCCATGCATGCCCCCACATCCCGTTAAGAAATTGGTCATCAAACCCTTTAAAGGTAAAAGTTTGTTCAAGGGTTTCTTTTGAATTTTCAGTTTTAAGCAGAGTTTTTTTAAGCATTTGAATGGATCCAGATGGATCCATATCTTCCAATGGAATAACTGTGGAAAATTAAACTCATTTGATTGTGTTTTCATTGGTTTAAACTCAATTTATAAGGTTTTTGGTGAATCAAATTTTGTAAGCACACACACATATTTTTAGTTCCGGCACTCTATCAACCACTCCCTATTCCTTCCAAGCCATAGGAAGCAATATCCATGTCTTTCATCACCAGATTACCGATGATTCTTCACAAACATGACTACATATTTGTGTCAGTCTATAGATTTTCAAAGAGGGCAGTATTTATTGTCTGTAGAAAACCCATCACGGAACAAAAAGAAACAACAATCCTCTTCAAATAGGTTTGGGCACACTTCGATTTACCTTTGTAAATTGTATCCAATAGAGAATCCATATTTCTCAGTCCATTTTGGAAACTTTATGGAAGCTATTAGGATGTAAGCTACAGTATTGAACAACATTTCATCCACAAATGAACGGACATACCAAAGTGACAAACCATACATTTTCACATGCACACTGTATATGGTATAGCAACAAAAAATAGTGGAATACCAGACTGCATATTGTACAACATAGTTACAATAGGAAATCCACTCATCCACGAGGTGTCTCCATTTGAGGAATGCCATTACCTCTTTCTATAATACTTGACACTTCAATAAAACAACACATTGAAGCGACAACCTTTGGGAACAAGATTAGAAATATTCATGACCAGGTAAAGGTGGCCCTACAAATATCCCAACAAAAATGCAAGTGAATTCTAGGCAAATACAAGCTCCCTTCATCATTCCACATGGGTGAAAAGGTCTGGTTGTACATGCAGTAGCAACATTTCAAAGTGAAAAATCATCATAGATTAAAACCTCTAAGATATGGGCCATATGTAATTCTTCAATAAATCAACAACAACATGTTCAAATTGGATCTTCCTCCCCAACTAGGCTTCCACTTAGTTATCAATTTTAATCAACTAAATCATTACAAACCTATAATTCTCTTAATTGATCAATAAGTGGTGTTTCCAATGTCTCTCTGATATTTGGTATGGGTAGGGATATGGCAAGAGACTGTCCAGAGAAATGCTTTATAAGTTTATCCTCAACAATGTGTCTATTGGTTGCAATTCATCATATCTTATAACATAGTTGATTATGTTGAAATATAAGTTGGTCAAACAACCATTGTATTGGATTCGAAATAATCCTCACGGTTAATTGGTATAATTTTTTTTAGTGTAGAACACATGCTAAATAAAATCATGCAAGCTTTCTATGGAGGTTTTATGTAATCTTTGACCCTATAAAGAGAAGCTTACTTGGGTGCATTTTTTTTTAAAATAGAGATTATGCCCAGCTTCAACATTGAAATATATTTTAGCAATATTTGATTTTTTGTGATCTACATTAACAAAGTCATCCATTTGGTCTAGTACCAACAGCCCCTCAACCGCTCAGGATTCCACATTGAAATAATTTCTACCAATAATGGATGTGATGTTTCTCAGGTCCAGTTTGACATAGATAGCAATGGAAATCCTTACTATAATAAGTTATAACTATCAGATTTACCATTACATTATTCAACCATTTATTTGGAGATAGATATTTCTTTAATGAGTGCTTACTATTAGCTCAATAATACTTGAGCTTTGTTGGTCCTCCATGGCCAAATAATCTACAAAGTGAAATATATCTCTGCTGAGTGCCCAAATATATGCACATCTAAATAGCAATATGCACATCAATGCGCTACCTAGAGAGTGTAGTTCCCACGCTCCAGAGATGGTGAAACTCAATGAGAAATGTTTCTCTATGCCCCCAAAAAGTACAACTCGGAAAAATGCAGTGCAAATATTTTCTCATGAAATGAGATATGTTTTGCATGTGTGGGGGATGACTGGGTGCAACTCTCAAAATTTGACTTAAAAATTGAAGTAAAAAAAATGAAAAGCTTGAAACCTAAATTATAAAACCCAAGTTGCGTTGCTTTATCAAAATTTTCAAATGGTAATTGATGAAATACACTTAGATGTATCAATTTTCTTTTCATATACTTATCTTTTATTTTATGATTTTTAAGATGGGATCCTCTATGCAAGGGATCTCAACATCCCTTAGTGATGCTTCCTGAAATTTAGGGGTGTCTCCATAGGTTCCTTGGATGTGTATTGCCTCCATACATTCCAAAAACTGTGGGGCATTGCTAAGTAGTGTGCATTATACATGTTCTATTTAAATATCATGCTTACATTTCTCCCTTAGGATTTGGGTGTTGATGAATGATATCAACAATGTATATTTTTTGATTTGTTGTGCTATGTAGATATCGTTTTTTTATTCTATGTGCTAGCAGATTGGTGAGTAGTTCTGGAAGTTGATGGTAGTGAAACTGTCCTAAAAATATTTCCATTTCAATTATGGGCATCTGAAAGGTCATAGGACATCATCCTGGGCATGTGATAGAATAAGGAGGCATGTAGGTATTCCTTGTTGGGCATAACAGTCTTCATGTAGCAGCAAGTTATGGAAAACAACAGTCCCTCTTTTCAGCAATAGCAATAGCAATAATATCAATTCTGGGTGTTGTATAGTATTTAAACAATGATATTAATCATTTGAAAATGTTACCCGCAACTTTAGTAACCCTCAGCAATGAGATCCAGGTTGTCTCAAGGATCAATTGGTGCCCTGTGGCCTGTAACAACCTTTGGTTAATATTTGTATAGAGGCCTAAACAACCATCTCAGCAACAACCTTCATATTTTGAAGACTGGCCTACGTGTACCTACCGTTAGCATAAGTAGAGAATCAGATTGCATCTCTTTTTGTAAACCAATCTCATCATTTGGAAGATACAAAATGGCACCAAGTGCTCTACATAATACATATCTCATATTCTGAAACAAAATACAATATCAATGAGGCTTTATTATCTAAATAGCCCCCACAATCCAAAAAATATGATCAATGATGAATGATCAATCATCAAACTCATCACCACTACTAGAAATGGGATGCTTGTCATTAACATCTTGCTCGGACTCCTCAGGGACATCTACGAGTTGCTTTTAACTTTTAGGACTTTCTTTGGCACTCCTAGAATTTGTCACTACTAATTTACTTTTATGCTCCATTGACTTACCTTATTGGTCATTTGGGGACATTAATAAAATTATCTTATTTTATCTTGTCTCATCTTAATAGAGTCCACATTCGCCCCTCCAGTGGAAGTACAAACACTCAGTGACAAGTTGGGATTTTTGAGTGAGTGGCTCGCTAAAAACGTTTATCTCTTTGGTCCTCTCCCTTATATTTTCCATGGAAAAGTATGTTGCTCAAATATGCTAAGTGATTCCTCCTGCCTCGCCTTTGTTCACATTTATGCAGTGAATACAATCGAGCAATTTAAAATTTATGACATCAACATGACTGGGAATACACTATATAGGTGACTGTAAATATTATGAACTCGTTTTAAACAGTGTCTTTGCTTTCCTTGCCTCTCATTTCATTGTTGCTTCTCCTTTGTTTTTTATTTTTTTCATGCATCCTCATGTTCTCTATCAGTCTCTTCACTTTCAAGTTGAACTTGTTGAGCCTTTTTGGTTGTTGGAGTAGGTTTAATGTGAGGTTCAACCTTTGTTACATTCATAGTTTTCGAGATTCAAGTAGGCATAGGTGTTTTTTAGGCTAAAGTGAAATCAATCCCTTTTAGTCAAGAGCTCAATGCCTTTTTGTTTTTAACAATGCCTATAGAAAGGGGCCAAGCCTGCGTAACCATTGTTCAATGGTGAAATATATTTAAGTTTCTCTTTAAACATAGGTTGCATTATGTTGATATTTAGATACTAGTGGAGATTGAAAAGCTTCAACAATATGTCATTGATAAGCCTCAATCACTACCAAGGACCAAATTTCACAGGTTGGAAGCAATCTTGAGAGATAACAGGGTGTCCAAATTAACATGGACTTCTAGGCTTCAAAGCATTCCAAAGTCTCCCTCTATAGACAACCATGTAAATATTCTTATGTCTAGATCATATAAGAAGACTAACATAAGACAACTTGGATATTCTAGCAACTTGAATATTCTAGCACTATTGATAGGGTTGCCATGATTCTTATTTAGCAGATTGGTATGGTTAGTACTTTATGATCCAATAGTGTCTCAAGTTTGATGTAATTAGATGTATGATATTTATTGGTTTAATTATAGCATACACTTGATCTTTGGGTAAACACATTATTTATAAGATTTGGATACCAAATACCATAAACAACACCTCGTATCTCAGCAAACCTTACTCAGTAGTAGAATATATCAGTTTAGTATATTACATTCACTCTTAGCTAGGTGGTTGATCATGATCTCACTTCAATATGGAAGCAAGAGTGGAAATCAGCAAATGTACTCGGATTGCTTGGTGAGAATGCTATTGTATTGAAGACCGCGTCATGTTAATATTAGTGACTTGGAGGATGAATTGATATGGTAAAAAATATTAGCTATAGGTCTCTAAGATCCTAAGTTGGGTTATAAGGCTCTTTGTGAGGATGATGTGGCGGTGGATCCAAAATGGTGGTTTAAAGTTATTTGGAAATTCAAATGTCCTCTCAAGTCAAGGATACTTATATGGTTAATTCTTAGAGGTAAGGTTCTAATCTGGGATAACTTACATGAGTAGTTATGGGCCTCATAGATGTACTTTGTGTAAGGAAACTAAGGAGACCATTCCACATTTTCTTATATTGCTCCCCCCTTTTGTTGTTCAGGTATGGGAAGAGGTGGATAACTTTACAAGTCTTATAGGTGTTTGGAGTGGGGATTCAAATGAAGAATGTCTAAGGACCTGGCATGAGAAAATCAGAATGTTTAAGGACCTGGCAACCTAGTCTTTTTCATCAATTCGGGGCAGAAAATAAGAGTTCTCGGTGTATTTTTGTCAAACCTAGGCATGAACAGACCCATTCGACAATAAAAAAGGGCAGCCTAAACAGATTTCAACCTCCTAATAGCAGTAAAACAAATTTCTGGGCACATCCTAGGGCTGTCCATTCAAATTCTGCAATAATTATGGGTGTTTTGGATCAATTCTCAGCTCTGTTTTGACCATAAATCAGCATCAGTAGGCATCAATTCCAATTTTGTGCATATCTCGGAGGGTTAAGTTTTTTTTTTAAATCATGCAGGAAGTTTGATTGCAAATCTGGTTCCATGGGAGTAAATTGCTTTTAGTGTGGTTTTCTAAGGGCAAAGGGTTTTACAGGGTTTTGACCATGTTCTTCGGAATGCTATTAATTGCCATTAGGTTTTAGACTACACAATTTGGGTAGTTACCTAAGTTGGCTGTGTAGCATTTGTCAACATTCTTTCAATTTTGGCAATGTTCACCTGAGATTTTTTTTACCACTGGTAATTAATTGATTGTATAATGTATTGTGTTTGGATGATACTAAAGTGCTCACATCTCTAGTTTTGGCATTTCTGACCACCTACTTGAGGAACATTCTTATGCTTAAACTAATTAAATTGTTTGAGAACATATTTTTCTGGTTGGTATCGTTTGTTAGGTTCACTAATTTGCAATGAGGTAATGCTAGTTGGATTAGTTATAAGGTCAAAATTTGTTCTTTATCCTTGTGGGGGCTTACCCTAGCCATGCTGTTGAGAACTGTTTTTCTCTACCTGCTTTTGGAGAATACCACCGGCAGTGTTGAGTTAGGTTTCATGTTGCATGTAATATAAGGGCTTGCAATTCTCATTTACTATAAATATATTGTACACTCCTTTTAGAGTTAGAATGAGTAAGGAAGTGACCAGACAAAAATCCGATAATGTCTCAAAGGGAAAAACTGAAGAAAACTGGGTCGAAACCGTCAAGAATGGGGTGCCCAATCAAAGAAACTACATGCGTGGTTTCCTTGAAGGAATGTAAAAGGCTTTCTTGGAGAAAAATTACTAAATTACCTGTTCAATTGGACATTGCTATATTTGTTTAAGACATTGACATGTCCAGCCAGTATATTCAATTGATATTGTTAATCTTATGGTTAGGAATGTAGCTCTCATTCACATATTGATCCAACCATGTGAAATTGAAATTAGAAGGGGGGTTGTGGCTTAGGTGCAACCACTCTAAATGTTATAACTCATCAGCACATTCATTATCCTTGTCACTAGACTCAACAGCACACTTGTCACCACATTGACAAGAATTATTTGGACCATAAAGACTTCCAAAATGTCAGTCTTTGTAGCAAAGATGAATAAACACTAGTATTTCCCTACAACATTGATCATTGGTGCCCCTACATATAATAATCATCAACAATTCATGCATTTTTTTCAACAACTCAATAAAACTTTCAAGTTTCAAATACATCAATTTACCAGGAATTACAATATAAAACCCAAATGGCTATAATAGGATGGAAGATGTAATGTTCATAGTATGAAATGTGATATTTAAGAGTTAAATTGTCATGAAAATTCAAAATATCTAAAGATGATGAGCTAGGAGATTTTCCTGCTCATCTCAAAGGGGCTTGTAAGTGAACTTGTTTTCCAAGAGCTTTGCCTGCTCAAAGATGGGTCTAAGAACTAGATTGTGCAAACCCTACTTCAATTAATCACCATCTTAGAGTTACCCAGGATCTGAATTTTTGTGATGTCTTTTTCCAAAGCTATTCTTAAGACCAGAATAAGAGTCATTCATTCAGTACTCTTAACTGTATCTACTATCTATGTTTTCTATGAAGCTAATTTTATAACTATCATTAAAGGTAAATGACTCCTCCAGCTACACAGCAAGTAGGGGTCTCTTGACATGTTCCATCAAAAAATGACCATGGAAGGTTTTATTTACCTCCAACTCCACAGCAAGTAGGGGTCTCTTGACACATTCCATAAAAAAATGACCAGGGAAGGTTTTATTTACCTCTAGCTCCACAGTAAGCAGGGGTCTCTTGACACATTCCATAAAAAAATTATCAAGGTAGTTTCCATGAAAAAATGACCAGGGAAGGTTTTATTTACCTCCAGCTCACCCACCTTCCTTGCAGCTATCAACTTTGGTGAAGTCTTAAGTTTAACAAAGGGAAACTGAGTTTGATACTAAATCTGAAAGGGGGGAGGCTCTTTTTCTTGGAAAACAATATTGTTCCTGGGCATCCAAATGGCCCAGAATACAATCAAGGGTAGCATTCTAAACTCCCTCAAGGATTTAGTAGTAAACCATTTAAGCATGCGATCATTTTGGGTGTTTCTGCTACCAAGTTCCTCGTCCTCCTTTCAAAGGTAAGATTGAACCCCAAATATTCTTTGTATAAGCACAGTGAACTAGAAGGTGGTCAATTGTTTCCCCTTCACATTTTCATAGATAACAGAAGCTCGGGCCAATACCATGATCACTTCTTCCACACTTCCCAAGTCAGCACCTTGTTGGATAAGGTGAGTGACATGAAGACATGATTACATAGGTGCATTCAACTTCGAAATGGGTGTATAACACCATACAGTCTCTGCTACCTCCTCACCAAACGTTTCCCTGTAGCCAAGACTAATAGTAAAGTGACCTATGGAGATATTCTTCGATCAAACTAGTAATCCCTCAGCTTAATTGAATTTTTTTCCAACTGTTGAGTATACAGGTTCCAAGAAACTGCCTCTATTTTCACCATGTTAAGAAGCTCAACTGTTTTCCATGTTTATGCCAGTATTCCCTGGATCTGCAATATCAACAAGTGTGTAAAGTCCTTGATCTTGCAAAAAGCCTTATCACACTCATAGAAAGGAATGTTGGCCTTCATGTCCCACCCAAGGATTAATTCCCAATCTAACTTTCCTGTAGTGTCCAATTTTCCATGCCAACTAGTTTTCTACAATGCAATGACAAAACTAGTGCCTTCCACACAAATGAAACATTTGAGATAAAAATTTGTTGGTAATATAGTCCATTCCTCAAAGGAAAGTGGATCCAAGTATTTCTGTTGGATAACATTCTGCCAGAAACCTTCTACAGATATTAAACTCCACAAATTCTTGGAAGCCGGGGCCTTGCCAAAATGGGGAATGCATTTCAATCCCTATAGTGACTTCCATAAATATGTAATTTTTTAGTGTCAGGTGTTGGAAGAGGCATCTGTCATCATTCAGGGCTAACGAACATGGATGCATTCTCATGTTTGCCAAATGTGAAACATTGAAGCATCAAGTTTCTGGGAAGAACTTAGGCTGGAAAGCAAATAGTGGGATGAGAATAATACAATGAAAGGGGAATGGAATCTCTATAATTGTGATTATTTTACACAATCAAGTATATTGAATAAATGACAAGGGTAGACTTAACTGATGAGTAAAGTTATACAAGGATTATCAGTGATTGTAAGACAGGAATAATGGCATAGGTGTAGAAATTTATCTCAAATTGAAGTCAAAAGTAGGTTAGTTCAATATTTACAAGACTTGAGAATAGAAGCTTCATCGATAATGTTGTTAGTCCAACTATCTTTGAACTTGGTGAATTGAAAAGCTCTTGCACAATTTGTATACCACCTGCTTCTGCAACAACACGACTATTGCTCTATTATGTGTAAAATAAATCTGCAAGGAACATATTGCCACTATTTTCATGTCTTATGTGGGGTAATCCTCAAGTAGGCTAACCAATGCATGGCAAGCTAAGGTAGAATTAGTTTTCTGAGCTAGTCCATCATGCTAGAAAATATCACCTAGAGCAAGAGAAACTAATAATCTGGTAGCTTGGGCTCTGGTTTGTGGGTCAATAGATATTGCGAGATTGTATGCATCTAATGGGTTCTATGGAAGATTAACTAACAACTACAGGGATTCATACAAATATGGGACATAAAGGTAAGGGTCATTAATTTTGGAATAACTATCAATGAAATTATCGTCTTTCCCTTGCATAGGAGAAGTAATACTGTTGGAATTGGAAGCCATGGGTACTTCAAAAAGGATTCAAAGAGAGAGGCTCAGAAAATTGCTAGTTCGGATAGCTAGAAATCGTGATAGCAGACTGGAAATTCCCTAAATGGCTCTCAATTAACCATTACAGTATAATCAAAAAGAATTCTTATAAGTATTTGCAATTAATTAACTTGGGAACATTAAAATTTAAAGGAAAAGAGTAGGAAACCCGTGAAGATGAGGATTTGACATCGTTTTACAGAATTGAGTTGCGCTGATAGCTTGAAATCCTTTAATGGTGATGATAGCTAGGGTGAGAAGCTGACTGGATTCCCTGGTCCTCTTAAATAAGCTTAATTCCGATCGAAAAATGCTAGATGACCTTGTGCAGGTTAAATTTTGGAGCAGAGAGTGAAAGCTAAGAGTGAAACTATGAAAATAGAGTGAAGAAACAGACTAAGAAAACCAATATGAACCAACAAAAGAGTGATGTGAAACTTCAGTGGAAGGAAGCAGAGAACAGTTAAAGGAAATAAACACTATAAATAAGCCAAGAAAATTACATGCAAGGCTAGTGGTTGATGTTGTGATGGAGATTGTGACCTTAATTGTCCTTGACCAGGCCTTTGCTGGCTATGGCAAAAAAATCCAGAGGGTCTGATCTGAGCGCCAATAGCAGGAGAGCCAACAGTACCAATTGTTTGTATGCTTGGAAATGTCTGCCCTGTAGATACTGAACATTGAAATGAAGTACCTTGAATGGATCCTTTTTTCTGTCGTGACCCAACTTCATTATCCATTTTTCCATCCAACTTCAAAAGCTTCTCCATATTTCCTTCTATCTTGATTCCTTCCATTAGTGAGGAGCAAGTCTTAATGTTGAGAGAAACAACACTATCAATCATTTTTACTAAAAGCTTTTTGGCCACTTCTATCTGTCAAGTCTTGCAAAGTCCATTGATTAGTGCACTGACAGTAATGACATTGGGCAAGAAACACTTCTCAAGCATTTCAAAATGGATTATAACAACCTCCTCCATGTTTCCTTCCTTGCAGTAACCATCAATTAGAGTGTTGTATTTAACTTCTTTTGGGATTAAAGAAATTTTAAACATGTGAACAAAAAGGTTTTATGATGCAACACTCTTCCCAGATTTACATAACCCTTTCATCAGTCTGTTGTAAATGTCAACCCTCAGTGAAAAACCTTTTGTTACCATTTCATTTTTTCAATCTAAAAGCATGTTCAATACTTCCTTTTCTGCAATATCCATCAATAAGAATCCCATAAGTGATATCATCAGGAGTGCAACTCTTCTCTGCCATCTAAATAGTTCAACACTCGTTGCCGATGGTGGAAACCTGCCACCTCAGGTGGCATGATGTGAAGTAACAGAGGCTTGAGCTTAAGAGGAGATCAAAGGATGGCACTCTTCACTTGCAAATCAGGTGCTGTGCACTCTATAATCTATAACCCTGGCAAATCAGATACAATCTCAAAGCTAAATTTTCATTAGGATTTAAAGCCAAAAAGGGAATTAAAACTAAACCAAACTATCCTAAGATGGTTATCTCTTCCTACTTAAAAGTAGTTATCAAAGTGACTAAATGTAAGTTACTCTAGATGTGAGGTGTACTTGCTGCAATCACTAGCTATCCTTTTGCATTGATGGGATTCCTTGACAATAACACTGTAGGGCCTTGACTGATGTGACTTAGTTTGGTTGTCATAAGGAAGCAAGGGGTCATATTGCCACCTAATCACCCAAACTAGGTTTTGTAGTAAGTTTGCAGGGAGTGAGTATACAAGGAGGAAGGAACTGCAACATTGGAATTATTTCTTTAAACCCTTATTGTGCTTTTTTGAGTGTTAATGGTGAGGAGATGGATCTTCATGTTGAAGGTCCTAGATGAAGTGTGTATCATGGAATGTTCAAGGTTTTACAAACCCTATAAGAAAGAATCTAAACTTCTGCAAATATTTTGATAGTTTTGTAACTTTTCTCCATACTGCAACCAGGTTGATTGATACCATCTCTGAACTCACGTGGTAGGTGGATTTTTATGTCATTTTCCATATAATTGCTGAAAACTGGTGAATTTTGGTTGGGCGTTCACATAAATTCAATATCCTTTACATTTATTCCAGTGATGCAGTTAAGCTTTGGTCAAATATTTTGAATGCTCCAAAAATTCTATTCTATATCATCTTGGATAATTTTTTCATCGGCATGGGAACCGCTTAATTTTCTTCCCTTTTCTGATCCAGAATTTTCTCATATAGCTTGAAGCAAGGGTGGTATTTAGTTTTTTCTTATTGAAGCTTATAAATTTTTCATTTTATTAAAATGTAATGTATTATGTCATTATTATCCTGGTCATCTATTTCCTCAAGCATCATTCCTGTTGGTGAATTTTTAACAATTCTTACTTTTGACAAAGCCTTTCTATTTCCAGTGATGTTTGTTGCCAGGATTTGCAAGGTATTTTCACCCATGCTCTTCAACACTAGGTTTCTCAATTGCCTTCCTTTCTTCCCTACTTCCAATTTCTTTGGCAGATTTGGTAATAATATTTCCTCTCTTAAAAAATCTAGGAACATTTCTATTTTTTCCTCCCTATTTCTTGCACCAGCTTAGGCCTCTCCTTGTGGAGTTTTTGATGACATATCCATACCCAACAAATTAGACATTCTTATGATTTTTCCTAATTGTCACTTGTGTCAGCCAATGGATCTTTTTCTGTTCACTCTCTTCATGGTTGTCCTTTGCTTTCTTCTTTTTTTGAGCTTGACTATTTTCTTTCGTTGCTCATGTAGTTGATGCTTTGTATTGATCCCTTGATGAGGAGCAATCTTCTTATTCATTGGTGTTTTTTACCACTAACTCATTTATTTTTAAGATATGTGAGGGGGTGCCATTTTTCACTTGCTCTTTTGAATTCTAGGTACTGTATTGACTGTTGAAATACTTTAATTTTACCAACCTTTCCCATCATTTTCCAATATTTTCTTAACAGAAACAGGTTCTTATAAATTATTGAAAAATATTTTCATACAGTCCGAGAATGTTGGTAGCTTGAGGTTCACATAGGGCTATAGGATCCCTGACAATATTGTGAAAAAATGCTAAGTGACTCTCATGTACCTAGCATCTTGATAAACCATAAGGTTTACAGTATGCTGCCTATTTAGCAACCTATTACACTGGCATTCATGTTAACAAAATTCCCCAGTTTATACTTTCCTCCCAAGAAAACAAACTGCTAGACTAAAACATTTGACACAGCATAACAAAGGCATAAATTAGAATTTAATACTCCTCAAGAGCTCATTTGTTCTTGTCACTTTTAATTTCTATGATATCATCCAACTCTCTCCTGGAGAATTATTGTTCAAAAGAGATATCTTCATCAGCAGGGGCTCTCTGGCCTGATTAAACATTCTTTCAATTCTTGCAAGTGAGCCTCCATGCTATTATTGACCATCATGATCCCATTGTCCATTCATTGTTCAAGCTTCATTATTCTATCTTTGAGTCCTACAATTTGGTGCATATCCCCATCTAAGCAGAGATTGGCTTCACAGATTTCTTGATAAGATCCATCTAGGGAGGAGTTGGCCTCCCTAAATGCATTTGCACTTGAGATCCAAAGTCCAATGATATGTGCAAGCCTACAGGTAACTCAATAGGGGATGCAAATGTCACCTCACAAACCCTCTTCTCATTTAAGACCGGTTGTCCCTAGAGTTAGGTTTACTAATACCAACATTATATAGGCTCAAAGTGACATGAAGAGTGGACTTAGTAAAACAGCTTTTTGATTTATTAATTAATTTTAGTTTTAGGGTGGGTGGAGGTGTAGGACTAATTCTAAGAACCCAATAGAGCACTTGGATAGAAATGATGGATGGACGAGAGTAAATATGTTGTCCTAACATGCAGAATTTGGCTAATTTATGCAGATTTTAAAAGCTGGAAATTAACAGAGGCCCTAAAATAGGTGCTATGTATGAACATGCATGTAATGAAGTGAGATTTTATTCCAAAGTAATATATATCATGCAATGTTCTCGTAGAATGACATAACATAAATATTTTCAGCTTGAATATCAAAGTAGCAAGGAAAGCAATAGGTAGGACTTCATTACATCTCCCTTCTCAATGACATTGCTGCTCTAGTATGCGATTTCCATTGCAGCAGATTTTAGCATGATATTCCAGCAAGTAAACTTCAGCAATATGACAAGTATGAGTAGCCACAAATAGCTCAAATAAACCTTTACTTCAATAGCCTTTCACAGGAAAATCGAATAAGCCAAACACAAGAGTAGTTCTCCAATTTCTCCAACAACCAGTACAATAGGAGGAACTAATCTTATATAGATGTAGAGCTCGAAATCTCCTTCAATAAAATAACAATATTCATTAACTAACTTTTGACAAATCAAAACCCTAGAGCATTGAAGTGTTAAACAATCGGACTAGATAGTGGGAATGCCACTTGTCCTACTCATTTGAGAAATGCCATATGAGGAATGCTCTCCAAGGAAATGCAAAAATACATTATAATACTCCACCAAAGGGGATTTCTCCACTAGCCCATGATAATGAAGCTAAAGCTAGCAAAATAGATAGGTTTTGAGATGAGTTCAACAACCCTTGCCTCAACACATGTGCAAAAATAATATAATAATGGAGTGCAGCAGGTTGGAGTCACAAAATGTTCGAATCTTTGAAATGCCATTCTCCCTTTCCAAATTAGTAGTATAACCAAAGCCTTCCATTCTTTCATGTTGTTTGAGCCCAATCCAATGCTTTATTTAAAGTAAATTTTATGGTTATAAGATGACTCCACCAGCTCCACACTCCAATTCCTTGGTAAGCTCCAGCGAAAAAAGGCCATGGACAATATCTATATATCTCCATGTTGTTAACCAATCTATGAGATTTTATCTTGGGAGTTTCCTCTAGAGTCTATACCTTCATCTCGACATTTGATTTGATAATGGACCTGAAATGAACATAAATCCTTGCCCTTGAAAATCCCATAATGCCTTGCTAACCATGTGGTTGTAGAGACAACCAAAGGAAGAGATCTATACACTTTTAGAGTTCCATTTTCAAACTAGCATTTCATTCAGTCAATAAGAGTTTCTCCTTGCCAAAAAGCCTACCCCAGCTACTAGTGAAATAAATTGTTTCCACCTCTTTTGTGTAGGAGTTCTGAGCTAAAAGCTAATCTATTATTCTAGTATTAAGAGATTTCAGTTCTGATATGTTTAAGGCTTAAGCCTTTAAGCTAACTAGAGTTTAGATATTATTTGAGTGTAGAATCTTCTTACCATGGTTTAAGAAACTTCAACTTGGTATCAAATCACATTTAATGAAACTTCACTGGAATCATAATATAATACTACAACCTATGTAAGGGAGTTGTTGGATGGTTTCAAGCATTGATGGGAAGATTCTTGGAATCTTCCAATGATTGGAAGGTTGTATTTGGTCTTAGTTGCTGATCTATTTTGGTGTTTGTTTCAAAAGTTGCAGTAAAATTTTTATTTGAGAACTTTTTTCGAAATATTGTGAGGATGGGTCATTTGATCTATGTATCTCCTCTTTATCATTTGGTTGAAAATAGTTAGGAGTTGCTCGAATATTATTCATTATAATTGGCCATGGTAATCTGAAGGTCGGATTTGATTTAGATCTGCCTGCCTTGCATCCTTGCAGGTTCTGTTTTTATTTGGAAACATATCAGCAGCGCCATCATTTAGGCTTGCAACGTGGCTAGCTTCTGCCCGTGAGTGGAGTAGAAGGTTTGGTCGGTTAGGTTTTCCAAATCGAATATTGAAGGCCACAAACATGTTGTTCGATTTGTCACACGATGGCGAAAGGTATGTTTACAGCTCATTTATAATTTTATGGTTTTTCATTTTGTAACATATACAAGGGTAGTTATTATTCATTATTCATTAAATACGTACAAGGTTATTTAAAAGTTAAAGCTAAATAGAAACAATGGTTGGCCAAAAACTCATATGCAATGCAATCTTTGAATCATCCTTTAATGTATCCATCTTTGAGAATATCTATATATCAATACACTTGTGTTAGCAAATGTATGTTTGTTGTTTTACAATTCTCTATGCCTTGTATGTGTTATCCTTAAATCTTGCATCTCCTGATTGTATGCATTTTAGTTTTTTCAAATATGGTGTCGGTGGTTCCCAAATGCTGATTTGAGATGGTACCTATTGTAATATGTATATGAAACTAACTTAGAAGAGAAATTTCTTATCATAGGAATTTTAGGAGTGCTTAGGTTGCAGGAAAAGGGATCCATGGACATATCTTAGTTCTAAGTTTATAACCATCCCGCTCATTATTGTCAGGGCTATGCCCTACATAACAAAAGTGGTGTAGGGTACAAGAGCTTTGCTTTTTGGTATAGTAAAATGGTATGCATTGATAAGTTTGAATATGCTCTTCCAACTCAGAGTGGTCAAGCAATTTTCTGTGAATATTCTACTATGTTAATTTTTTTAGTCATATACCATTACATCATGGAATATCATCTAAGCAACACCATTCTAGGCTAATGTTTGCATGAAGTAGTTCATACTTGAAGGAAGGGTTTGCGGGTTTATCTGGAGACAATTTAAGGAAGGGTTTGCAAGCTTTGTGTGCATCTCGTATGTTTTATAACACAAAAGTGCTCTCAAAACTAACTATGGATGCTTCACATATATGATCATGAAGGGCAGGATTTCTACATTCTTTATTTTACCATAGTGACAGCCAATGAGTTCATTCTACACTTTCATGTTTTATCTTTTGTAGAGCTCCTATGATTTTCATAGCATATGGTGAGATTTTTAAACTTACCAGATCATGGTAAGCAGACCTACACTCAGAAAATCTAAACCCTAAAACTAGGAACGGAAAAATAGATAAACACCTCATGACGGTCGAAATCTGAGTACTAGATCTGCAAAACATCACTCTGAAAAAAAAAAGGCAAGTACAAAGTCTGTACCATGCAATAACATTTGTCTTCTATTATTTGAAAGAATAAAATTATGATGCAATGGCTCAAAACTCATTCTCTCTCACTTCTACTGTCTTACTCAAAACTGGAATGAGTTAAACCACCCTCCCTGCCACACTTCTATAGATGAAGTAGAGGCTTTGCTATTAAAAAATTTGATCACTTTTGGTACGAAAATGGGAAACCCTAACTCAACCCTATTCTCAGAAAACAATGCACCCTCCCTGCATAGTTATAATTTCCCAGGAAAGAGTGCCCAATGAAAGAGTCTTCCAAGCAAGTTTGCCTTGCCTAAATCCGGTAATTCTCCTAACTCATGTGCCTTTTTAAATAAGAAACGCTTGCTATGGCTGGTGCCATTTATAAAACTGGAAAATACTAAAAATAGAACAACACATTGATAATCTGTTGTTTACATAACTCCTATATGAGTCCCAAGGAACACTATTGTTGCACCATAATCTCTGCCACTTCCCTCAACTACTATGCACAAGTACCAAGGTGCAATTCTAAACTTGTGTGCACTGCTGAAGGTTGTATGCTGCTAGACTATGGCTCTCTCATTGTTGTGCCCTCTATCTGCATCCATTATTGTTGTCTCCAAAACTGGGTCTCCGTCATGTCTGCATAATGACTGAGCAATATTGAATCTGCTAGTACAGACCCACTGTATGGATCTACCATCACTACTATGCCATTCTGGAGAACAACTTTTGAATGACAAACAAAAAAGCAACAAAAATATCTTGAAAATTAATATCAGTTATTCCTTTACTTCTAAATGTTGGTTTTCCTGGCACACATCCATGAGACAAAACACACAAGAGAGGAAGAAACTTGCACTAATTTCCATGATTCAGAATGCACAATAATATTTATTTATGATATAAATTTGTTCTAAAATTGGTTGTTGAAGGTAAGGATAGATCTGTAGCCCAAAATAAGTCCAACCCAAAATAATTTGCCCTATCTTAAAAGTTATTTTGTTTTTGCTTTTCTAACAAACTTCTAATTTAAAATCCCATGCCTATCATTGTCAAACTAATTGTGATTCTTGATTTGGTACCACACAGAGAAAAATTTGACAATACAACTGCATTCTTGATTTTTTAGAGATTTTTGCAAAATAAAGTTATCATTAACATGACCCTTTTTGGTGACTATTGGATAATCTTTGTTTCTTACCTAGGTATGTGATCCTTTTCCAGAATTTGCAAGATGGTGTAAACTTTTGGAAATTTTATTCTCATATCAATCCATAAGGAATTATATTTAAGGGTGCTAGTTCAATGGTAGAGCACCTTCCTTATAGGTAGGAGGTTGGTGGTTCGATTCCTCCATGCCCTATTTATATTATGAAACCACTAAAAAGAGATAAATGACTAAAAAAATGACCAAAATTTGCATATAAATGACCACCAATACAACATGAGATATAAGTGACCAAAGAAAATGACCAAAATATGCATATAAATGACCACTTTTGAGTTGGCGATCGTTGGTAGCAAATTAGCTGTCATTTATCACGTGACAAAAAATGTGGTCATTAATTGTGACCATTAATGACCAAATTAATGACCAAATATACGACCAAATATATGACCAAATATACGACCAAATATATGACCACAAGATAAGCTATACATGACTAAGCTAAATATGACCACATTTTTGGTCGCGTGATATACGACCGCTAATTTGCTACCAGTGGTCACCAACTCAAAAGTGGTCATTTATATGCGGATTTTGGTCGTTGTTTTGGTCACTTATCTCTCATTTTGTACTAGTGGATATAGGTGTGGCCATCCTTGGTAAGTTTATACTAGCGAGGTTTGGTTGTATAAATGGAATTCCGTTGGTCCTGGTAAGGGACGACGAGAAGTAAGTCAACACAATCTAATGGTGATACATCACAGAGTACAGAGTCTTTAAATTGACCGATGGAAAATGTTACCAAGCAACGATGAGAAACCCGAAGACAGGGACCATCCTTTTGGACCCATCCTAGATGATATGGTTTCGGGTGGGGGGTGGTGGGTAGATGGAGGTGCTGCACTAGCTCATGTGAAACCAAATTTTTCTAGCTACCATTGTCCATGATGAGCAAGGACAATGAATTTTTGATTTGGTAGTTATGAGTAAAAATGGGTGGGGTAGATGAGTTGGAATCTTCAAATGTCATTAACATGAATGAGGGATCTACTTCAGTAGGATTCTCAAGAGAAACCTCCTCAATCTCATCTACAGTTTGGGATGAAGTAGCTTCTGTGTAGAGTTGTGTTGGTCTTGAGGGATTGTAAAACATGACACTATGAAGTTTTACGAGAAGTAGTCTTGTGGAAGGAACACCACTGTGTATTAGCATTTTGGTTCGTAGTACGAGTGGAGGGAAAACGAGATGAAGTATTGGGTGTGGGAGTTTGTGAAGCAGAGGGATTCTGGTTGGGATGGGATTGAGGAGTATGACACTGAGGGCCTATATTCCTTTCAACTGCCAATTCTCTTTGAAAATATTTTTCTAATGTAGAATTTTCAAATAAACCAACTTCTCTATGGAACTGAACCAATAAAACTAAATTAAATCTAAGGATTAATACCTCTTTTGGATCTGGAATGTGGAGCAGAATTTGAATTTTGGAGAAATATTCGATATAGGTTTGTACCCCTTGTGTAGGTAGTTGGCGGAGTTGGTGCCAGCGGATCCATAAAGATTGAATATACTCGGGCGGATAAAAATGATCTCTCAATGCTTCACACATGCAAGCCCAATTGTTGATCATTTGAGAAGAAGAAGCCTCTGTTGAGGCTCCAATGTCTATTACCAAGGTGGTCTTTTCCTGCTCTGTGTCCCACCAAGTTTGTGCAAGTCCTTCCAACAGTAATGCTGCAATTTGTAGCTTTCTCTCTTCAGTAAGGCTTGTGTAAGTCCTGAAATATGTGGAAATGCTGCGGATCCATGAATCCACAGCTTCTCCATTGGTTTGGCTAGCGAACTTAGGGAATTGGAACCAAGTATCTAACCAGAATGGATCTATGTTGGTCTGTTGTTGCATCCTCATTAACTCATTGAGAGTAGATGTGAGGTCCTGGACTAGACTAGAGGCATTTGAATCAGACTCAATGGCCAGTGGATTTGTTCTAGGAGGCATCTTGTGGAGTATGAAGGATTGGAGGCCAATTTTTTTTCTTCTTTTGGGATAAATCTGGTGTATGCTTTGTGTTGTGTTGTAAGCTTATGAAATAAGGCTTGGCTAGAGGGAGATATCTATGGGCATGAAGATCTATGAATCTCCTCTCCTATAGTGGATATCTGTGAGCACCTTGGGAAAGATCTGTGAATCCACCATCAACTGTAGGAAACCCTAAGAAGGGTGTGAGATCTACTATAAATCATGAAGACTCAAAAAAAAAATAGATGTTAAGAAAATCCATACTGCATATCTTGCTTCTCCTTCGGATCTTGGGCTCTGATACCAATTGATCTATCGTGATCAAGAGAGCAGAAAATGCATCACACACTAGGAGCCACTCATCCGACCCAGCTAGTCGCATTCCTATGTAGAGAAGGGGATGGAAGCATTGCCAGAAAATGGGAAGTGTGGATGTTGGAGCTACTAGGGTAAAGGAGGTTGCGTGGGAATGAAGGAAAGAGCCTATGTGGATGATGGCGTGGTGATGTTGCAGGTGGCTATGTTGGAAGGGAGGCCAGTGAAGGTGTAAAGCTTGGAGGAGCCAAGGCAAAAATGGACAGCGTGAGAGTTGCAGTAGATGGGATGTGTGAGGGAGAGTGTTGACACAAACCTAGTCGATAAGGGTTCCCAACACTGTCGACACCCAGACCACCGCGATCTCCCTGAGCACCGGCCCAAACAGGTTTTACCCCATCCAGCAACACCTATAGATAAGATGAGGTCCCACCCGAGATGTTCAAGGGAGAGTTGACAGAACCATGTTTCCACCAAATGAAGGAGGATGTTGTGGATCAATTACTTAACTTATTGCAACATTTAAGAAATGGATCTAAGCATTTAATTCAGGCATCAATCATATTCATGGCATCATTTCAATAGAACAATTCATAATTGCAATATATATAACAGTAAAGCACTAATCGTAACAAGGAAACATCGCATCATTCATATCGTAAAATGCATTACCATAGATAAACACAA
The DNA here is from genome assembly GCA_027924585.1 of Larix kaempferi. NCBI lineage: Eukaryota > Viridiplantae > Streptophyta > Pinopsida > Pinales > Pinaceae > Larix > Larix kaempferi. The sequence goes on from BSBM01000122.1 coordinate 739,033, forward strand.
AAAACACAGGGATTCTGCTCAACAACTTTGTCACATCATATTAACTCCAAAAAATCCCAGATACAAAATACTCAGCATCGGATCAAGATCTTTTAGATGTTAATATTCAACAATGATACTCTCCGAAAGATATATCAAAAGATATAGATCCAAGATGATTCAACACTTACAAACCTACGTCTATTTATAGGCTTGTGCCTTTACATTGTTTGTCCACTTACTAACTACTTCCTAACCGACACTTCAAAACAAATGACCCAAAATCTATCTATTGTGGTGCAAATGATCCAAAAACCCGCATACCACGATTCAAATGACCCAAAATTACATAAAATATTATCATTTGCGCTCAACGTTTTGCCTTCTACGGTATCTTCGGCCTTGTGCAGCATCTGCGATGCCGACTTGTCCAAACCGCCTGCCAACAGAGAGCTTGAGAGTTGTAGGAGATAGACATCGATGAGAGGGGAAGCGTGAAAGATGTAGGAGTTAGGGTTGTGTGAGGGAGAGCATGAGTGTGGCAGGAGTTGGGGCGGCGTGAAGGAGACCATGAGTGTGGTTGGAGTTAGGGAAGCATGGGAGAGAGAGTAAATGTGGCAGGAATTAGGGTAGAGAAAAACAACTTGACAGAGGGGAGTGGAATGGAGTATGAAGGTAATGCATCCAAATGGGAAATGGGCAGCGTGACAGATGGGAGAGGAATGGAACAAGAAGAAAGGTGTGGAGGTTGAGCGTGGGAAGAATGACCGTGGGGAGAGTGGATAGAAGGAGCGTGGAGGTAATGAGCATGAATGTAGCACTAAAGGGTGGCCCAAAAAATCTGCTACATAAATTGATCCATAATTTGTTTTTATAGCAAGGATTATGACAAATTTCATTTGTCATCATCATCATAAATATTATGAAAATAAACACCAAAATAATCTCTAGGAATTCCAAAAAATTTGGTTTTGAAGATTGCTGATGAAGCATGAGTGCACTTATTCCCAAAAATAGGATGTGCAAACACTTGTTTAAATTCTAGATTCTTCAAAACTTAAGTCAATATCCAATTGGAAAAATCACTTGTCATTATCCAACTAACATGAACAACCCAATTGAAGAGAGGCACCTCTTTAAAACAATAACCCAAGTTAAAATTTTGGTTTAATTTGGGTAGCTACATAGTTTTTTGGTAGCTAAAAATATCAAGGATAATATTAATATGATAGACTGCCTTCAAAAAATTTGATTTTGAAGGTACTATATATAAAAGTGATCAACTTAAAGGCATAAATTTAGATGAGAATACTTGAATTACTACCTTGAACATACTAATCTCAGAGCTAATAAAATAAAATAAAAACCCAAAAATGCCAAAAATTGTGATAACATGATACTATAATTTGGGAGCAGCATCGGTCAACACTTGTGCAAGCATGGTTCTCCTTGATTTAGCAAATTTGACTCTAAGTTTGTTTAGATTTTCTTTATTAAGTATGTTTTCACCATACCATTTATTCCCTTTACAAACCATACGATTTCTCTATGCCTTGTATTGATCCTTCTTCTTCATAATTTTGGTCAAATTAGCCCTGAGTTTTTCATTTTCTACCTTCATATAATGGTTGAGGATTTCAAGTTTGTTAACTTCATTTTCCAACCAATATATATTTTCATCTTGTTTCTCTTCTAAAGAGGGTAGTGGTTTCTTAGGAGAAGATTAATTATAATAGTCATTGGTTGACTTACTGTTTTCCTCTTGAAATTTTCCCTTGTTATATCCAAAATTATTATTTTGATCTCTGAAAATAGAGGTAGAATCACATGAAAATTGGATTTCTTCTTGCTCACTAGCCTTGACATATTCCAGGTTGTTTACAGTTTCTTCTTTAGATTCCACAATGTCAATGACATGTCGATCTTCTTGAGGTCTGCATGGAATATTGTCATACATGCTACAAGTAATCTGTTGTGAGGAAATCCCAATCAGTGGTTAACTGGTTTCACAAATTCATTTTGATTTAATATTCTTTGGGACTGATTTTGAAAAGTTGGAAACCCTATGTACCACTCTTTTCCCTCCACCCTTTTCCATATGAATACTAAGAATTGATTTTGGAATCTCGAGATTGGGGATGTGAATCAAATGAGATTCCATGTTTTAAATATTAGACATTTGAAATGCTATGGAACGATATTTTGTCATGAAGGTTTTCATGATTTGAAACCCTCTATTTCTACACAATAGTTTGTTTAACAGAAGGTCATGCTTCATTTTCCCAAAACTAATTTTGAACCAGAAATGTTTCCCATACATCATCTAACATAGACAATCTAGTTTGAACAACAATTTTGATTAGACTGTAGTGAAACAAACTCTAGTCAATGTTACCCTTGCTTCTTTTAATAGTCATGGTCATTTTCTTGGGCTATTCAATTGATAGTAAGGCATATTAACTGGGTGGCCTTTAACATCAAGAGAAATCTCATATGGAAAAAATAAATAGAGGAGAACCTACCCTTACATGTTATATACCTATGAATAATAAATAAGATCATGCACCAGTGTTTACAAAAAAATTTAGCAGGAATTCCCCCTTTGATGTTGATCTCTTGACTGGCATTTTTTAGAAAACATATCCATAAATTGTTCTGGAGCCTCCCTCCTTTAAACCATTTCCCCCCTTATTAAGGGAGGTGATTTTCTGGATCAATGAATGCCTTGTCTAATAATGAATAACTTGGCTAACAACCAAATAAAATGACTTTGAAAAAAAAAGGACTAATAAATTGATAAGATCATGAGCATGATCAACCAGCAAGTGTGAAAGGTACAATCAAAATCTCTAAATAATCAAGAAACTAAAATCTAAAGGTGAAACCTTTCAATAAAATGCATATCTTCCTTTGATCCTGAGATATCAATTTGTAGAACCAAAATGATATTGAATTAATCCTTTAGAAGGTTATAAAATACAGGTACAAAGAATCAACTCAAAAAAATAAGAAAGCAATAGCAGTCTTGGCCAAAATTTTATAACAGGGGCCCTTGATAAATTGAAAAGGACTTGTGGGGAGGAAACATCCTTGTATACACATTTAATACAAAAATTATTCTTTATTCTTTATATCATGATGCTGCGTGTATACTATATAATGAAGAATGCACAAAAAATATTAGTTTAGATTTTTTTTCAGTATTGTTTAGTTTAATTATGCCTTCATGTTAATTAGTTTTATTTTACTATTTGTTTACTTTTGTTCTTTCCTTTGGGACTCTACTAAGTTCTCCACAACCCTTAGTAGGTGTAATATCGCAAGAAAATATTACTTTTGTTTTATGTTTATTTTTCTAAAAAAAGCTAATTTATTCTTTGATAAGTGTTGAGCAAATGAACTCTGGAGCACCTAGACTGTTTATTTGGGTGTTGAGCAAGTGGGCTTTGAATAACACCTAAACAATTTTTAATATTGTTTATTAAAATATGTTGAGCAAGTGATATCTGGAGCATATGGACTATTTGTACTAGTTAACTGGTGTTGAGCATAATCTTTGGAGCACCGAGACCATGGAGTTAATAGTGTTTATAAAGTGAGCCTTGGAGCACTATTAGTTGAGTGAGTGTTGAGCAGTAATGCTCTAGAGCACTTAGATTCATGATTATTAACTGATATTGAGCTAGGAGCGTTGGAGCATCAATAATCCATTGAATTATTATTAAACTAAATTATTATTATTACTTCATTATTTTTAACTGACTGGAACTACCACTCAAAGAGGTACCGAGCATGCAAGAGTTTAGAATGGTCAAGTAGTTGATAACTAAATATAAACTAGATTTTAGGTGAGTAAAAATCCTATTTTAATAAATAAAGATAAAATAAATTGTGAGAGTTAAAATAAACTAAATTATTAATTAAAGATACAAACAGAACAGTCAGTGTGTCTAACAACTAAACTAAGTGATTTAAACCTAACTCTTAGAATCCTTTCCTCATAAAATATTATAAGTAGCAAAGAGATAACATTGCAAAGGGAAAGAGTTTCCAAGTTCAGTGGAGGGTTCAGCCGTGGGTCTTGAGTGTTCAGATTACCAAATTGTATGATATTTGGTGTGTCCTAGAAAGAGGACAGTGGGAATATTGCGGGAAATTATTTTATAAGATCGACACAAATGGCTGGTAAACAGACCTTGTGACTACTCTACTGTTAGTAAAGAAGATAATGAATTTACACTAGGCCTTATAGTTCTTGTCATGCTCGGTTCGGCTCGGGGGAGACCTATTGAGCAAACAAGGTACGATTTGAAGTCTACGGTTGGGTGGAACGTGGCAGTTACCAAGTCAGTCAGATAGTAATAAAGGAATGATAAGTATCTTCATGTTTAATTATTATGCATTTAGAAATTATGTTTTTATAGACCTGAACTATGTCTCTTTATATTTTGTCCATGTAATATTCTGATGTGTGATGTAATGTAATTATGTTAAATATATTCATAAAAATCAGTGTGCGATTATCCAGTAGATTAATTCCATTTTTTAATTAAATGTTGTTAAAAATAGTGATTTCCAATTATTGATCATGCATATTTAATTTACAAACTTTTATAATTAATTTTAGGATTTACATAGAATCATTGGGAGAAGTAATTATCCATGATACTTGGGTTACCTTTATTTTCCAAACTAGTGTTTAAAAATATCAAACCATATTTGTTCAACATATCTCGGGAGAAAGCCCCTATTGTTGCCTACATAGAGAGAGAATCCTAGAAATCGGATTACACGATTAAGTCCCTAAACTCTAAATAGGGTGATTAATATGTATTTATAATATATATATATTAAAAACATAAATCTTAAACTTACTCCATAAAACATCTATCACCATATAAAACCATCAAAACTATATTGAATAAGAAACTAAATAAATCATACCATTATTTTCTTTCAAATCTCACGTATCATATTCTTCAATTAAAAATTCCAATATTCTATTACCCATGCACAAATTAGAATGAGAGTGGAACTGTCGATAATCAAAATCGAATGCAAGCTAAAGACAGGGTCATGCTTTCAGCGTTGACCGAAGATCGAATCCTATCGTTCTCACTCCACACACGATCAAGGGGCACGCTTTCATCGTTGATCACAGATCGGATCCCATCATCTTCAATTTACATACATCCAAGGGTCACGCTTCCAGCGTTTTACCAGGGATCGATGTCCAACATGCACATAGGTAGGGTCACGCTTCAAGCGAATGACCAGGGATCAAATCGCGTGAAGTAAATAGAACATAATCCATACTTAAAATAGGGCCGCGCTTCAAGCGAATGACAAGAGATAAAATCCTGTGACCATAAATTAACTTCCTCAAACTTTAATTTCGCAGAACAGTCAGACATTTAAAACGCAGAAAATACTCCAGAGACTTCCCATCCTCTTACCCTTCTAAATTTTCAACGAAACCCATAAGAGTATCCATACCGGTCCCAAAATGTACATCGAAAACCCCAATATTGGGAAAAACGATTACAGACATGCAAGCAGAGCAACGCTCTGCTAAGTAACCCCTTGTCTCTCCAAAAACGCAACCAACTAGCCACTAAACGATCACACCACAAACCAGAACCAAACATCTCCATATGTGTCTCCGTAGAGGGAAGCGGTCCATAAGAGGCCATAAGCTTACCCAAATCCTATCACAGTGGACGACCATCTTCACAGAGCATCCCTCATATGGTAGAAGTCGTGGAATTTCACCTTGCACAAGGGACAACCATTATAGAAAAGAAAAGACACCTACATAAATGTCTACACAAAAAATAACACCAACGACATGGCATAAATCATACCTGATCAAGCCAACGCTATGAAGTCACCTCCTCCGAAGCATGGTGCTAGAAACCATGAGCGTAGCTCTGGTCATGTATAGGTTAGTTCCAAATAAACGTAGAGAGGAAGCCTATGCTTCCCTCTCCGATAGAAAAATCGCATTAGACACAACAATACTCCCCAAAGTCATGACTGCATCGGCAAAACGTTACCTTGCCCAGGCTTGAATGCAAACACCATCGTGGAATCCTTCACACCTTGTATGTGCCAGCCATCACATGGCCAACATTGAATGCCAACCACCCACACTATGATTTGAATTATATTTCGTTGGACATTAAGTTGAGTCCAAAGAACCTTTACAAAAGTGCTTAAGTTCATATGGGAAGTCCTTCATCAAAGTTTCAATAGGAATGACGATGGCATTGTTTTCCTTGGGGCCTTGTCCCCCTTACCTTTTACTTGGTACCGCTTAAACCATGGCTGTCCTTAGAACCTTTCTCATGCTAAGCCATAAGGCACGGCATGGACCAGACTAAACCACCTGCAGAGACATTTGAATTTGGTATTAGATTATAATTAGCTAAGTAAAACTCAGGCAACAATGTATCTAGGATCCATCCATGGAGACAATAAGAACATTTTCCAACATATGACAAGTAATGAAAACAAGCATTGAACAATCATAGTCAAAGATGATTCCATTCCCAATGTGAATCGGGACCACAAACCAAATCCAGTCATCAAGGATAAATATCATAGTAGTGAGTTAAATGATATATCAGGTTATTACATAACAATGAGGTACAGACCTTTCCAAGTCAAGCAAAAATGCAATCGACCATTACAATACATTGAGATTAACAGAGTAGCCAACCAAACAAGACGCAAACAAGTAACAATATCAATATTTAACCAGTGCTGAAGTTAATTTAAAGAATCATATGTTTTACGACTATTTAGGACCTTACATAAAAAAAAAAAAATTAACGGTGTATTTTTTAGGGACATTACAGTAGGTGCCTTTTGGCCCGAGTGTGTGTGCAAACACATGCTACATTAGGTTCTTAATTTGTGTAATATTTTGTTAAGATCCATTAAACATAAGTTATTCATTATTTTCTAACTTCTTACTTCTATTTTTAGGTTCTATATAATTCTTTGTTTTTTTTCTCTTTTAACATTTTGATTTGTTCAAGCAACATACAATTAAGGTTCCCTAGGATAGAGATTTCTTCCCTTTTTATGATAATTTCTTCTTGATATCTTGACTCTTTATTTTAATTTATGATTGTAGTCATGTTCTTTGAATCATTGATTTGTCCAAGTAATGTGTAACTACGATCGTTTAGGCGAGAAATTTATTCATCTTATAAAATTAGTGTTAACTTTGACAAATTCTTTCGGAGATCTTGTAACTTTTGTATCGACTTATAGCTATCTCGAAACATCAACTTTAATACATTGTTTAGGTCTTTGGATGAGGGCACTACAAAGCATGAATTTATTATAATGTCCTACAATGTTATATCTTCTTTCTCTTATAAGAGAATGTCAAATGAAATTATTCATAAACTTAAGATGAAAGTCCCTAGTGTTTATATCCAATATCAACTTAAAATTATGTCAATTTTTATCACACATACATAATATTGAATTAAGATGTGAAAATCCAATCATTATTTCTTTATAATAGATCATTTATTTCATATCATTTATCATCTCTAAATTTTATCTTCTCATTTATACTCATCTAAAAAATCCATAATTAATTGACCATGTCAACATTGATGCAATTCCCTTTGTTTCTTAAGCAAATAAAAATCCTAAAAAGTTTTTCTTGAATATTCCCTTTGAATTTTAATAATACTACATGAGCGGTTGGAGCACCTTCATAATTAAACATTATTTATTTTTTATTAAAATTGATTTTGAAACCTTCTTTCTCTTTTTCACTCTATTAATTTCAATTACCCTTATTTCTTTCTCAATAATTACCTAGATTTACTAAATGATGATAATAGCCTTTGTCAAAACATTTATAATACCATACATGTTACTTTATAATATCATGACCTTAATAGGTATAGTCATCATCTTTCTTCTCTATGCTCATGATATTTTCTTATGGAAAAGTGTCCCTTTGATATTCATAAGCAATTAAAAATTCTCAAAAATTTATGCTCTAATATGGGAGTGACTATAAACATCGTCCAAACAAATGAATGATTATCAATTCCAAGAAGATCACTTCCACTAATTTTGTTTATGACAATAGAAACTGGAGGAAGTGTCTTCTTACAAATATCTTTGAATTGATATCCATCACAAGCTCATTTGGGACTATAACATTTGAGAAAAGGATTAATGGAGGGTGTGAAGCTTACTTTGGTCTTGAAAACAATTGTAAGTCGACAAACCTTGAGATGTGGGATAAAATAAGTTCCTCTTTGAAATGCTCATCACTTTTGTTATCTTGTATGGCTGTGAAGTTTGGGCTTGCAACATCTTGGAGAAAAATTGAGCAAATCCATAAGCGTTTTACAACTTAGAATCTTAAAATTAAAAGAGATATGCCCTATATTATTCTCCTCATAGAAGTGGGGCTCTCCCCCATAGAGAGCATGGCTATGACTAGGTACTTATGTACAAGCATAAGTTAAATAACATGGGAGATCATAGACTTCCTAAAATTTCTTTCTATTCTAGCAAAAACCATCCACGTCTCAAGCATGCGTAGCATGAAGATGCCATGGCACAGTTAAACCATTGGGGGATTGATGAAAATTCCAATTTGCAAAATATAGATAAAATTAAGAATCCTATTGCATCTAAGTTTAAAGAGAAAATGTGATGCGAGAAATACTTATAGGTTAAATAAAATTGAGATACTATAAGGAAGTCATTAACCATAATCTAAAAGATCAAAATTAGTTCTCTTTTTTAACTAGTTAAAAGAAGAAAAATAAAATTTCCAAGATAAAAACGAACTCTCATGGGCTTCATAGAGAAATATGGCGTTAGACAATTCCTAAAACACTATGGGTTGAAAGGACTTATCATCTCAGCACTGAGGATGCAAATCATTTTCTCTTAGAATGCCCTCTGCACACCCACATTAGATCTCAGTTTCAAAATCTTTGCCACAATATAGACTTTTTTAATCTTCTAACTCAAAACTATAGTAAGTTAGAAATGCTTCTCTTTAAGCTTTTTAAGCATAGATATAACAAGCGTTTATATAACATTGACATTCTAATTTCTCAAAATATGGTAAGTTATGAATACTTCTCTTTAAACTTTTTAAGCATAGATATAACAAACATAAATATAAGATTTTAATTTAACCCATTAGATTCTAATTAATAAAACACTTTAACATTTTTATTTATTAAATCACCCTTTTATAGATAAAAAAACATTATATAACCAATAATGGTTCGGACTTGAAAATCTAACCTCGTGTATATATTGTATACAATGATATGATTGCATCAATTATATGGTGGCTAGTAATTTCAAATTAAATCTGGTGTACACACTAAACGTAGGGCTTTATTTCTCTAGTGATGCTCGATGTCAATACCACACCAAGGTAATTCACCAAAAACAAGGTTGAAAGATGACGTGTAAATTTTGTTTATGTTACTGTTAGTTAAATTATATATAAAGAGAGGTTTATAAAGTTTTTGATTCGCTAAAACAATAATTATGGTTAATGTTTTAAAGTAAATTAAGTTTAATTATAATAATAATATGATACAAATATATAAAAAAATCTTAATAATAAATAATTATAAATAAACTGAATAATGTTTATTTATGAAATATACGTGATATAAAAACAATAATCTAAAACATTCATATAAAACAATTGTTAAATATAATTAATTGATATTGAATATATATTATAATCTGTGTGTGTAATTTATAATAAATAAGAATTTGGGGTGGACTAGTACTTATATTTTTCCTAGATTACACAAGGATAAGACAACTATTAAGATTGATTTTATGGTATTAGTTCAAAATTCTAAATAAACAATTATAAAAAATATTAAAAAAACTTTTAGTTATACATGGATATGGATAACAAACATTCATACAACTAATGGAGAACAAGTCACTTGTTTGTGACACTTAATTTGTGGAGTGGGTTAAATTTTAGATGATTTGTACCTTTTCTTGTGAGTTTGGTCTCAACTAATGGAGAATACGTCACTTGTTTGTGACACTTAATTTGTGGACTGGGTTAAATTTTAGATGATTTGTACCTTTTCTTGTAAGTTTGGTCTGGCAACAAGATTTGTTGCTGAAATTGCAATTTTAGTTGTTGAACTGACAATTTTATTCAGTTTACTCTATTATCACTCTATTACCCCTACTCTATTACCCCCAGTGCACCTTATGCAATTTCATCAACTGAAAACTGCAATTTCAACAATTCTTGCCAAATTTTAACCAAAAATTTCACAATTTTCTAGACTTTAACCCACTCACTTATTTGGTGACATATATATGCAAAGCACAACTGGGTGAGCATCATCGAGTCGGCCGCCCCCTCTTCGACTGGAAACCTCGTATTCTCGAACAGAATAAAAGGACAATCCATACCGAGTTGTTAGGTCAAGTCGATACTTTGTACATGGATGGCTGTTCGTTTCGGATTTTGATACGTAATTAGTAATCTATTCTCAGCAGATGGTGATGGCCTGGAATCCATCATTCCATGTATTGGGACTCTTTCCTGCGTACAGAAAAAAGTTGCTTGCTTTGATTAATATGTTCAGTATACACTGACCCTATCTGGGTTTGTAAGTACCCTTTAATGGATGGACTGATCGATACTCAATTTGTATACGTGTGCGGGCTTCACAGGTTCCTGCTCTACTTATTCAACTTTATTTACCACTTCACTTCCGTCGTTGTTCACGGCTCTTTACTTGTAACACCGCAAGAAGTTGTAGATTCCGCTGCAGCGGGCCGCGGCCTTTCCAGTTTAGGGTTGCAGCATTTGGCTTCTTCCGCGAATTAATTATTTAAGATCGGTAGGGATCTCAGAACCTTCATGTATTCTCTCCGATCAGGCCTCTTGCGAATGCATATCAATGCTCTGCTGCCTGATCTACTGCCATGGATTACCCTTCCCTCAGCAGACAGCAGCATGTGGGCAGTTCAAAACCGATGGAGTTCAGATTGCTGTTTCGTTCATGGCGATTCAGAGGTTTCTTGCGAGGAATTTACATTGATGACACCATGGGTAGAATCCAAAGAAATAGACGGAAATACTACCTCTAGCATGCCTCTAATGTATTGTCTTTGTCTTTCTACTCTGTTAATTCATATTTAGGGAGTTTGGTTTGGATTATTCACTGTTTCAAAGGCAAAACAGAATATACAACTAGGTAGCAGGCATGCAGGGAAGGCCAGGCATTCTCTTCTTATTAATATTTCATATTTTTCCTCACTATACTAGTATATCGAATCTATGGAAGTTTTGTACTTAAACTTGGAATCCGAAGCAGATATTGTACAGCACTGAGTTATATTATGATTATGATTTGAGTTATGCTTTTTCTTTGAAATACAGACATGGGTATGAGAGACCTTTCGATCAAACTTTTTGAAGAAATGAAATTAACTCTAATTTTTCTATTAGTTCACATTACACTGTCTTGTATATGATTGGAATGTAGTTCAACTTCAAACCTGTCATAAAAAGAAAAAATTATAGGGATGTCTATATCTAACGAAACAGTGAAAATAATAATAAAAGTAGACAAGGGATAAATATACAATGCATATCTTAAGCATTCGACAGAATCTTCATGACGAGTTTGAGTTTCTACTGATTGTCTCTGAATGCCGACGAGTTTGTACTATTTCTCTATAAAATGCAAGCAGATTGAGTTATTAAATAAATAGTAAATTTCTGATTCTGCAGAGTCATATTCTCATAAAGCGTGCAATCGTACAATACCAAATACCAATCAGTCATGGAGTTTCGCATAATATTTCGGTTTTGGTACAAGCGTGCATTCATACAATACCAGTCAGGCTTGGAATTTGGTACCATGTTGATGGTTATATATTTTGACGGCTAAGCTGTAGCAGAACTGTTGAGGATTGGATCTCAATTGTCAGCAGGCTGAATATTATTCCTTTTTTTTCTTTTTTTTGACTACTTCTTCTTTTTTTTCTTTTTAATTATAACTTTTTCTATACATAATAGATCTATTTGGTTGTAGTTACGTTTATTCATAGTTTCGCTCTGCATCCTATTACCTTTGTGTACATTTACCTATTGTCTTTAATATTGAAAAGAGAAACATAACTGATCAACTTCCCCCACTTCTTTTTTGATAAAAAAACAACACAACTTTTTATTTAAAAGAAAAGTTGCATCAGAAGTTTACATCAAAAAACTGAGGGGAGAGACTCTCTCAATAAAATATGAGAGGCCTCTTAGATCATATATATTATAGACTCTGCTAACATCACAATTCATGGGCAACAATACCGGTCTCTGGATTATCAATACCGGTCTTAAATGAAATAATTGAAAATTGCTTTTGCGTGTGGTAATTGCTGCCCTGTGTGTTTTCTATGGCCTATATTATTAAGAAAAAAATATGTTTAAGCACTGAATTAACAGAGCTTACATGACTTTAATCATTGAATTAGTGTATATATAGAGGATTAATTAACACACCTAGAATTCTAAGGAAATGGGCCATTAAAAGAATCAAATCCAAAACCCTAACAAGACTACACCCTGCATAGAGAAAGGAAGCCGAGATTAAAAGTATTTGCCCAACCTTAACCATTCAGATTTTGCGTAACCAGTCAAAAGAGATGTTCCTGCGTTGGAACATATTTTAGCTTTGTTTTTAATATTTTTAAACAGCTTGCCTTTTCCTTTCCCTTTAACTTTAGCGTGAAAGTCTTCGTTTAATTCACGTGGAATAAATGTGCACTGGATTCGTGCGTTGCACAGACATGATTTATCTGTGTTTTGTGCAATGGATTCGTGTCTTGTACATACATGCTTTATTGTGTTTAGTGCCAGTAATAAATTTATCCTTTCCTTTGAAACGTTAATTTTTTTACTCAGCATTCCTTGGAAACGTTTATTTTTTTTATTTTAAATATTGGATAATTTATAATTACTTTTACTTGTTATTATATCTTAGAATTTGGGATGGATTATTATTTATGTTTTTTTTGTAAATTAAAGGAGGATGTGACAAGTGTACTGTAGAGATTGATTTTGTCTACCTGATTCAAAATTCAAAATAAACAATTATAAAAAATAAGTAATAATGCATGGATAACTAGTACCCATAAATACATATTAGGATACTTAAAAAAAATATAGTACAAAAAAAATAAGAAAGTAAGTTACTTATACATTAAAAAACAAAAGAGTAATATTCAACAAATTAATTTTTTCAATCTAAATGTAATTAGGGATTGACTTAATGTTAAATGTTTATCAATTTTAATATTATTTTTATAGACAAAATGTATTGATCCTCAGCTATCTCATTTCTACTTATAGTTGACAAAAACATGTAAACAATTTCCTGTAAAATTCCATTAAATTCAATTAACTTATTTCTAAGAACGTTTTTTTTATATTTATATAAAATTATCAGAAAATACCTAAAATAATATATATTCCTTTTAAAAGCTAATTACAAACTTCTTGATTTAATTTCTTTTATAATAAAAAATCTTGTTATTTATAATAAAATTTACAAATAAATTTAAATAACTTTGATATATACCAAGAATGTATATTCGTAAATATGGTGCATTCTGCAGCCATTCCATGGCTTTGAAAATTCAAAATCTTAAACCGAGTATTATTTTATCTTATCCGCAGCATTCACTATTCAACTTTCTCCGTTCATTCCAGATTGCGAACTTTCTAATCACTAATATATTATTTATAAGATATATACATGAAAATTTTGATTTAACAAATTTAATATTTTTTTTGTTTTACATGCTGTAACTCTACGTAAAAGTCCAATACAACCTAATTATGCTATTATGTTAGTAACTAATGATGATGGAAAACAACTAATTAATAGAAGATCATTGAAAGAAAATGAATAATAACATATAGTTTGGCATGGGTGAAAGACTACAATTAAGTATGGAGTTAATAGATATTTCTCAATATGAATAATTTAGTTAGGCTGCGGTTATGGTCAATAATCGGGTCTAAGGTAATGGCAGAATAAATATCCAACCCAACTGAATGGTTGAGATGCTTATATCCTGAAGTCCATCTAGGCCAGCCACATGAATAACGGTTTAAATGCAAAACTGACCACATGGATTAATGTGTTTTACAGAAGGAGTGGGTTCCTCTGCCTCGCCTTATCTTTTCTATGATGGTAATTGCGACTTGAAAAACTCAAACCGTTCACAGCAATAAGAATTCCATGGTATAAATTTCATTCAAATTTTTTATTTTTGTTTTATTATATAAACTTTGTAAATCTATCAAAAAGATTTATATTGGTTTTTTATTTTTTATTATTTTAATATAAACACTCCAAAGTTATTTAGGGGTTCAGGGTTAAAATTGATGTGGATGGATAGCAAAAGTTAGTCGTGATTGAACTCTTCATATTTAATTTATTTTTACATGTTAAATGATTTTAAACGATCAACACTAGAACACAGATATTTTTTATGAAATAGAACGGGACGAATTAACCATTTCCTCAAATATATATTTTACAAGTTAAGTAATTTATTTAATTAGTGAGGAAGATTGAGCATTGATGGCTAGCATATAATAGCTCTTCCACATGCTGAAACTTGCAAAACATGTTCGTCCTTGTTGAATTGTTGAAAAAGTTAGGATTGGTTATGATGGGTTATGATGATTATTCATTCTAGTATTATTAGAGTATTAAGTTTAATTGATAAAAGATAAAAAATTATTTATTATTTCTTTTATAAATTAAGTGGTTGTGCTAGTTTTATAAAATGAGATTATTGTTAATAAAAAATTACTATGTAAAATAAATTATGATTTTTTTCAATAATAATGAAATAATAACTTATAAAAATTGATTTTTTAATGTTATTTTAAAATAATAATAAAATAATAACTCCTATTTAATTAAAACAATACAATAAAGTAAAATATTAAATCGTATAAAAGTAAAATAAAAAAATAAATATAAATTAAATTATAAAAAATTAAATTAATTTTTATTAAAAGTAGATTAAATTATATTATAAATAAAAGTAAGAAAATTTTTAAAAAAAATAAAGATAAAGAAAAGAAAAGTAAATTTATTGATATTAAAATAAAATAAATTAATTGATATTAAATTTAGATTAAAAATAATAATAATTTAAAGTAAACAATTTAATTTAATTTAATTATTTAATATAAATTAGAAATAAAATTATGAAATTAATTAATATATTATAATATTGTGAAAATATTATTAATTAAATTTAAATTGAATTTACTTATTGGAAAAATAAATTTTATTTAAATTTCTAATAAGTAAATTTAATTTAAATTATTAATAATATTTTCATAATAATTATAATTATGTAATAATTAATATTATAAAATAATAAATTTATGGAAAACATTTAAAAAATAATATATATATTTTTTATCAAGAAAAAAACTTTCATAAAACAAGTTTTTGTTAAATATTATTATGAAATAATATTATTTAGTAATATTAATAGATAAAATATGGAAATAGTTTTTTAAAATGATTTTTATATGAAATAATTTTTTATTAAAAAAATGAAATTTATTTGTTAGAAATATCCATCTTTACATATGGTAACAAAGGAAAAGATGGAGATGTGCACAACCTATCTATAAATGTAAGACATGAAATCACATTTGATAATGGTATTTGATATTGTCAGAGCATGTAAGTGAAAAAAAATATAGTGTATTCATTGAAGACATTAATAGAAAATGTTAATTTTTTTGCAATTGGAATTTTTAATAACAAAACAATATGTCCGAATTACTTTTATTTGGAAGGAAATGTGCACTACAAAAGAATTATAAAAGCCTAGGTAGAAAACTTTTCTAATAAAAATATTTTTATATGAGAAGCAACTTAAATTTCAGTAAATACATCATAAATTAAATCCATGTTAGGATATAAACCAAGAAGATTGAAATGCTTTGAATGAGGTCTCAAACATGTGTAAGTGTTGGAATGTTAAGTTCGAATTGCCTCAACTCTAATACTTCATGCCATCAGCTACATCATCATAAAAAGCGGTACTCAAGTCATAGAAAATAAAGTCAAGTCGATTGTATTTACATATAGGCATGTACTTATCAATTGTAGAAATAGAAAAATATCTAGGTTAGCTCATACTGATGGTCGAGGTCAACCTGCATAAAAAATTCCATCACAAACCATGTCCATGTTGTAAAGAGTTTCCTGATAAATTGTGTGGCACTATTGGAGTAGTTCCATAGGCACTATCTCTTATTAACCATACTGTAGTTGAGCATTGATTCATGAAACAAAGAATTTTATTGTAATGAATTGCTAAGAAAATACACCATGTACCATGTGATTGCTCAATAAAATTGAAGTGCCATTTGTTGTTGGCAACATCTATCCAATATATATGGTTTGAACATATGGGGCCAACTAAGGAAATGACATGACTATGCACCTGATACATTTTTCCATTATGCATAATGGCATTTTTTGGAGGCAAAACATCACCGTCTTGAGGATATGTTTGTCTCCAATGAATTTGAAGATTGCCAAAATGAAATATTTTGATTGAAATGTGCTATAAACATGTTTGAGAACCACCCAAACATATTTTGGTTGCTGTACATTTCTTTCCACATTTTTCAATAGTATTAAAAAACCCCATTGACCAAGATCGAGGCACCCTATAGATGTAAAATTATTTGTGAAAAGGTTAATTATGTAGTAGTTCTTTCTTGTATATGAGTTAGTGGGTAAGCAAACCAAAACAAGTGAACCACATGCATAAATCATACCTGATCAAGCCAACGCTATGAAGTCACCTCCTCCGAAGCATGGTGCTAGAAACCATGAGCGTAGCTCTGGTCATGTATAGGTTAGTTCCAAATAAACGTAGAGAGGAAGCCTATGCTTCCCTCTCCGATAGAAAAATCGCATTAGACACAACAATACTCCCCAAAGTCATGACTGCATCGGCAAAACGTTACCTTGCCCAGGCTTGAATGCAAACACCATCGTGGAATCCTTCACACCTTGTATGTGCCATCCATCACATGGCCAACATTGAATGCCAACCACCCACACTATGATTTGAATTATATTTCGTTGGACATTAAGTTGAGTCCAAAGAACCTTTACAAAAGTGCTTAAGTTCATATGGGAAGTCCTTCATCAAAGTTTCAATAGGAATGACGATGGCATTGTTTTCCTTGGGGCCTTGTCCCCCTTACCTTTTACTTGGTACCGCTTAAACCATGGCTGTCCTTAGAACCTTTCTCATGCTAAGCCATAAGGAACGGCATGGACCAGACTAAACCACCTGCAGAGACATTTGAATTTGGTATTAGATTATAATTAGCTAAGTAAAACTCAGGCAACAATGTATCTAGGATCCATCCATGGAGACAATAAGAACATTTTCCAACATATGACAAGTAATGAAAACAAGCATTGAACAATCATAGTCAAAGATGATTCCATTCCCAATGTGAATCGGGACCACAAACCAAATCCAGTCATCAAGGATAAATATCATAGTAGTGAGTTAAATGATATATCAGGTTATTACATAACAATGAGGTACAGACCTTTCCAAGTCAAGCAAAAATGCAATCGACCATTACAATACATTGAGATTAATAGAGTAGCCAACCAAACAAGACGCAAACAAGTAACAATATCAATATTTAACCAGTGCTGAAGTTAATTTAAAGAATCATATGTTTTACGACTATTTAGGACCTTACATAAAAAAAAAAAAATTAACGGTGTATTTTTTAGGGACATTACAGTAGGTGCCTTTTGGCCCGAGTGTGTGTGCAAACACATGCTACATTAGGTTCTTAATTTGTGTAATATTTTGTTAAGATCCATTAAACATAAGTTATTCATTATTTTCTAACTTCTTACTTCTATTTTTAGGTTCTATATAATTCTTTGTTTTTTTCTCTTTTAACATTTTGATTTGTTCAAGCAACATACAATTAAGGTTCCCTAGGATAGAGATTTCTTCCCTTTTTATGATAATTTCTTCTTGATATCTTGACTCTTTATTTTAATTTATGATTGTAGTCATGTTCTTTGAATCATTGATTTGTCCAAGTAATGTGTAACTACGATCGTTTAGGCGAGAAATTTATTCATCTTATAAAATTGGTGTTAACTTTGACAAATTCTTTCGGAGATCTTGTAACTTTTGTATCGACTTATAGCTATCTCGAAACATCAACTTTAATACATTGTTTAGGTCTTTGGATGAGGGCACTACAAAGCATGAATTTATTATAATGTCCTACAATGTTATATCTTCTTTCTCTTATAAGAGAATGTCAAATGAAATTATTCATAAACTTAAGATGAAAGTCCCTAGTGTTTATATCCAATATCAACTTAAAATTATGTCAATTTTTATCACACATACATGATATTGAATTAAGATGTGAAAATCCAATCATTATTTCTTTATAATAGATCATTTATTTCATATCATTTATCATCTCTAAATTTTATCTTCTCATTTATACTCGTCTAAAAAATCCATAATTAATTGACCATGTCAACATTGATGCAATTCCCTTTGTTTCTTAAGCAAATAAAAATCCTAAAAAGTTTTTCTTGAATATTCCCTTTGAATTTTAATAATACTACATGAGCGGTTGGAGCACCTTCATAATTAAACATTATTTATTTTTTATTAAAATTGATTTTGAAACCTTCTTTCTCTTTTTCACTCTATTAATTTCAATTACCCTTATTTCTTTCTCAATAATTACCTAGATTTACTAAATGATGATAATAGCCTTTGTCAAAACATTTATAATACCATACATGTTACTTTATAATATCATGACCTTAATAGGTATAGTCATCATCTTTCTTCTCTATGCTCATGATATTTTCTTATGGAAAAGTGTCCCTTTGATATTCATAAGCAATTAAAAATTCTCAAAAATTTATGCTCTAATATGGGAGTGACTATAAACATCGTCCAAACAAATGAATGATTATCAATTCCAAGAAGATCACTTCCACTAATTTTGTTTATGACAATAGAAACTGGAGGAAGTGTCTTCTTACAAATATCTTTGAATTGATATCCATCACAAGCTCATTTGGGACTATAACATTTGAGAAAAGGATTAATGGAGGGTGTGAAGCTTACTTTGGTCTTGAAAACAATTGTAAGTCGACAAACCTTGAGATGTGGGATAAAATAAGTTCCTCTTTGAAATGCTCATCACTTTTGTTATCTTGTATGGCTGTGAAGTTTGGGATTGCAACATCTTGGAGAAAAATTGAGCAAATCCATAAGCGTTTTACAACTTAGAATCTTAAAATTAAAAGAGATATGCCCTATATTATTCTCCTCATAGAAGTGGGGCTCTCCCCCATAGAGAGCATGGCTATGACTAGGTACTTATGTACAAGCATAAGTTAAATAACATGGGAGATCATAGACTCCCATTCATCCACATGGACAACTTCATAATTTGCATCCATATCTTCATCTACAACATCATCGAGCATTAGTGCACATTGGACATGCCAGGGATGATAATGAAGATGCCTCCAATTTTCAATAATTGTTTCCCTCGAAAGTCCTATATCTTGCTCAGTGTCTTTAAAAGGCTTGTACAAAATCAATTCACTCCAACAAAAAGTCTCGAACTCATCAGAATCCTCAAGTGGAATGGAAAACTAACATTGCCATAGTCAAACAACTGCAAAGGCTTTGCTACTTTTCCAAGGCTCTTTCTTACGGTTCACATGATACGTCCAAGACCTTGCAGTTTCAATCATGCACACATGGGACAAAAATGTAGGCCACTTTTGATATAAATCTATGAAATTATAGGGCATAGAAATATCATTCAGGTCCATAGATCCTTTTCCTAATATATTCCTCCTGACATTCAATGACATTATTTGACTACATATGACAAGTGGAAGTTTTAATAGAATGTGGCAGGTTTCCTCTGTTCCAATGGTCCAATCAACTATAGTTTCATCCAAAAAATGTCTATAAGTTGATAGACAAGGATCTGCAGTGTCCGCCATGTTTGCAATTCTTGTTAACATATCATAATAACTTTATGACTTTTTTTCCATTTTAGATGCCTACTTGGAGATATACTTCAAGACTGCATGGCACGATACAACTGGATGGAAATCAAAATTTGCACACCATATTGCAAGAATAGAAGAGTTTTGAAGATTAAGTCCATCATCATTTCATGCAGGATCATATATGTTCTCTACTTTTTCATTTTTTGTCATGATAAATTCGTCGCGAAACTCCCATGGAGTGTTGTAACGTCATTTTAGTACAGAACCCTTTTTCCATAAACAAAAATGGATAATTCTTTTTGAATGTATTTGAACATAATTCAATAAATGCTTATAATCATCAAGTGTGTTGCATTCGAATATCTGCCTAGTATTAAACACCAAAGGATAATCATTCAGAGATTGAGGGAGAATGGTATTTCTTCTTTGAATGTCACAAGGGTTCCAAGCATTCACATATCTATCGAAAGAATCCTTTGCATCCTCCACGACTGATGCATTAAACCAATCCAACATGTCCATGTTTGGAGCATCTTGAAGCCACAAAAATCCATGTACATGTGCAGATCCTCGATGTTTCCACTCATACCTACAACAAATCCATATAATGTAAGAATATAACTATGTATCAAGATAAAATGAAGAACAATGATTTCTTATATAAGTAGGCACATAGAAGAATGCAAACCTGTACCACATGTATTTTTCTCTAAGATATTTTTGGAGGATTTCCTCAAGGAAAATGTAAACCTGTGGTGCATATACAATGCAACAATATGTGGGTAATATATAACATTTTGAATCATCGTAACATGTTTGTTAAAAAACTTATGAGGTCGCTTGAATTGCATCAACGAATGCAAGTTGGGCCACTTTGTATCAACTGCACTCAAGGTGAAAAACAATGTGGGGCATCCCAATTGAGTAATCAAGTATGTTAACTCACCACGATACTTATTACAATATGACCTCATACCTCTAAGCAAAGAACTAAACCTCATCAGACTCTCAAGCAGCTTACTGTGAGATAATTCGGTTAGTGCTCGACACAAATATGCTATTGTCGTGGGAGAATCATCATGCATATTCTTTCATATGAACACAATAGCTGAAGCTTGGTTGTGATGTCGCATAATCATCTTTAATAGAAAATAATGAAAGTGACAGTGTATCCCAATGAAATGGTTAGAGTACATGAGAAGATGCAATCCATATTCATGCAATGCAATGCTACATATTCTTGATTGGAACCAATCAACAACACATGTTGGAAGCAACGCGGGGAATTCCATATCAAACAACCCTTTTGTATTATATATTCATTTACAGGACCAAGTCCAATAGCTGGCCAATAAACTTGTTGTATATATAAACCATATACATTTTCAATAAAAGATCTAATCCCTTCCATCTCTCTACATTCATTTGGTTGGCAAGAAGCAAAATACAAAGGATGAGCATGAAAGCAATGAATTTACATGCCTTCCTCTTCCCCATATGCATTTTTTGCATCATGTTCTTGAATATTAGAATGAACAAACTTTAGCCTATTTGAAACATCTATCACTACTTCAGGCAAAGAAGCAAAAGAGACCATGTCGATTTCAACATCCCTATAATATTTATCCATCTAGAGCTTGTAGCAAAATGCATTTATGACTCCTAAACTCTTAACATGGAAATCATAAGATTTACCTTGTGGACCTTGTCTCTGAACAATTATGATGTCAATGTCTTATACACGACGTGGAAGGGATTTCACAACCATAGATATATCCTATGGAAAGAAAATAGTATGGACACTATATTTATATTGACCACCAAAGGAATGTGTCACATGCAATATAGGGTTTACATGAGCTATCAACATCTCCTCCACATGAAATATAGGGTTTATTTAATTAGAGAAGGCCTTGTGGTCCTTTTATAATTAAATAAACAACTGAAACTCCGAGAACATAAATTGTCAACCCAAGGAAGTCTTTTATTTCAAATATATCGTGTAATATCTATGCAAGAAAAATTTATACTTGATACTGTTGATCTATTGGTATGAAATTGAAACTCATTGTAAACTAGATCACACCTTCTTGAAAAGAAATCAAACCTTAAACCTATTCATAAAATCCCACTGTAAATCTAATCACACTTCAAACATTGCAATAAAAATAAACTCTTATGAAGCAATATCTAATTACACAAATTTGAAAGAAGTGCTATGTTGGCCAATGATCTATCAAAATGACTTAACAGGAATAACAAAAATGATAAATCTAAAAATGAATGAAAGCATGAACTAAATAATAAACAAACTCACACAATAACACACTTACAATCAACACTACCAGCATCTGCTCAGGGAAGAGGGCCCTTCCTCCACTGACCAGAGCTGGATCTCCACAATGAAAAGTCTACAACTCTGCTTTAAGAAACCACCAGCATCTATTAACCAATCTTGAACTATTACAAAGTTGGATCCCAAGAGAATAATGAATTTGAATACTAATTGTTCAACCCCCATACATGAGTCTGATTACATATTTATACATAAAAATATCTCATGAGGATGAGGAACCGAATTCCCAAATTGGAATGTTTTACCAAATTGCTAATTTGAAACACCAGATGCAACAGTAAATCTGGAAAAATCCCCTTTAAAGAACCACTTGTATCTCTCAACCGCGGATGTTTTGGGCGGTTTTATCTTCTATCAAGTAATTGAAGCCGTTTTGCAAAAAACCCATGTCCCAGATTTTCAATATTCGTCTTCATCTGTCCAAAAATTGCAACTCAAATGAATGTGTTCTTATCTGACATGCGTTTTTGGTTGGGATCGTTTGATTATGAGCTGGAGGCTTCCATGTTAGACCTGGGTACGAATTCAAGATCACAAATCCATGTCATCAAACCTAAGAAAACAACCATGTTGTATCTTTCCATGTGGACGTGTGCTAGCATTCCAACTTTGGAGGATTGAACCATGAGTGATGCTGCTTCTAATATGAAAAATCACTTCACAAACCATCATCAGTAAAATTATGCATAATAGTCTTCAATTCATAAAAAATAAAGGAAAATAATCATTATTAACCACTAAAGCATCAACTGGAGTAATATGGTATTTTACGAGCAATTACAACAATTCGATGGAAAATGGGATGATAAATGAGTAATAATAGGAAGGCGAGGGATGAAATAGGTGTCGATAAGTGATGGAAATAGGTACAAATATGTGACCCAACACCTTGCTTGTTGTCAAGACCATTTCCACGATTTCCAAACTTAACACTTCAACTTAAAAGACATTAATTCAAAAGTATATGCTATCGTATGGTGAGGTATACACTTTAAACAATGTTTTTGAATTGCTAAACTATGCATTCAATCCTTGATCATGTGTTTTAACCATAAGCAATACTTTATGCCTATAAACCATAGCATATAATATAACACTAATGCAAATTATATGCATGGTTGTCACATCTAGGACCAAGGTCAAACCGCTAGGTTTAGACCTAGGTCTTAACCATTTTTTGTAAAATAAGTTAGACCTTGATATTAAAGAACTTGCTAGGAACTTCGAATTTAACACATAAGTATTGTTATATTTTAACTTTTAATCAATACTAATATAGGATCTTACTGAGATAATAACAAGCACATCATAAACACAAGAGACACAAAGATTTTCCTCTGGGAAACCATAAAGGAGAAAACCCCACAACTTCCTCAGAGATAGAATGATCACCAATACAATGTCCCAAAAGTAAAACCCAAAAATAGAGATGGTATTCAATAGATTCTCTCTTCTCCACTTGTGCAAACTTGTCCTCCTTTTCACTAATGAGAACTTGAGCGAGTGAGTGAATGGATAAACTAGAGATCCTAGCTCTCTATTTATACTTTACCTTCACTTTACCTTTTTCACTTACTAGGTCAGACCCAGTTGTACCTGATTGGGCCGACTTCTTAAGAAGACTCTATTAACCCTAATACAATCTGAATTTGGGATCTATTTCCCCAACTTACAATGGAGGGTTAACCTCAATGAATTTACATGACCAAATACAATAATGACTTCTCCAACAGGAGGAATAAATATCTTCGTCAGAGGTACAAATAAAATATAATAATAAATACAATATAAAATACAAGTGAATATCTTCCGAAGTTACAATTACATTAACACTCCCTCTTAACTAGGAAGGTATTCTCTTGACACAGTCATCAACACATCTAGACATAATTATTTGTTGTTGGATCAACAATGCTTGAACATCATCATCAATATTGGATCGTTGTCGTCACTGCTATTACAATTCTCATCATCTCGATCATCAATTGGTGACATCTCTCGAATCTACTCGTCATAGAAATTTCTACAGAGCCATCCCTTTTTCATCCCTTTTTCATGATGGGTGTAGGCCTAGCCCTCATGTAGGTCTTCATCATCTCTGCGAGAAAGCCATCAAGTAGGTACAACCCAGGACCAATCATATCATTTCCTCTGCAAACACCTGCGTCTCCTACTGTCACCTCATCGTCTTCAGATCATCTATTGTCCCATGGAGCACAACCCAGATGCACATCACACAACACTTACATCAACCGACATGGGAGGAATTTCCTACCACCATTCGGAAAAGGCTCAACGATTACATCAACGGCCATGGGAGGACCAACGTACCACCATGTCAGACTAGACCATGTGCATTTGCGTCTTCCAGACTCATCACTTCCCCTTGGAAGGACCCTCGATTTGAAGAACACCAAGCTTCTCTCTGAAGTACTCAAACTTCACTCTGGCTAGCGGCTTGGTCAACACGTCGGCTATCAGCTCGTTTGTCGCAACATACTGGAGCTTCACTACTCCTATCTGGACCATATCCATGATATACTGGTACTTGATCTCGGTGTGCTTCGACTTGTCATGGAACACCGGGTTCTCTGACAACTTCACACAACTCTGGTTGTCACAGAATATACAAGTCGCATCTAACTAGAGATCAAACAAATCAGACAGTAGCTTCCTAATACATACTGCCTCACAACTAGCCGAACAAGCTGCAACATACTCTCCTTTGGCTGTACTCAGTGCCATGCACGACTATTTCCTGCTAAACTAGGAGATCATATTGGATCCCATACGAAAGCAGAATCCCAAAGTGCTCTTCCTATCAGTGGCACTTCCTGCCCAATCCGAATCAACATAACCCTCCAGGTTAATCTTCTGATTCGTGTCATAATTATCCCATAATCAACTTTACCCTTCAGGTACCTCCATACAGGCTTTGCAGCAATCAGGTGGACATGTCTCGGATCCGTAAGGAATTGGCTCAAAGTGTTCACAACAAAGCATATGTCAGGTCTTGTATTTGTTAGGTACATCAATGACCCAATCATCTGACGATACATTGCGGCATCAACTGTCTCTAGTGAAGCATCACTCAATAGATTCAAGTTTGATGCCATAGTTGTGGTCATGGCCTTACAGTCCATCATTTTGAATCTCTTCAGAATCTCCACTGCATACTTCCATTTTCCAAGGAATATTCCATCCTCACTCTTCCACACCTCCATGCCTAGAAAATAATGCATCATGCCTAGGTCCTTCATCTCGAACTCTGCGTCAAGCTTCCTCTTCGTATCTGCAATAATCCCATCCTCACCTGTCACAAACAGGTCATTTACGTAGAGTAGAAGTATAACTGGATTCCCTTCCTCAACATTGTAGTAAATGATGGAATCCACTTTACTCTTGGTAAATCCCAAACTAGTCAGGAAGCTATCTATTATGTCGTACCACATCCTAGGTGTCTGCTTCAAACCAAACAAGGATTTCTTCAATTTGCACACATGAGTCTTCATGTCATGTGTCTCAAATCTAAGTGGTTGTTCCACGTACACTTCCTCCATTACTACACCATTCAAGAATGTTGTTTTGACATCCATATGGCGTACCTTCCATTTCATCACTCCAGCCAATGCAAGTACTGTTCTGATGGAAGTGTATCTGACTACAGGTGAAAATGTCTCCTCATAATCTATGTATTCCTTCTTGGAGAAGCCACGTGCGACAAATCTTGCCTTGTGTTTCTCTATGTTTCCATCTGCATGATGATTGATCTTATAGATCCACTTGGAGGTCACAATAGACTTCCCTTCTGGTCTCAGAACTACATCCCATACATCATTCTTCATGATTGAATGATACTCCTCGATCATGGCATCCTTCTATTCTTTTTTCTCTACTGCTTCCTCATAGCTGGAAGGTTCTTTGTCAATGATGTCACACAACAGGGCTACATAACTGGAGCATGACCTAGGTCTCTTGATTTCTTTGTGCATCCCCTCTAGAGCTCCATACTTCTTTGCATCTTGAATTTCCTCTTGTACCCATGTTGGCTTCCTCTTGTGAGAGTTCTTCTCATGGGGTGAATCTACAGGTTCTTGTGGTTCTTCCATCTCGCGGTCTTCGTTGTCTTTTGGAATCACTTCTTCCATTACAACATCTCTGGTTTAGGTTGTTCAGTTTCTTCATCTTTTTTTTATAGCTGAATCATCGTCATGTGTTCTTTGAAACAAGTCTCTCTTGTAGTAAACAATCTTACCTACAAGTCAATCTAGTTGCATGATTAGAAACATTTCATAATTGTCAAAACAAATTCTTATGCATAAAGATATAGGTCACACAGTCATGCAACTATCTTAGCTGATGATTCAACAAAACATTCATCCATATCTCATATCCATACGGTAACTTCCCAGATGCCTCCATATATACAAGAACATTGTTAAGAGTGTGCACTAATCCCAACATTTCAGCAAAGAGGTTTCATTCTAGATAAGTAGCAATGGAATGTTGTACAGTACCATAGGCCACTTACCCATTAGTAGTATCTTGTTCATTAATGCAAATTTTCTAACATGCATAATACAAAACTTAAATCTAGGAACATAAGTATGTACATGACTGAACAATATCATTTAAGTAATCTTATATACAAGAAATGAAAATTCAAATACTTATCTTTGTTTGGTTGTTGGGTGGACTCCCTCTTCATCTTTGCTTCCTTGCAGGAACTACTAGAGTCTCTGACAGTGTGCTCCCTCTTGATATTTGTTCATCATAATATATATTCTTCATCACTTGAAGAATCATCTCTTTCTTCTTCTCTGGTTCTTTTCCTTTGCACATTCTTTGCAGATGCCTTCATGCTTCGACTGGATTTCTGGAAGTGTGTCAACCTCTTTTCTTGCAATGGGTAGTGCCCTATAGTGCACATGTGAAATCCTTCTATGCCAAAGTTCACTTGGCTCCATGGATTCATGGACGAAGGCTTGTTCATTTTGGCCCTTCAATTTGTACAAAACTCCCTCTTGCTCTCCAATCACAACTGCATCATATATAGTTTTTCCCTTTGGCCACATCAGGACTTGGCCATCAATAAATGCAACCCTCATACCTTTTGCATCCAATGCCGATATGGAGAGAAGGTTCTTCTTGAGTCCTGGAACATATAGGACATCCTTCATCTTCAAAGACTTTCCAGAGTCTAGCTTGTATGAAGATTCTCCACTTTCTTTTATGGGATATTGGTAGTCATTCCCAAGTTTCACCTTATGAGGTGACTCATGTTCAGACAGGTTCATGAAGGATTCTTTTTATCTTGTCATATGCTTGGAAGCCCCACTATCTACAATCCAATCATTACTTCTATGTGTGATAGTTTCCGTGAGTGTTGATATTAGGACATATTCTTCATCACTTTATTCTCTGGCTCTCTTCCTTGGAGGTTCATCATCTTCTGTAGTGTGTGCATGGTGCCTTTTCTTGTTGGTCTTATTCTTGTTGGAGCCACTTTTGTTTCTGGGAAAATATTTGGAGTAGTGTCCCTTCTCATCGCATGTATAACATCTAACAGTAGATAGATCTCTCTTGAATCTTATAGGGTGGTTCCTATGGTGGTCTCTCTCCTTCTTGAGGTGGTGGTGCTCCCTCTTGTTGTTATTCCTCCTGGAGTGTGCTTTGAGAGCTTGATCGTCGTTTTCTCCCATCTTCTCTTCTCGAGCTACAAGTTGAGCTTACTCTTGTGAGCATTCCACCCACAACATACTGAATGTGATTAAATTCTTTCTAGCACAAATCCCTTGAATGAAATAATCCCATGATCCAGGGAGACCATTCAATATGGTCATCATAATTTCTCCATTTTGTCCCACAACTTCAATTTTCTCCTTGATTTGTCAGACCCTTGTAAAATAGTATTGCATGGTCTGTGCATTTTGTATCTTCACATTCTTCAACTGGTTTCAGAAGGTCATCTTCCGATTTATATTCTTCCCTTCAAATAGCTTGGTCAAGGAGTAAAACATCTCTTTAGGTGTCTTCAAGGATGACACATGAGGGATGAGATGATCCTTAATGGAATATGCAATTATTCTCTTGGCCTTAACCAAGTTGTTCTTTTGTAAGGCTTTAGCCTCATATCCCTCTAGAACTGTGTTGATGCCTCGAAAATCGCAGCATCAATCAGCAAGGGATTCTCCCTAGTGAGCAAGCCCAATTAGATCGCTCACCGTTTGAAGTGGGAAATCCGTCCAGTTAACAGTCCAGCTACCGTGTAAGTTTTAAAGATTTGTTTATTTTATCGGTTGCGGCCCGATCCACTGTTTATGTATTTTATATTAAAATATGAAATGCAAGTGCCCTAACTAAATGCATGTGATAAACAAATCTGTTCTAAGCTATTCAATCTATTTTAACCTATCCTTGCAAGGAGCCGAAATTAAAGAATGAGTAATAAAACTGGAAGAAACATCTAAAGAATTGAACATATATCCATTAAATTATAAAGATGTATTTTCAGCAGAATATAAATGATATCAAAGATAGCTCTGATTTTATTATAGCATTCCATTACTCATGAGATACATAAATTTTGCAGAGAAATAAAATCATCCATAGGATAGAATTAATTCACGAAAGCTAAGAAATATCTCACTGAATGTATATGAAAAATGAGGAAATAATTCGGCAATCATCCATCACAACTCATAGCAAAACGATGCACCAGATTTCACAGGCCAAAATAGTTTTTCTATTGATGTAGCTGAAGTAGTTCTCATACACAAGAAGAAATTCCTTTCACCTGCCAAAAGACCCCCTTCTATGCTCCTCTAATCAGCTAATATAACTTTTACAAAATGCTCCAAGAGCTGCCACCTATACCCTAACCGTCCAAATTCTTTTAATTTGTCTTGTAGTGTCCAAATTTACAAAACAATAAAATCCCAGTAATATTTCCAAAATGGACGGGGAAGAGGTCCAAATATTACTTTAGTAATTAAAACATACAAAGGTTGAAAGAAGGCATGTTGACTATAAATCAAAAGATAAGATAGAAGGTGGATCATTACTGAATTGGCGCCTTTGCTAACTCAGACGCTTCTGCTACAGCTGGTATTTCTGTTGGAACTTGCGCCACTGATGCTGCTAGTAATCCCGCTAAGGTTGATGCCCATGTTTCTCTTGCCGATACTTGAGGTGCTTTTGTTGTCAATACTCTGTCTGCTTCTACTATATGCTTCACCCAGAGACTGGTTTCTTTTATGACATTGTTCACATCAAGAGGGAGCATAGTTTTCAGAGAAACTTCATGCTTGGCAAGTTCTTCTTCGAGATCAACGATTTCTACTGTCATAAACTGGAGACTTTCTTTCAGAATATGTGTGTGAATAGAAGCTTGGCCAAGCCATTGATAAATATCTTCAACGGTCAAAGTATCCACTTTCCTTACATAGTTTGTTTCAGCACTTAGCCCATCCCTTAGCTCCAACAAACGTTGGGTCTTGTCTGGGAACTTCCAAGGCCCTCATTTGTATGAACAAGGCTCTCTTTTTAGCTTCTAGGTGTTGAAATTTTCTGCTTAATTCTCCCTTCTCTGACACAAGGGTGTCACATTTCTCCACCATCAAATTTGAATAATTATGTTCCTTGACCAGAGTTTCCTGCAAATGCTGGGTTTTCTCCTTTTCTAATTCTAAATCATCTAGTAATATGTTGACATTATCTGCAGTTGCTTGAACAGAAGCCACAGAAATGGATGCCACGAGTTTGTGTAGACACTTAGTACCTTGCATGACTGTCGTTTCATGTCTGGTAACAATGTATGGTTGAAAAGGTCTCTTCATCCTAGTCACTATTTCTTTGACAATAGATTTCCTTTTCTTGTTGTAAGCGAACCTATCCCATTGGGACCCTATGCTACTTTTTGATGGTGTAAAAGGGACAAGTGGGAGGTCTCTTATAGGGATGTCCGCGTCCATGTCTTGTACATTTTGGCTTCTTGGCTCAGCATCCTCCTTCAATTTGTTTTCTTCTTACGCTTTCCTTTGCACTTCTTCTTCTGCCGCCTTCCTGTTAGCTTCCTCTTCTGCATGTTTGGAAATCCCTTCCAGTCTGATTCTTTCTTCCTCTTGAACTCTTCAAGCTTCTTCCTCTTCTATTTGGATCCTTTGAGTTTCCTTTTCCTGAAGTTCATCCTCTTTCTCCTTGTTTTCTCTCTCAATAACTTCTCTTTGGATTCTCTCGGCTTCTTCATTGAGCCCTTGCTCTTCTTTAGAGAGAGTTTGAGCAGCTTCTGTTGTTTCCTTCTCCTGCTGTTGTTTTGCTTCCTTGACAACACCAAAGCTAGAACTTGCCCCAACTTTACTTAGTCGGAAAATCTGTAGTTCGGTCATGTTACTGACCCCTATGTACATTTCTTCGTCCTCATCATAATAGTGAGCGTATTCGAAGTTAGCATGAATCTCCCTACAATGTTGTGCAGCCTTGCCTCGTCGATCGTTCCTCTGAAAGATCCTTTCTCTGAAGTGAAAATCCTTAAGTTCTACGATAAACTCTTCTACTATTGTGATCCTTGAAAACTTGTAAGCCCCAATATAGAAGGGTAAAGGCGGGAAAGTGGCCTTTTTTGCCTTGTATAAGGAGATACCGATCCCATCAATGAAAAGTTGTCTCACTACCTCCTTGTGGACTATGTAGTCCGTAGCATATATGGGTAGGATATATGGGGGTTTAGAGCCTCCATACATTCTTATGAAAGTGCTTTCCGGTGAAAAATAGAAATCACCATAATTCTCTAGGACTTCCATGGCGTTTTCAGACAAGCAGTTAGGTTCTTCTCTGAACATTAACTCATATAAAGGTATGATAAACTCCTCACAAATGAGTTGGTAGTGTCGCTTGTAGTTATGGGCCCAAAAGAGTTTGTAAGCAGTGAATACCGGGGTGTTGGCCTCTCTCCAGTTACATCCAAGCTTTGGAAAGGGGTGTTTTGCCACAATACAGTCTATCAAGTAGGATGGAATGTAGAATTCTGCTTTCTTTGTCCCTAATCCTTCTTGTGTGGCAATTATGGCTGATGATAGGCTGTCTGAGAGGATATCTTCCCAATTAAAAATTTTCCCCCTGAACGCTACATAGTGGATGATGGGAACCCATTGAAGCATAAAAACAGTACCATCGGGCCTTCCAAAAATTCTACTAAGCATGAGGGCAATCATTCTGAAAGGAACGCCTGTGGTGCACTTGGTGTCTTCATATAGACTTTCTACTCTCAAGTGGATTGATCCTATCTCGGTTGCCTTCGACTTTCTTTTGCCACCTTTGGGCATTTTGATTTAGAACCTGTCCAATAATCATGCATACGTATATAAGGTATCTTAATAATGCAAAAAAATTTGCGGGACTATCATATGAAAATAACCAGTGTCTCTAAAGATATAGCAGTGAGCATAATATTAGTGCACTCTCGTGATAACAAAAAATAGCAGGGTAGGAGCACCAACATCCCTCTCACACGGGTAGATAGGACTGAATTCACTTTCACATTACTAATGATTTCTGAAACAGGGTAGGAGCATGCCACGGATTTTCTTAATGGTTGTGTGACGGGTGGCTATGGCCCTAAAATTTAAATTTCTATGTTCCCATGAAACTAGGCTTGCATGCGTTTAGCTGGATAGGGGCATGAGTCGGCCTTGGCTGTAAATGGACTAAATAATACGGTAGAATTTAATGTTAGATTTTGAGCATTAATTCAACATACTCTAGGATCTTTACTGAGAGAATAACATGTACAGCATATCAAGCATATCAAGCATATCAAGCATATCAAGCAATCAGATAAGACAATGGACACACAGAGTTTCATTGGAGAAAACCATAAAGGTGAAAAACCCCACAACTTCCTCAGAGATAGAAAGAGCAATGATACAACCGAATACAAGAGATAGTCTTCTCCTAGAAGCTACTCCTCCTCCTCAACTAGTGCACCACTTTCCGAGTGATGTAAGATTGAGTAATGAGATGATCAATTAGAGATCTCCCAATCTCTATTTATACTTGTCCTGTCCTACCCAATAAACTAATAGGGCCAACTTGTCTAACTCAGTCTAATAACACATGGTTACATTAATCTAGGCCGACCCCACTCTCGGTGGTCTAATAACCCATCACAACAATTTACGACACTTGCGACACTTGTCAATACAAATGACGACACTTCCGTATAGAGGAATAATACCATCTCTATAGGAGTACAATATACATAGGTGAAATACATTCCGAAGTTACATATACATCAACACTCCCTCTTAACTAGGAAGGTATTTCTCGACACAGATCTGCTAGCACAAGTCTTCTTCTCTAGATCGTCGTCACTGGATCATCATCATCAAATCATCATCATTGAATCATCGTCATCATCACTGCTACTGCTATCTCAATCAATCTCCAATCTACTCATCATAGGAAGTTCTACAGAGCCAGTCCTTTTCATACTAGATGTAGGCCTGCCACTTGTAGGTCTTCATCATCTACAGAGCCAACCCTTTTTCATGTTGGATGTACATCATCAACATCTCTGTGAGCAAGCCATCAAGTAGGTACACCTCAGGACTGTTTACACTGCCTCTGCAAAACCTACAAGATATCCCAGGACTTATTACACTGCCTCTACAAAACCTGCAAGAGCATCTCAGCACTGATCATGTGCCTCTGAAAAACCTGTGTACCATACTATCACATCATCATCTTTAGATCATCGTCATCATGCACGGAGCACAACCCAGATGCACACACACAACACTTACACTCACCGGCATGGAAGGACTTTCCTCTAACCATCTCAGAAATGCTCAGCACTTACACTCACCAGCATGGAAGGACTTTCCTCTGACCATATGGGAAAGGCTCACAGCACTTACATCAACGACCATGGAAGGACTTTCCTCTGACCATGTCGGAATGGCTACAGCAATTACATCATGACCATGGAAGGACTTTCCTCTGACCATGTCGAAAAAGCTCGACAATTACATCACAGCCATGGAAGGAATTTCCTCTGACCATGTCGGAAAAGCCACGCCCAACACTTACATCTCGCCATGGAAGGACTTTCCTCTGATCATGTGAGAATGGCCCAACCCTTACATCTCACCAAAGAAGGACTTTCCTCTAACTATGTGATAATGGCTCCGCCTATCCCTTACATTTCACCATGGAAGGACTTTCCTCTAACCATGTGAAAATGGCCCAGCCCTTACATCTCACCATGGAAGGAATTTCCTCTAACCATATGAGAATGGCCCCGTGTGCATCTGTGTCTCCAGACTCATCACTTCCCCTTGGAAGGTATTTCGATCTGAAGTACACCAAATCTCCCTCTAAAGTATTCAAACTTCACTCTGGCCAACGACTTGGTCAACACATCGGCTATCTGCTTGTCCGTCGCAACATACAGGAGCTTCACTGCTCCTCTCTGCACCATATCCCTGATATAGTGATACTTGATCCTAATGTGCTTTGACTTGTCATGGAACACTAGGTTCTCCGACAACTTCACACAACTCTGGTTGTCGCAATATATACAAGTAGCACTCAGCTAGAGATCAAACAAATCAGACAGTAGCTTCCTAAGCCATACTGCCTCACAACTGGCCGAACAAGCTGTGACATACTCTGCTTCGGCTGTACTTAGTGCTACACAGGACTGCTTCATGTTAAACCAAGAGATCACACATGATCCCATACTGAGGAAGCACCCCGAAGTGCTCTTCCTATCTGCAGCACTACCTGCACAATCCAAATCAACATAACCCTCCAGGTTAAACTTTTGATTCGCCTCATACTTGAGCCCATAGTCAACTGTACCCTTCAGGTACCTCAGAATATGATTTGCACCTATCAGGTGAACATGTCTTGGATCTGTCAAGTTCTGGCTCAAATTGTTCACCGCAAAGCAGATGTCTGGTCTCGTATTCGTCAGGCACATCAAGGACCCAATCATCTGACGATATATCATAGCATCAACCAGCTCTATGAAGCATCACACAGAAGCTTCAGGTTCAATTCCATAGGTGTGGCCTTGGCCTTGCAGTCCATCATCCAGAACCTCTTCATGATCTCTACTGCATACTTCCATTGTCCAAGGAAGATTCTATCTGCACTCTGCCACACCTCCATGCCTAGGAAATAGTGCATCATCCCCAAGTCCTTCATCTCAAACTCGGCAACAAGCTTCCTCTTTGTGTCGGCAATCAATCTGTCCTCACTTGTAACAAACAGGTCATCCACATACAAAAGTAGTATCACTAGATTTCCTTCCTCAACCTTGTAGTATAGGTTGGAATCCGCTTTACTCTTGGTAAATCCCAAACTGGATAGAAATCTGTCTATCCTACCATACCAAGTCCTAGGAGCTTTCTTCAATCTGCACACAAATGACTCCCTGTCATGTGTCTCAAAACTAAGTGGTTGCTCCACATACACTTTCTCTTCGACTACACCATTCAAGAAAGTTGTCTTGACATCCATCTGGTGTATCTTCCATTTCATCACTATAGCCACAGCAAGTACTGATCTGATGGAATTGTATCTGGCTACAGGAGCAAAAGTCTCTTCATAGTCTATTCTCTCTTTATGGGAGAAGCCATGAGCTACAAATCTCGCTTTGTATTTCTCTATGCTACCATCTGTAGCATGCTTGATCTTATAGATCCACTTGGAAGTCACCACAGACTTCCCATCTGGGCTTGGTACCACATCCCAAACATCATTCTTCATGATCGACTGGTATTCCTCGATCATGGCATTCTTCCATTACTTCATCCCGAATCCTAGGAACTTCAATATCTTCAATAGATAGCTTTGTTACTGGAACAAATGTTGTAGTCCTTCTTTTGTAGGTGATGGTAAACGGTCTTTCCTACAAAGAAAGTTAAATTGCATGATTAGAAACATCTCATAGTTTTCAGAACAAATTCTTACACATAAAGAAATATGTCATACAGTCATGCAATTATTTTAGCCAATGCTTCAATACAACATTTATCCATATCACGTAACTTTCTAGATGCCTTCCAATCTCTACCAGAACATTGTTAAGATTGTGCACAACTCCCAACATGTCAGCAAAGAGGTTTCATTCTAGATAAGTAGCAGTGGAATGTTGTACAGTTCCATAGGCCACTTACCCATTACTTGCATATTAGTAGTATCTTGTTCATCAATGCAATTATTCTAATATGCATAATACACAACCTATGTCTAGGAACATAAGCATATACATCATTGAATAACATTATTTAAACAAATAGAATATACAAGAAATGATAATTCAAATACTTATCTTTGTTTGTTTGTTGGGTGGACTCCCTCTGAATCTTTGCTTCCTTTCAGGAGCTGCTGGAGTCCTATTCTGAAGTAACTTCTTCTACTCCTTTCTGTTGTGAATTGTAAGGAGTGGCGAACTCCCTCTTAAACCCTGCATAACTTCTTGAAGTCCCTTGAAGTGAATTCTCCGCCATTTTCGGATCTAAATATCTTGATCTTCTTTTCAGTGTGGTTTGTTGAATATTTCATCTTTGTTCTTCAAGAAATAATTCCAAGTCTTCCCAGAGAAATCATCAATGAAAGAACCATAGTATACATACCCACTCAGAGAACTGGATAACATTGGACTGCATACATCGGAGTGGATAATTCTTTTTTTCTTACTTGCTTGTAAATTCCTTCTTTGTGTTCTTTCCTTTTGCACATCCTTTGCAAATGCCTTCATGCTTTGTCTGGGTTTCAGGAAGACCTTCTACAACTTTTCTTGCAATTGGAAATGCCCTATAGTGCATGTGTGCAAGCCTTCTATGCCAAATTTCACTTGGCTTTACTGAATCATGGACCATGGCTTGTTCTGGTTGGCCCTTCAATTTGTATAATCTTCCCTCTTGCGCTCCAATCACCACTGCATCATCTATAGTCTTACCCATTGGCCACATTAGGACTTGGCCATCTACAAATGCAACCCTCATGCCTTTTGCATCCAATATAGATATGGAGAGTAGATTCTTCTTGAGACCTAGAACATATAGTACATCTTTCATCTTCATAGACTTTCCAAAGTCTAGTTTATAGGAGGCTTCACCACTCCCTTTTATTGGATACTGGTAGTCATCCCCAAGTTTCACCTTGTGGGGTGATTCATGTTCGGATAGGTTCATAAAGGATTCCTTGAATACTGTCATGTGTTTAGAAGCCCCACTATCTATAAGCCAATCATTACTTCCATGACTAATGGTTCCAGTGAGAGCAGAAATTAAAATATATTCTTCATCACTTGAAGAATCTTCACTATGTTCTCTAGCCCTCTTCCTAGGAGGTTCATCATCCTTTGCAGCATGAGCATGATGTATTCTTTTGAAGTTCTTTTTCTTGTGTGAACCATCTTTCTTATTTCTGGGACAATCTCTAGAATAGTGTCCCTTCTCATCATATGTATAGCAATGAACATAGGACATGTTCCTTCGAGGTTTGGGACTACCTCTCTGATTCTGATGGTGATGTGTTTCTTTCTTGCCATGATGGTGAGCCTTCTTGTGACCATGACTTTTGGAGTGTGCTATGAGAGGCTTGGTCTTCATTCCCTATATTCTCTTCTCGATCTACAATTTGAGCTTCTTCTTGTGAGCATTATTCCCACATTCTACTGAAGGTGATAAGTTTCCTTCTAGCACAAATTCCTTGGATGAAGGAATCCCATGACCTAGGAAGGCCATTAAGAGTGGTCATTACCACTTCTCCTTTCTCTATATCTTCTCCCATAGCTTCAAGTTGTTCTTTTATCTAGGATACCCTTGAGAGATAAGACTGCATAGTCTCTGCATTCTAGTTCTTGATATTCTTCAATTGATTCCTCAAGGTCATCTTCCGATTTATGTTCTTCCCTTAGAATAGCTTGGTCAAGGAATCAAACATCTCCTTTGGTGTCTTTAGAGATGACACATGTGGTATGAGATGGTCTTTGATAGAATCAACAATGATCCTCTTAGCTTTGACCAAATTCCTTTTGTGTAAGGCCTTAGCCTCTTCTTCCTCTGGGATAGGGACCACTTCACTTATATAAGTGTCCAACTTTAAATAACCCATCCTATACTTCCATGCTCGGAAGTTATCAGCCCCTTCAAGCTTATCCTCAAGCTTGGTGTGGTGAGACATCTTTAAAGAGTACTTCAAATGGAAATAGAAAAGATTTAGGTCTTACCATTTGATTTGTTGAAAACTGGATCTGGTCTCAGATTAGGTTTTGTCAGAGAAACCCTAAAAATTCAAACTTTGAATTTCAAACTTCTGAAAGGATAGAAAGATGCGCCTTGATGAGATGATCAGCCTGGTATATTCAGAATTTGAGATCTGCAAAGTTTCACCCTTCATAAATGCCTTTTAGTCTTCCTGGACTCACTAGGGAGGACCCTGAATTAGGGTTTGAGTTTCCCAGAGCTTCACCCAACCAAAAATATCGATCCAAAGCTCTAAACTTCAATTTTTCCAAGGAGCTTCCAACTATGTCTTCAGATTTGAGAAATTCCTATTTTTGTGGAAACCCTAATGTCTAGGGCCAAAATTGAAAGTGCTCAGAATTGAATTCTGATTGGAAATAAAGATTCTCCTTGATGAGTAGAGTCAATCTACCTTACTGCTTTTCCAAAATCTGTGGAGAGAAACCCAATAAACAAGAAACCCTAGTTTCCGCCACTGCACAATGTCTTCTTCTCAGGGAAGCTCTAATACCATGTTAGATTTTGAACATTAATTCAACATACTCTAAGATCTTTACTGAGAGAATAACATGTACAGCATATCAATCATATCAAGCATGTATCAAGCATATCAAGCAATCACATAAGACAATGGACACATAGAGTTTCACTGGGGAAAACCATAAAGGTGAAAAACCCCACAACTTCCTCAGAGATAGAAAGAGCAATGATACACCCAAATACAAGAGATAGCATTCTCCTAGCAGCTCCTCCTCCTCCTCAACTAGTGCGCCACTTTTCGAGTGATGTAAGAGTGAGTAATGAGATGATCAAATAGAGATCTCTCGATCTCTATTTATACTTGTCTTGTCCTTCCCAATAAACTAATAGGGCCGACTTGTCTAACTCAGTCTAATAATCCATGGTTACATTAATCCGGGCTGACCCCACACTCGGTGGTCTAATAACCCATCACAGCAAGTTATGACACTTGTCAATACAAATGACGACACTTATGTATAGAGGAATAATACCATCTCTATAGGAGCACAATATACATAGGTGAAATACATTCCGAAGTTACATATACATCAACATTTAAATGGGCTTGGATAAAACGATTAGAACCACAATTACGACTTTAAATTAAAAAAAAGAAAGAACTAACCACTGCAATTAGCATACATGGCTCAAAAGTTTCCAACCTGGTGAAAATTGATCATGTATGGAGAGGAGAATACTATTGCGAAGCTAGTGAGCCTGTAGCAGGTGCGTTTAGGTTTACACAAAAATGGGCACAAACCTCAACTTGAACAATGAAACTTAAAAGGGTTTAAACCCTTCATATAGGAACTTGACGCGTGCAAGCCATTAATATGGTGGTTGTAACAATTTAAATGGGGTTATGGGGAGTACGAACAGGGTCAAATCGGCACGTTCGGCATTAAGTGTTACCGTCAAAATCAGAAAGACTTGGATAACGTCTTTGAAAGTTTCGGCGAGAACTCGCGAGTTTGGGCCGCCGTTACGGGAATGTTAGCCGAGTTCTTTTGAAAAAGGAACTAGGTATTTCGCCGCAAGACAGGAGTTGAGCCATGAATTAGATGACTTAGCTGAGTCTATCCGTCGTTGCGAGAAGGTTGTCTGAGTTCTTTCGAAGTTGCGGGAAATTTGATGGAAAAGGCTCTGGAAGGGCTGACGCGATTCTCCCGAAACGGTGAAGTTAAAGTCTTAATCAAGCCTTCCGACCGTTGCGGTGAAACTTAGCGAGTTTATCTGAAAAAGTGAAGTCCCAACACCTGAGCGAAGTGATCCATCGTTGCGGCAAAGTTGTATGGGTTCTCCCGCTGTTTCGGAAAGACTTGGCGAGTTCTTCTGCTATTTCGGAAAGACTCGACAAGTTCTTTCGCTGTTCTGGAAAGACTTGGAAAGTTCTTCTGAAATTTATTTAACTTAGCCAAATTCTGGATGAGTTCTTCTTGGGAAAAAACAACAAAATCAAACTCGAAGGAAAAAGCAAAAGGGTTTTCTCAAGAAAAACTAAGAAAAAGATTCTGCTGGCCTGTAGACTCCTAGACAAACTTTCTCTTCAAAAGTAAAAGGAGGGGCCCCAAATGTTTTTTCGAAAGTTTGGGGGGGGGGGTTTTGTTGCAACAACAACAAATGGCGATTTGATGGTGAACACAGATCTTTGAAATGAACTCGTCTCATGGTCAGGAAACTTACAAAGTGTTGGTTATATTTGCAACAAAATGTATTTATAGTTCAACTTCTAAGAATGTAGTGATCACTCTTATCATGATGATGATGAGGGAAAAGGAAACTTTTGAATCAACCTTCTTTCTGATTCTCTAAGGACTAAAATGTGAGGTTTACTTTTGGACTTTTGTCTTTCAAAAGCTTACGATTACAAGACTCCACAGGATCATAACAACATCTCACTGACATATTCATTTGTTCCTCATTCCCAAGCTATTTTGCATCCTTTTGGATGTTTCTTTAATTTACGTCTTTTGCCGTTTGAGCCTTCCAGAAATAAACTTCTTTAGCTTCCAATGAGTGATATAGGTTCCTCAATCCATAATGTGCTTTTGTGTGAGCGAAATATTTATTTGATTTCACGCTTCATAGATGGAGAAGAACCTTGCTGGGCTGGTTTATTTGAAGACCTTCTCTGATTTGAAAGTCTTATTTGCTTCTCTCGGCCATGCTTTGATTGAGGCAAGAATTTCTGGAATTCCTGGAATTCCTTCTTGATATAAGCCTTTTTGCTTTTACTTCCAGCATGGGATCATTTTAAATACCGTACATCTGTGAGACATGCTTCCT
Source organism: Larix kaempferi (assembly GCA_027924585.1). Lineage (NCBI taxonomy): Eukaryota > Viridiplantae > Streptophyta > Pinopsida > Pinales > Pinaceae > Larix > Larix kaempferi. The sequence continues at coordinate 779,589 of BSBM01000122.1, forward strand.
TTCCATGGGTCTAGCATAATAAACTTTCTGAGGAAGTCATTAATGTTAGAGTGAATGGGGCCCTAAAATAATCATAAGGAAATACTGAATCGTAGTTATTCGACAGGAGTTACATTGACCAAACAGAAAGAGGATCTTTGCATTCTGGGAAACCACTCAATGAAAACAAAGTCACACATATATATTTTCTTAATCATTGAGCTTCTTCATGACCATCCTTTTGAGCTTCATCTGGAGTCTCACTTCTTAGCTACACCAAAATTGAGCTTAGCTTTATTTAAAGAAAAGATTCAAACAAAAGGGAAAAAACAAACAAAAGAAAACAGATCAAACTAACTGGCAAATCAAAAGTGGTCAAAAGCAATTAAAAATGAAACAAAAGAAAAACAAACTAGAAAAGAAAATACCGCGTTTTATCTATGTACAAAAAAATACCTAGGACTTATGCGAAATATTGCTTTAAGGCGAGGCCGTTGAGAGGGAGATTTACTCCCTCTCCTTGCAGGTCTTTCAGTTTATAGGTTGACGGGACAAGCTTTTCAGAAATTTGGTAAGGGCCAACCCATAAGTGTTGAAATTTTGTGTGCTTTCCTTTACCCTCATGCTGGTGATTCCATTTCAGAACTAAGTCACCTACTTTGAAGCTCCTCTTACACGATTTATTTTTATCAAACCATCGTTTGACTATGTCTTGGTGATGATGGAATTGGTCTTTGGCCTTTCGTCGTGACTCTTCAAGTTTTAGTAGGGTATCAATTCTAGATTGGAGGGCTGGACTGCTGGAACCTCGGGAGGCTTGGGCCAATTGCAAGGATGGGAGTAAAACATTCGGGGGGAGGATGGCCTCTTTTCCATAGACTAGGGTGACTGGAGAGACACCTAAGGCATTCTTGGGAGTAACTCTGTCTTCCCATAAGGCATTTGGGAGTGCTATGTGCTAGCTTCTCTGATTTTTAATCACGATTTTATTAAGGATTCAGATGAGATTTTTATTGGTAGACTCAGCTAATCCATTTCCTTGAGGATAGTAATTGGCTGAAAAATGAAGTTTAATTCCTTTCTCATACATGAATTCATTAATTTTTATTGACGAAAAATAAGGTGCATTATCAAAGACTAGGGAAATTGGAACTCCAAACCTGGTTATAATGTGTCACTCCAGGAAGTTGATGACTGCATCCTCATTTACTTTACGTAGTGGAACGACCTAATCCCATATTGTAAAATAACCTGTAGCCGTTAGAATATAACGGTGTTGCAGCGGAGAATTTTGGTTTATTTCACCGATAATATCTATGCCCCATTGCTCGAATGGTTGAGAGATGATAACTGGCTGTAAGGGTCTTGCTGCTTTTGGTAACTTTTTAGCGCTTCTTTGGCATACGTCACAATTTCTAGCATAGGCATGAGCATCCCTAAAAATAGTGGGCCAATAGTACCCAGCCCTGAGGATCTTATGAGCTGTAGTATCTCCAGAGTAATGTCCCCCAGCAGATCCATCATGTAATTCTTTGACCACGTTGCTCACATCTTCTTTCTCCAAACATCTGAGGAAAATGCCATCATAATTCTTCCTAAAGAGCACTCCCTCAATAATTTGGTATGTTGTTGATTTGAGTCAGAGAGCTCTTCTTTGCTTCGAACTCCAGTGCTTCGGCAAGTAACCTGACTGTAAATAATGCACTAGGTCCCTGTACCAAGACTCCGGAGCTGTGAAAATTGGAAATACATCAATCGTGTTCAGTTCAGCTTCATTCCTCTAGTCTAGCTCTTCATCAGCTGGATTTTCAGCAAATAATTTGCATAAACCTTGACCTTTAATAATAGTCACTGGTTTGAATTCTAAGTCATACTCTTGAAGAGCAGTGACCCAGTTCCCTCTTCTTTCTCCGAATTCCTTCGGAACAAAAAGAGATCTGACAACGGGATGAATAGCTATGAATTTAGTTCTAGTTTTTAGAATATATGGCCTGATTTGCTTTACTACTTTGAAAACTATGTATGCTTGCTTATCTACTATGGGGTAATTCAGTTCAGCACCTTGCAAACCAGTGCTCATAAAAGAAATTGGGTATTCATCTCTTGATTCTGCATTTTGAGTGAGCATAGCTGCGAGAGAATTATCAGAAGCAAAGGTGTACATAAAAAAATCTCTATCGAAGTCTGGGCTTCTCAAAGAAGGTGCCTTCGCTATGGCGCCCTTGATTTCTTTAAATGCAACTTTTTCCGTATTAGTCCACTTAAATTGCACACTCTGCTTGACCATTTGTTGTAAAGGTTTAACGATCTAGGCAAAGTTGGGTACGAACCTTCGAACAAAATTTATGGTACCCATGAATGATTGCATAGACTTCTTGCTATGGGGCATGGGAATCTTGCTGATAGCTTGCACTCTCTCTGGATCTATCGAGATTCCCTCCTTTGAAATGATATGACCCAAAATTGTTCCCTCAAGAACAGTGAAAATACTTTTCTTAGGGTTTAAAGACATACCATATTTCCTACAGCGATCAAAGATTTGCTTCAGATGGCAAATATGGTCTTCCCTTTTCTTTGAGAAAACTGTCACATCATTTAACTAAACTACTACACATTGACCGCCCAATCCTCGGAAGGCGATGTCCATGGCTCGCTGAAAAGTAGCTTCCACGTTTATCAAACCAAAAGGCATTCTTCGATATGAAAAGGTTCCCCACTTTGTACGAAAAGTGGTTTTGAGCCGGTCTTCTTCCGCTACCAGCACTTGGTTATAACCAGAGAAACCATCTAGTAGGGAGAATAATTCTGATGCAGACACCATCTGCAAAATTTGTTCCATTGGGGGCACATGATAGTTGTCTTTATTTGAAGCTTTATTTAAGTTCCGTAAATATACACACAGTCTGATTTCTCCCGATTTCTTCCGCATAGGGACTAAATTAGCCACCCATTCAGAATGTCAAACTTTAAAAATAATCTTGGCATCCAACAATTTTTTTAACTCTTTCTGAATTAAAGGCTCGAATGTCGGATGCATCCTTCTTAATTGCTGCTCAAAATGTTTGACACCTTCTTTCATTGGTATTATGTGTTGAATAATGCGGGTATCATAAGTTTTAAGATCATCGTAGGTCTAGGCAAACACATCTTTATACTACTGGAACAATTTGATGAAATTACTTCTCTCGCCTGGTGTACAACATCTACCGAGATTTATATATTTGGGTTCAGATTCTGTGGCTAGATTTATTAACTCATGCTGCGTGGATGAGCTATGAGTTTTATCATTTACAGGTCTTCTAAACTTGCTCTATAAATCAAATAATGCTTCAAGAGTTCTCATGCCTTTGGGCATGAAGTTTCTCTTTACAGCATCTTTATTTTGTAAATCTGAATCATGCTGTTCTTCGGCTATTATGGCCTCTTGGAAAACATTTTCATTTGTTAAGAAAGTAATGATCTGATCGTCATCATCAAATACCCTAAGATTTGTGATGTTAACCGGAACAGAGGGCCTGAAAATCAATTCAATAGAACATTTTTTATTAGTAGGCACTAATCTAAACGCTGAAGTTGCTAACAAATCAGCTGCAACATTTTTCAACCTAGGAATATAATTAATATTAAAAGCATCAAAATATGAAATCAGATCCCAAACATCAGCCTGATATCCTTTTAAGTGCGGTGAAAGGCAATGTATTGTAATCCTTATTTGCCTGACAATTATTTCTGAATCACCAAAAACCTTTAAATATTTGACATTCAAACCAATGGCCTTTTTTAATCCATGGATCAGAGCTTCATACTCAGTAGTATTATTTGTACCTTCAAATTATAATCTACAAGATAAAAAATGTTTACTTCTATCGGGGTCAATGAGGACACAACCGGCTCCAGATCCTTCTTGAGTTTTGGAGTCATCGAAGTAGAGAGTCCAAAACGTTCTTCTTTCTCTAACTAAATTAGCGATATCACTATCTAAGTTACTGACTAAATTTACTATGTTAAAATCGATATCATCAATCCGTGAAAAGTGAAGGAGAGAAGACTGTTTGTTTGAATCATGACTAACATTTTTTGATTGATAGTTTCCGGGTTCGATTTCTAGGAAATAATTTCCCTGTGAAGCACCTGCAACAATTAATTAATAAGAATATGCGAAATAGTAGAAATGACAGAACTCAGAATCACTTTTATATTGATCGCAGGCCACTTCGAGGGGGCAACCTCCTTTGAGCAAGCTCAATACAAATAACTTCACGGTGCCTTCATAGGCCTCAACACACACTTATATACTAAGTCTAGGCGCCAATACTATGGGTCAAAACCATGGGCCACTACAAACTATGGATCAACAATACTACGGGCGACTTACAAAGCATATGCGCCAACAACAATAACACAAACTATTGATCAACGAATACTATGGGACGACTTACAAAGCATATGCATCCAAAAACAATATACTAACAAAGTAACGACATGGGTTCTTAACATCCCCTCCCCCTTAAAAAAATATTTGTCCTCAAAGCTTTAGATGTGGAAATTGTTGTTGAATCTGAAGGAGTGGTTCCCATGTAGCATCCTCTGGTTGCATGCCGTGCCACTGAATTAAGATTTCTGTGATAGAGCGAGAGCGAAGCTGACGAGTGCGTCGATTGAGGATGGCCTCCGGCTCCAAAAGGATGGATCCTTCATGATCCAGTTTGGGTAAAATAGTTTGTCCACTGACATTGGTGCCAAGAAATTTCTTCAGACAAGAGACATGAAATACTGGATGAATGCGGGAAGAAGGAGGAAGTTCCAATTTATAAGCAATGGACCCAATCTTCTGAAGAATCCGATATGGCCCATAGAACTTTGGAGCGAGCTTATGATTCCCTTTGAATTTCAGGGAGGATGGCTTGTACAACTGGAGATGAAGAAAAACCATATCGCCTGCTTGAAAAGTGCGCTCAGAACGATGCTGATCAGCTTGTTGCTTCATGCGATTTCTCGCCATGTGAAGATTGTCCTGCCAAATGCAAAGAATCTGATCTCGGTTTCGAAGGACCGTGTCAACTTCCTGAACTGGTGAACTGTTGGGGGTGTATGGAAGAAGAACTGGAGGTGCCTGACCATAGACTACTTCATATGGGGTCATTTTAGAGGCAGTGTGGTAAGAGGTATTGTACCACCATTCAACGAGAGGGAGCCACTTTGCCCACTGATGTTGTTGTTCAGAGGTGAAGCAACGAAGATAAGTTTCCAAGCATTTATTGATAATTTTAGTCTGACCATCTGTTTGTGGGTGATACCCTAAATGCATCTTCAGTTTGGTGAAAGTGTGGCGAAATAGTTCTGTCCAAAACTGACAGGTGAAAGTCGCATCATGATCCGAGACAATGGAAGAAGGGATGCCATGAAGACGAAAGATCTGGTCCAGGAAAATTTGAGCGACTGAGGAGGATGTATAGGGATGGCTAAGAGCACAAAAATGACTATATTTGGAGAGGCAATCAACCACAACAAGAATCATTGTCTTCCCGCCATATTTAGGGAGGTCTTCAATGAAATCCATAGAAATATCTGTCCAAATCCTTGTAGGTATGGGCAAGGGTTCGAGCAATCCTGGAAGGAGTGTTGTTTCACCCTTATTGTGCTGGCAGGTATCACATTCAACCACCATCTATTGAATTGTCCTTTTCATGCCTTGCCAAAAGAAGTTACGCTGTGCCCGTTCATATGTTTTGAGGAACCCAGAGTGCCCTGCCGATGGAGAAGCATGCAGTTCATAGAAGACAGCATGTTGAAGATCTGTGCTCTGGGGAAGCACCAGACGACCCTTCTATCGCAGAGAAGCACCATCCCAAGAGTAATGTGGTACAACAGAAGGGTTGTTGGTCAAGCGTTGGATGATTTGAGATAAGGAAGAGTCATTGACATAACCCTATTGAACAAATTGCAACCAATTTGAAATAGGCATAGAAATAGCTGAAAGAGAACCTTGGGCATCAAATGTGGAGAAAGAGCATCTGCCACAATATTGTCTTTACCCTTCTTGTAAGTAATCTCATAGTCATAAACCATGAGTTTGCTAACCCATTTCTGTTGTGCTGGGGAGGAGACACATTGTTCCAAGAAATATTTCAGACTCTGGTGATCAGTCTTGATGCAGAAATGATTCCCTAATAGGTATGGTCGCCACTTCTGTACTGCATGCAAAATAGCCATCATTTCCTTCTCATATGTAGAGGCATCTAAATTCTTAATTGAAAGGGCTTGAGTGTCTGAGGATGTGGCCAATTGTTCATGGCATCGATTTTGGCAGGATCCACGCGAACCCCTTGTGTTGAGATAATGTGTTTGAGATACTCAAATTCCTTCTGTCCAAAAACACATTTAGACTACTTCGCGTGGAGATGATGGCCAGAGAAAAGTTGCATGACAAGATCCAGATGCTGGAGATGTTCATCTCATGTTTTACTGTAGATGAGGATATCATCAAAGAATACCAAAATGAATTTCTGCAAGTAGGGCCGAAATATTTTATTCATTAAGGCCTGGAATGTGGAAGGAGCATTAGTGAGTCCAAAGGGCATAACCAAAAACTCATAATGGCCATCATGTGTGTGGAAAGCTGTTTTAGGGATATCATCCTCATGAACCCGAATTTGATGATACCCAAAACGAAGATCCAACTTGGAGAAAAATTGAGCCCCATGAAGCTCATCAACAATAGGAATTGTAAAATTATCCTTGATGGTGAGGTGATTAACTGCTCGAAAGTCAATGTATAGGCACCATGACCCATCTTTTTTGCGGACAAGAAGAACTGGAGAAGAAAAGGAACTAGTGCTTGGGCGAATAATACCTTGCTTCAATAAGTCCCGGACGAGCATTTCAATCTTCGTTTTTTGGTGAAATGGGTAGTGATAGGGCCTGATGTTGGGAGGAACGTTGCCAAGAAGGAGTTGAATACGATGGTCTTCTAGCCTTGAAGGTGGAAATCCCACTAGTTCAACAAAGACACCTGTATATTGATCCAGAATTTGTTGTAGATCCAAAGGAGTAGTGGAGACCGTTGATGGTTGCATCTGAATGGAATGGATCTGAGCGATGAAACCATGTGAATTCTTCTTCAGGAGTTTTTCATGCGATGTGAACTGATGATGCTGAGAGACCCTAGTTGTAATCCTGTCAATGTGTGTTTTTGGGAGACCGTTGATGGTTGCATCTGAATGGAATGGATCTGAGCGATGAAACCATGTGAATTCTTCTTCAGGAGTTTTTCATGCGATGTGAACTGATGATGCTGAGAGACCCTAGTTGTAATCCTGTCAATGTGTGTTTTTGTCCATTGAGGGAAAACTGGATCCAAAGTTCAGCAAAATCCCATAAGATAGGGCCATGTGTGCGTAGCCATTGGGCGCCCAAAACCACATCACATCCGCCTAAGGTCAAGGCAAACATGTCAGAGCGCAAGGTATAATCTCCCATAGAAATACGCACATTTCGACACTTCCCTTTGCAAGGTAAGGTGCCCCCATTGGCAACCATGACTTCAAAGTTGGAGCAAGGATGGATAAAACAATCAGCTTGTTGGGCGATCCGAGGGTCAATGAAATTATGAGTGCTACCAGAATCAATGAGTATTGTAAGAGGACGCTTGTTGAAGTAACCCCTGACCTGCATTGTTTGGGGGTGGTGATTCCAGCTAAAGCATGGAGATATATCTCTGGATGGTCATCTTGAGACGGAGGGTGAATAGGTGGTTCTTGAATGTCGACCTGAGCATCCATTGTTTCTGTATCTTCATCACCAATTTTAGAGGCAGGCAGATAATCCACATCCAAGAGATAGAGATTTTGTTGAGCACATCTATGTCCCTGAGTGAATTTCCCATCACAATTATAGCAAAACCACTTTTCTCTGCGTGCTTGCATCTCTGTTTCAGACAAACGCTTGATAGGAGTTGGGCGAGGAGCTTGCAGTATGGGTGGTCGTTGAGAACCCATATTTCGGAAGGGAACAAAAGTGGGATTGGAGTGTTGTTGGGTTGCAATCTTGTCTTCTGCCAACTTAGCCAACCCCGGGGCTTCCATCATTGTGTTGGGACAGAACATTTTGACCTCAGAGCGGATGGCATCCTTTAGACCACTGATAAAACAACTTCGGTAAAAGTCATCAGACAATCCTTCAGTGTGGTTGGCTAGTTTCTCAAATTCGGTTTGATACTCTCTCACAGTGCCAATTTGGCGAATTTTAGTAAAGGCTCCTGTGAAATCATCAAAAGCACTAGGACCAAATCGTTGCAAAAGGAGCTGGCAAAAGTCTGGCCATTTTGGCTCTTCATGAGCCTTGATGTACCAACAGTACCATTGAAGAACTTCTTGTTCCAAATGAAAGGATGCAAGCGGAACTTTGTTAACATCAAAAGTATTATGCAGACTGAAATACTATTTTGCACGATAGATCCATCCAGTTGGATCAGTACCATTGAAGCGAGGAAAATCAAGCTTCGGACCACGAAAATTGCTGGAAGAAAAGAACCCATTGTTTGATGAAGATTGGGACTGCCGTTTGTTGTTTATAGCTGAATGTTCAAGATGGAGGCCGAGAAATTTTTCATCCAGATCCTGGAGTTTGGCTTGGATGGCTGCAAGTGCTTCTTCCATGGTTTTTGCTCCTGTGCGGGTGACAACCATAACCAGGATTTTTTTTTTTTTTTTGGTTGATTGGGTAGAAAAACAAAAACAGAAACTGCTTTAGTAAAGGAAAATCTGGATTTGGGAAAAAATATGAAGGGTAATTGGGGTTTGACTAGGTTTTGGACACTGTCGAATAGATAGGGAAGCAAAAAATGAGGATTTCAGAAGCGGGGTGACAGAATGGGAAAATTTGGCAGAGGGGGACAAAGAAGAAGAATTCGAAAAGGAACTCTATGGTAAAATTTGAAGGTGATTGGGTGAAATCTGAGGAAGTTATGGCAAACCCTAAAAATAGACAAATGTGGGATTTCGGGCTTTGGGAAGTGGAATTGGGGATAGGGTCCTCAGGAATGAAATATGCATAATGGGATTACAGGGGTTCCCCGAAAGTTTCAAGGGAAACAGAGTGAAAACAAGGGAGATATGGAGCGGAAGGGATATGAAACAAATAGATCTGTAACGGCTATGGCTCAGAAGGGATCTGAAATAGATAGATCTTTAACGGACTGGAAGTGAGAGGAAACAGAGGGATCTGAAACGACGCCAAATGGATTGAAAACGACTGGATCTTGAACGGCTTTCAGAATGGATCTGAATGGCTGGATCTGAAACGACGGAGCAGTGATCCATAAGAGTTCAGCTGAAAATAGATATGGACCCCAGGTATGTGCGGCTTCCTAATAGTTCAAGGGTTTCACTCGACCACCAATCTTGTCTGACGGCTTGCGTATTGGGGCAATACCCCTCACTCCATGGCTCAGGTAAAACTGATAACCGCTTTGCCACAAATGACAGCTCTTGGTTTACCTCACGGGTGGGAACTAGTCAATCAGGTAGGGGTCATTGCCCTTTTCGCCGACAGGTCCTCTCAATGGGCCAGCTACTTCGGAGTTCCTATGGTACTCCTCACAATGCGTTTTAGGGCTTATGCCCAAGTACTTCCCACAATTAAGCAGATAGGGATTATTCCCAAATCCGAACCTGCAACAGATGCGAAAAAAAATTTGGCAGAAATTTCACCCAGCGAGCCCAAGAAAGTGCTCTGATACCAGATGTGAAGCACCTGCAACAATTAATTAATAAGAATATGCGAAATAGCAGAAATGACAGAACTCAGAATCACTTTTATATTGATCGCAGGCCACTTCGAGGGGGAAACCTCCTTTGAGAAAGCTCAATACAAATAACTTCACGGTGCCTTCATAGGCCTCAACACACACTTATATACTATGGGTCAAAACCATGGGCCACTACAAACTATGGATCAACAATACTATGGGCGACTTACAAAGCATATGTGCCAAGAACAATAACACAAACTATTGATCAACAAATACTATGGGACGACTTACAAAGCATATGCGTCCAACAACAATATACTAACAAAGTAACGACATGGGTTCCTAACATTCCCAAACCTGAAGATGAGAAAGGTACAGCTTCATTCTTCTCTTCTAACTGAGTAACATTTTGTCTCATGTGAGGCTCTCTTAATATTTTGATTTGATTTTTCCTATTCTGATAAGGTAGCCATAAATGGTACCAATCCGTAGCAAAGTAACCGTTCAGTTTCGCAGACCAGTCCCTACTCAAAATTAAACCATAAGTTTCAGGAATGCCGACTACCAATATATCAATGAATTGACACACCCTCGAATCTGCTGACAGTCTAATAAGTACATCTTTTAATTCACCAATGAATTTGATAACAGTTCTATCTAACTAGATGATTTGAGATGGGGATGGGATAGGTTGTCCACTGATATTCTTACAGATGGATAAAGGCATGACATTCGAACTAGCACCAGATTTTACCAAACAATTATGCACGTTATGATTAAAGATTTCGAAAGTCAAGAGAAAAGGCATAGTATGTGATTTTGATTTTCCGCCAATGTTGGCTTCAGTAATTTCTGGGTTTTCGTCAGTGTTTTCTGATGAAATGCTTGTTTGTGGATCAAAAGCTTCCATTAAATTCTTCCTCTGTTGGGGTAGGCTACACATATCAAAGATAGAAACATTAGCTTTCTCTTTCTTAATGTCCTTGATTATGTCATAGCCCATGTCACATTCTCCTGAAACTTTAGGTTGATTTTCTATTTTGTTTGAAGAAGCTTTTGGTTGCTTGGATATTTCTGTGTTTGATTCCTTTGTCACTACGGGGTTTACTGCTGGGACTATTTTAGGCTAGGGCAGGATGACAGCTATGTTCCATTTTGGTATTTGATTTGCCGATTTGGTTTTAGGCACATCTACTTTTTTATCCATTACCGGGCCTTTACTCCTAGTAGTAACATTAATAGATGCAGCTGGTACTTCGTCAACAAGATCTTCAAAGGACGTTTCTTGGGTAGGAGTCCAATCCCAAAGGATCATTGTGGTGTCTGGGACAGACTCTTCTCGCTCAGGAATTCGCTCTTGCTGGGGATCTGTTTGTTCAGAGATTTGTGCATCTAATGTTTGATTCATTACTAAACTCATTGAGTTAATCCAGTGTGGACAACTTTTTTCTGAGTGTTGTTCTTGATGAAAGGTGCAGAAGTGGTCCATGACTATTTCATTTAAGTTTAACATAGCATAATTGTTTATTGGTGGGGTTGGCTGTGTATTTTCCTCTTTTTTTTTATAGAATGGCTTGAAAGGTGGCCTTGAAGAGCTAGTTTCCTTATCTTTCTCTAAATATACAATTTTATTGGAGAGTTTTTGAATCATTTTTATGACATTTTATAAATCTGTTGCGGGTTCTTCTTTATCCCTAGTTAATAGAAAAGTTTGTTTTACGGCTGCTGGCTTGACCTCTAAATCGAGAGCATGTTTGGTAATGTTGTCGGCCTCTTCTTCTACTTTCTTGGCTTCTTCAAAATTTTCTTTCAGGGTAGTCTTCTTCGTTTTTTTTATGGACATGGCTAATGGGGGTTTAAGAGCTATTGTATAATATTCTACCAAGCATTCCTCAGTAGGATTTGTTGCACCACTAAAATTATTTAACAATGTCATAAATCTTTGATTAAACTCTTGAACTTTCTCGTTTTTTTCCACTCTCATGGATAACAATTCTTTCATAAGAGTAGCTACCATCTTTTGATTTCCATACTTCTTTAGAAAACATTACTCAAAATCTTCCCAACTTACTATCGAGCTAGCTTGTAGGCTAAAGTACCAGGAAGATATTTTTGGTTCAAAAGTGTAAGGAAAAAGACGAAAGACTACGTCTTCATGTTCTACATTAAGAAGACTCAGTGCTAGATAAAAAAATTTAAGATGGTCTTCAGCAGAAATTCCTTTCCCAGGTTCGTACTTAGGAAAAACCTTCTCTAGGTTTTTGGGTAAATCGTGGATCGGGCCAACTAAATTCAATGCTCCTCTTGCTCTCCATGTAGGTACAACCACGATTCTTGGTGGAGAACATGGTGGTGTGTGCGGCGGTTAGTTATGAGGAGTATGCCTTGGAGTGTGTGGTTTTTCTTTATTTGTGGGAGTTTTGAGTTTGACCTCGTCAAAAGGTTCAGTGATTTCTTCTAGAGATAGATCCAATAATTCTTCTCAACTCTGAACTAGAACCGAGTCTTTAGTGCATTGAGGATTTTTTCTGGGAGCTCTTATTCTGGGAAACAAAGGAATGGTAGTTAGTCCTCCAAGAATTCTAACATAGGAATGGGTATGTCTTCGGAAGCAGTTTACTTCTTCAAAGGGGACATCATACAATGTTTCTTGTTGTTCTGTCTCAGAATTAAGATTTTCTTGATTTCTCGATTCCAGATCTGTAATGTCTGGGATAGCTGTTATGGATGGGTTTTCAATGGAAAAATATTTAACAAAAGGATCTCTTCTACTAGCCATGCACTGGTGGCCCTCCTTCTAGCACCAAAAACTATTGATGCCTCAAAAATCGTAGCATCAATCATCAAGGGATTCTCCCCGGTGAGCAAGCCCAATTAGATTTCTCACCGTTTGGTGTGGGAAATCCGTCCAGTTAACGATCCGGCTACTGTGTAAGTTTTAAAGATTTTTGTATTTTATCGATTGCGGCCCGATCCACCGTTTATGTATTTTATATTAAGATATGAAATGCAAGTGCCCTAACTAAATGCATGTGATAAAAAAATATGTTCTAAGCTATTCAATCTATTTTAACCTATCCTTGCAAGGAGATGAAGCTAAAGTATGAGTAATAAAACTGGAACATCTAAAGAATTGAACAGATAGTCATTAAATTATAAAGATGTATTTTCAGTAGAATGTAAATGATATCAAAGATAGCTCTGATTTTATTACAACATTGCATTACTCATGAGATACAGAAATTTTGCAGAGAAATAAGATCATCCACAGAATAGAATTAATTCACGAAAGATAGGAAATATCTCACTGAATGTATATGAAAAATGCGAAAATAATTCGGCCATCATCCATCACAAATCAAAGCAAAACGATGCACCAGCTTTCACAGGCCAAAATAGTTTTTCTATTCATGTAGCTGAAGTAGTTCTCATACACAAGAAGAAATTCCTTTCACCTACCAAAAGTCCCCCTTCTATGCTCCTCTAATCAACTATATATAACTTTTACAAAATGCTCCAGGAGCTTCCACCTATACCCTAACCATCCAAATTCTTTTAATTTGTCTTGTAGTGTCCAAATTTACAAAACAATAAAAGCCCAGTAATATTTCCAAAATGGACAAGGAAGAGGTCCAAATATTACTTTAGTAATTAAAACATACAAAGGTTTAAAGAAGGCATGTTGACTATAAATAAAAAGATAAGACAGAAGGTGGATCATTTATGAACTGGCACCTTTGCTAACTCATATGCTTATGTTACAGTTGGTATTTCTGTTGGAAATTGCGCCACTGCGGCTGTTGGTAATCCCACTAAGGTTGATGCCACTGTTTCTCTTGCCGATACTTGAGGTGCTTCTACTATCAATACTCTGTCTGCTTCTGCTATATGCTTCACCCAGAGACTGGTTTCTTTTATGACATTGTTCACATCAAGAGGGAGCATAGTTTTCAGAGAAACTTCATGCTTGGCAAGTTCTTCTTCGAGATCAACGATTTCTACTATCATAAACTGGAGACTTTCTTTCAGAAGATGTGCGTGAATAAAAACTTGGACAATCCACTGATAAATATCTTCGGCAGTCAAAATATCCACTTTCCTTATATAGTTTGTTTCAGCACTTAGCCCATCCCTTAGCTCTGACAAACATTGTGTCTTATCTGGGAACTCTTCTATAGTCCAGGGTATTGTCATCAGGAAATTTTCTTGGGTAGTTCGTATCTTAGAATACACATTCCCACATTGTTCAAGAGTAACCATGGCCACTTCATTTAGCTTCACTCCATACTCCTTGTAAAACCCCAAAAGGCGGATATCTGCTTTGAAACCAGAGATGGATTTAAGAGGGAGCTTGTCTGGGAATCCTGACTTTCCTTCTCTCCATTCCATTTACCTCTTAATGTCTTCACTAATGCGTACATATTTTCTTCTACACCTAGTGGCTTCGGCATTTATTTCCTTGATTCTAGCCACCACTCCCTTTAACTTGCAGACTTCTTCCGTTATGAGTTCTTGAATCCCGTGTATCCTCTCCAATATTTCACAAGCTTGCTCATGAAAAGGGCTCAGATCACCAATCTTGCTAGTAGCGATTTCTAATTGTTGTTCTAGCAATTCCCCGCTCTCTTCTAACTTTTCTATGTTTTCCTTTAAGTCATCGATTTGCTGAGTGGTATCAAACTTCTCGGACTCTAGCTGCAGGTTCCTACTTTCAAAACCTTGTTTTTCAACTTCCAGGGCCCTCATTTGTATGACCAAGGCTCTCTTTTCATCTTTTAGGTGTTGAAATTTTTTGTTTAATTCTCCCTTGTCGGACACAAGGGTGTCACATTTCTCCACCATCAAATTTGAATAATTATGTTCCTTGACCAGAGTTTCCTGCAAATGGTGGGTTTTCTCCTTTTCTAATTCTAACTCATCTACTGATATGTTGACATTGTCTACAGTTGCTTGAAAAGAAGCCACAGAAATAGATGCCACGAGTTTGTGTGCACGCTAAGTACCTTGCATGACTCTCATTTCATGTCTAGTAACAATGTCTAGTTGAAAAGGTCTCTTCATCCTAGTCACTGTTTCTTTGATAATAGATTTCCTTTTCTTGTTGTAAGTGAACCTGTCCCATTGGGACACTGTGCTACTTTTTTATGGTGTAAAAGGGACAAGTGGGAGGTCTCTTATAGGGATTTCCACGTCCATGTCTTGGACATTTGGGATTCTTGGCTCAACATCCTCCTTCAATTTGTTTTCTTCTTCTGCTTTCCTTTGCGCTTCTTCTTTTGTTGCCTTCCTCTTAGCTTCCTCTTCTACATGTTTGGAAATCCCTTCCAGTTTGATTCTTTCTTCCTCTTGAACTCTTCGAGTTGCTTCCTCTTCTGCTTGGATCCTTTGAGTTTCCTTTTTCCCGAAGTTCATCCTCTTTCACCTTGTTTTCTCTCTCAACAGCTTCTCTTTGGATTTTCTCAGCTTCTTCCTTGAGCCCTTGCTCTGCTTTAGAGAGAGTTTGAGTGGCTTCTGCTATTTCCTTTTCCTGTTGTTGTTTTGCTTCCTTGACAACACCAGAGCTAGAACTATTCCCGACTTTACTTAGTCGGAAAATCTGTAGTTCGGTCATGTTACTGACCCCTCTGTACACTTCTTCGTCCTCATCATAATAGTGATATTATTCAAAGTTAGCATGAATCTCCTTGCAATGTTGTGCAACCTTGCCTCGTTGATCGTTCCTCTGAAAAATCCTTTCTCTGAAGTGAAAATCCTTAAGTTCTGCGATAAACTCTTCTACTATTGCGATCCCTGAAAACTTGTAAGCCCCAATGTAGAAGGGTAAAGGCAGGAAAGTGGCCTTCTTTGCCTTATCTAAGGAGCTACCGATCCCATCAATGAAAGCTTGTCTCACTGCCTCCTTGTGGACTATGTAGTGTGTAGCATATATGGGTAGGATATATGGGGGTTTAGAGCCTCCATACATTCTTATGAAAGTGCCTTCCGGTGAAAAATAGAAATCACCATAATTCTCCAAAACTTCCATGGCGTTTTCGGACAAGCAGTTAGGTTGTTCATTGAACATTAACTCATATAATGGTGTGATAAACTCCTCACAAATGAGTTGGTAGTGCTGCTTGTAGTTCTAGGCCCAAAAGAGTTTGTAAACAGTGAATACTGGGGTGTCGGCCTCTCTCCAGTTACATCCAAGCTTTGGAAAGGGGCGTTTTGCGAGAATACAATCTATCAAGTAGGATGGCATGTAGAATTCTTCCTTCTTTGTCCCTAATCCTTCTTGTGCGGCAATTATGGCTGATGATAGGCTATTTGAGAGTATATCTTCCCAATTAAAAATTGTCCCCTTGAACACTACATAGTGGATGATGGGAACCCATTGGAGCATAAAAAAAGTACCACCGGGCCTTCCAAAAATTCTACTGAGCATGAGGGAAATCATTCTGAAAGGAGGCCTCAGATTCTAAACCTCATACTCGTCACTATCCTTTTTCCTGATCTGTTTGCTCGAGATCAACAACTTTCTAGCCATCTCTAGATTATCCATTTGGATTTGTCCTAGCCATTCATCATCAATCCGCTGATGAGCTCGGGGCAATTTGTAAGCTTCTGCGATATAAGATGGATGGAAGGATGCGAAAGCTTCCCCTTTACTGTCCAAAAGAACCCTTGTCTCAGCATTCGTGTGTTGCAAAATCCATCCAATGACTTCCGAGCATGGTAAAAGTTCTGGGCGCGTGGCTGCTTTGGATATACAGAAGGTTCTGATGTTCCGGTATATGTATTCTTCCTTGAGAAGTGCCTCGGGGATGTCCTGATCTCTTATCATGTGATATATGTCTCCTCATTTGAATTCTAGAGGAATGCCTGTGGTGCACTTGGTGTCTTCATATAAATTTTCTACTCTCGGTTGGACTGATCTTGTCTCGGTCGCCTTCGACTTTCTTTTGCCACCTTTAGTAATTTTGATTTAGAACTTGTACAATAATCATGCATATGTATATAAGGTATTTTCATAACGCAGAAACATTTACTGGACTATCATCTGAAAATAACCAGTGTCTCTAAAGATATAGCAGTGAGCATAATATTAGTGCACTCTCATGATAACAAAAAATAGCAGGGTAGGAGCAGCAGCGTCCCTCTCGCACGGGTAGACGGGACTGACTTCACTTTCACATTACTAATGATTTCCGAAATGGGGTAGGAGCATGCCGCGAATTTTCTTTATGGTTGTGTGATGGGTGGCTATGGCCCTAAACTTTAAATTTCTATGTGCCCATGAAGCTAGGCTTGCATGCATTTAGCTGGATAGGGGCGTGAGTCGGCCTTGGCTGTAAATGGACTAAATAATATGGCAGAATTTAAATGGGCTTGGATAAAACGATTAGAACCACGACTACGGTTTTTAACTAAAAAAAAAAAAGAACTAACCACTGCAATTAGCATACAGGGCTCAAAAGGTGCCAACCTGGTGAAAATTGATCATGTATGGAGATGTTAATACTGTTGTGAAGCCGATGAGCCTGTAGCAGGTGCTTGTAGTTTTACACGAAAATGGGCACAAACCTCAACTTAAACAATGAAACTTAACGAGGTTTAAACCCTTCATATAGGAGCTTGATGCATGCGAGCCATTAATAGAGTGGTTGTAAGAATTTAAACGGGGTTATGGGGAGTACAGACAGGGTCAAATATGCACGTTTGGCATTAAGTGTTACTGTAAAAATCAGAAAGACTTGGATAACGTCTTCGAAAGTTTCGGCAAGAACTCGCGAGTTTGGGAAGCCGTTGCCGGAACGTTAGCCGAGTTCTTCCGAAAAAGGAACTAGGTATTTCACCACAAGATAGGAGTTGATCCCTGAATCAGATGACTTAGCTGAGTCTATTCGCCTTTGTAGGAAGTTTGGCTGAGTTCTTCTGAAGTTGCGGGAACGTTGGTGGAAAAGGATCCAAAAGGGTTGGCGTGATTCTCCCAAAACGGTGAAGTTCAAGTCTTAATCAAGCCTTCCGGCCATTGGGGCGAAACTTAGCAAGTTTATCTGAAAAAGTGAAGTTCCAACACCTGAGCAAAGTGATCCATCGTTGCGGCAAAGTTGTCTGGGTTCTTCTGCTATTTCGGAAAGACTTGGTGAGTTCTTCCACTGTTTCGGAAAGACTCGGCAAGTTCTTCCGCTATTTCAGAAAGACTTGGCAAGTTCTTTGGACATTTCTTTAACTTAGCCAAATTCTGGATGAGTTCTTCTTGGGAAAAAACAACAAAATCGAACTCGAAGGAAACAAGCAAAAGGGTTTTCTCAAGAAAAACTAAGTAAGGAAAAGGTTTTGATGGCCTTTAGACTCCTAGACAAACTTTCTCTTCAAAAGTAAAAGGAGGGGCCCCAAATGTTTTTTTGAAAGTTTGGGGGGGGTTGTTGTTGCAGCAACAACAAACTGGAACTTCTTCATTCACATATGTGTCCAATTCACTCTCTTCAAGGACAAGTGTAATCCTATACTCCCATGCCCGGAAGTTATCAGCCCCTTCAAGCTTATCCTCAATATTGGTGTGGTGAGACATCTTTAATGAGTATTTCAAATGGAAATAGAAAAGCTGTTACGTCTTACTACTTGAATTTGCTAAAACTGGTTCTGGAGCTGGCTGGTCCTAGGGTTTGTTAGAGAAACCCTAAATTTTCAAACTTGGAAATTGAAACTTCTATATGGAAAGATAGATGCACTTGAATGAGGCAAGTATGTTGGTACACTTGGTTTCTGAATATTTCAAAAATTCACCCTTGAAAATTGACTTGTGAAATTCTGATCTGTAGTTTCTGGTCTTTTCTAGTTATCTAGTTTTCTTGTTTTCTAGTCGAGAGTCAAACTAGGGTTTGAATTTTTGGGAGTTTCACTCACTCAAAAACTTCAATCTTGGTATCTAAATTTTGATTTTGAGGAGGCACACTTCCCTATGCTGATTTCACCCTAAAATTCAAATTCTATGAAAAGCCCTAATTTCCAGCAGTAGTGACGGGCCAAAAACTGAAAATGCTTAGAATCAACTTCTTCTTTGACTGAAAGATGAGCCCTTCTTAGGTGAGTTAGCCTAGCCTCTTTTTTTTATGATTTATGGAGAGAAGTCAAAAAATTAAGAAGCCCTAGATTTTGCAGCTGCACAGTGTCTTCTTCTCAGGTTAGCTCTGACACCATGTTAGATTTTAACTTTTAATCAATACTAATGTAGGATCTTACTGAGAGAATAACAAGCAGAACATAAACACAAGAGACACAAATATTTTCCTCGAGGAAACCATAAAGGAGAAAACCCTCAACTTCCTTAGAGATAGAATGATCACCAATACAATGTCACAAAAGTAAAACCCAAGAATAAAGATGGTATTTAGCAGCTTCTCTCTTCTCCACTTGTGTAAACTTGTCCTCCTTCTCACTAATGTGAACTTGAGTGAGTGAGTGAATCGATAAATGAGAGAGCCTAGCTCTCTATTTATACTTTAATTTCACTTTACCTTTTTCACTTACTAGGTCCGCCCCAGTTGTACCTGACTAGGATGACTTCTTTACTTTCAGTTTACCTTTTTCACTTACTAGGTCCGCCCCAGTTGTACCTGACTAGGATGACTTCTCTAGAAGAATTTATTAACCCTAATACAATCTAACCATGGGTTCTATTTCCCCGACTTACAATGGAGGGATAAACTAAATGACTTTACATGACCAAATACAATAATGACTTCTCCGACCGGAGGAATAAACATCTCCGTTGGAGATACAAATAAAATACAATAATAAATACAATATAAAATACAAGTAAATATCTTCTAAAGTTACAATTACATTAACACGTATAAGCTAACCTTGGTTGATCTAAGATCCCGAGAAGTAGGTCTGTATACTAATAAGAAAGCAATCAAACTTTGAATTAGAACTTGGATTAAAATCGAAGCGTATGCGTAATTAAAACTTAGATCCAAATAAAAATGATTCTGTGACTATGCTATTAAGTAAAGAAGTATAATTATATATATATATAGGTATTTTGGGGTTGTGATAAAATGGTATCAGAGAATGGTTACAACACTCGGCCTAAACGAAGTCCCAACACCTAAGTAAATATAAACATAAAACTAACTTATGTTGCGGTTTGATTCTCTTTATTTTCAGGAAGAGAAAAATAACCTTGATTTTGCAGGAACCATGGTAGAAGTTGAAATGTCCGCTGAAGAAGAGTCCTTCCCTAAGGACCAAGAAATAATTGAAAAGGAGAACATTAATGATGAAAATTTATGGGTGCATCTGAATGAAAGCAGAAATGACAATCCATCTTAATTTCTACAAACACTAAAAGTTTTTAAAGAAGAATTACAAAGTGTTAAAGAAGATAATGAACGCCTTTTAAAAGAACAAGAAGAACTAAATAATGCCTTGTTGAAAATAATACATAATCAGGAAGTAGAGAACAATAAAGGACCTGAAATAGAAACAAAAAGGACTTCATATTATAAACAAAAAGCTAGAAAATTAAAATTTTCAGATAGTGAAACTGAGTCTTCAAGTGGAAAATCAGCAAAACAGAGTAAACAGAATTTAAAGGAATCTAGTGAAAGAAATGATGGTAATAAACAAAGAATAAAATATAAACCTTATGACGAAATTTCTAGTGAGTTTAAGAAAATCAAACCTCCTATATTCAATGGTGAAAATGACACAAGAGAAGAGGAAGAGGCCTGGCTTTTGGAAATGAAAAAGTATTTTCAAATCTATAATTATTCTGAAGAATTGAAAGAAAAAATGGAAATTTATAATCTAACTAGGAAGGATGATATTTGGTGGAAAGATATTAAAAATGTAAAATACATTAAGGAATGTTACTTGACATGGAATATTTTTAAGAAATACTTTAAAAGGAAATACTTATCAGAACAATACTATGAAGAAAATGCTAAGGAATTTTCTGACTTAAAATTAGGAACCATGAAAATGAAAGAACTGTGCAGTAAGTTCCTGAGCTTATTACGTTATATACCCTATATTATTGATGAAAAACCTAAAATACAATGATTTCTAAGTTTACCAACAATTTATAAAGAAATATTTGAATATGATAATCCCAAAACATTAGATGAAACTATGAGAAAAACAAATTTCTATTATGACCAAAGTAAAAACAAAAGAGATAATATACCAAGATGGAAGACTAAAATACATGAAAGTTTTGAACAGAAAAAGAAAGGTACAAGATTCAATAAAAATTTTGGAAATCATTATAGGAATAATCAAGGAAATAATTACAAGAGTAATAGGAAATAGAATCCTACAGTAAAAGAAGTACCTACTGCTTATAATAAAAATACTACTCAAAGAGAACCCTTAAAATGTTGGGAATGTGGTGAACCTCATTATTTTAAATACTGTCCAGTTAGAAGAAAGAATTTCAACAACACACTATTCAAGAAGATACTACGGTGGGAGACATAGTAAGGATCATGCCCATAATAACCGTTGCATTGGAAAAACAGAAAAGCAGATCATCAAACATCTATGGTGGAAATTGAAGGTATGTTAAACGATAAACCAATGTCTATATTAATTGATCTTGGTGCAAGTTTAAGTTATCTTTCACCAATAATTGTAGAACCGTGTGAATTACAACAACAACAAAAAATTGAAAATTCTTGGTTAGTACAACTTTCTACCGACACTAAACAAAAAGTAACTAGTTTGGTGAAAGAATGTAAATTTAAAATGAATGGTTTTAAGAGGCATGCTGATTTAAATATTCTTCCTTTAGGATCTTATGATATGTTGATAGGAATGTATTGGTTAGAGAATCATAGAGTAATTTTAAGTTGTTATGATAAAACCTTCTCTTGCATAGATGAAGAAAGTAACACCATTGTAGTAAGAGGAATTCCAAGGAAGACTACTATTAGAGAAATATCGGCTTTACAAATGAAAATGTCCATTCGCAAAGGTTGTAAAGTATTTGTTGTTTGTATAATTGATGACAGAGATAAAAACAGTGAAATTAAAATAGGTGATATACAAGTTTTAAAATATTATAAGGATGTATTTTTGGAAGAAATTCCCGGATTACCTCCAAAACGAGAAATAAATTTTATTATTGACTTAGTGCAGTGGGAAGTACCAACCTCGAAATATCCATATCGTATGAATATCTTGAAACTTAATGAATTAAAATTGCAAATATAATAATTAATAGATAAAAAGTACATGTGGCCAAGTGTTTCCCCATGGGGAGCACCGATATTGTTCGTAAAGAAAAAGGATGGTACTTTACGACTATGTATAGATTATCGGTAACTAAATAAAATGAGTATTAAAAAGATATATCCTCTACCTCGTATTGATGACTTGTTTGATCAATTTAGAGGAGTGACGATACTCTCTAAAATATACTTAAGATCTGGATATCATTAAGTACGGGTTAAAGATGAAGATATTTTTAAAACAACTTTTAGAACCAGATATGGTCATTACAAATTTTTCGTAATTCCCTTCGGGTTGACAAATGCTCCAACATATTTTATGTGTTTAATGAATAGTATATTAAGTAAGTATCTAGATAAATTTGTAGTCGTCTTTATTGATGACATATTAATTTATTCTAAAAATCAGCAAGAACATGAAGAACACCTAAAAACAGTTCTACAAGTATTAAGAGAACAAGAATTATTTGCTAAGTTTAGCAAATGTGATTTCTTTAACGATAAAATCCAATATTTAGAACATGTGGTTTCTAAAGATGGTATATCAGTGTATCCCAACAAAATTAAAGCTATCATGGAATGGCATGTTCCTAAAGATGTACATATAATATCAGATCTTTTATGGGGATTACTGGCTATTATAGAAAATTCATTGAAGTTTTTCCTAAGATTGGATATCCTATCACCTCATTACAAAAGAAAGGAAAAAAATTTGATTGGAATGGAAAGTGTGAAGATAGTTTTAACAAATTGAAATATTTATTAACGAAAGCTCCTATCCTAAAAATTGTTGACCCTTATAAATATTTTTTGATATGTATGGATGAATGTAAAGAGGGTCTAGGAGGTGTATTAATGCAAGAAAATTATGTTGTAGCATATGAATCTAGGAAACTATGCTACTCATGACTTAGAGTTCTAGTTTCTATCATTCATGCCCTTAAGATGTGGAGACACCATCTTATAGGAAGAATATTTTTGCTAATGTCTGATAATATTAGTTTAAAATATTTATTCGACCAACAAAATTTAAATGCTATACATGCTAGGTGGTTATCTTTCATAAGTGAATATGATTTCAAAATTAAACATATTAAAGGGAAGAAAAATAAAGTGGTTGATGCTTTCAGTCGACATGCAAATCTACTATATACTGCAAGTAGCAGTTATGAGATAGATTTACAAGAAAAAATTGAAACTGTAGCAAATTTTCATAACGAGTATAAAAAACTAAAAGAAAACATAGCAGAAAATGAATCTAATCATATAAAAACAGAATTCAATTTGAATAGAAAAGGATTATTATTACATAAAAGAAGACTATATATACCTAATTCGGAAGAAACTAAATTAATCATTATGAATTAATTACATACAAAACCGTATTCAGGAGACCTTGATATCAGGAAATGATTGCCATGATAAGAAAATATTTCTTTTGTCCCAATATGAAAAATGAAGTGGCAGATTACTTAGTTAGATGTATTGAATGTCAGCAAGTAAAAGCTAAACATCAACATCCATCCGTATTGCTACGACCTTTACCCATTCTAGAATGGAAATGGGATATTATCAGTATGGATTTTATAACAGGTTAACTTAAAAATGCTAAACAAAATGATTCAATTATGGTTGTGGTAGATAAGCTTAGTAAAGAACCACATTTTATTCCAATAAAGTCTACTTATAAAGCCATTAATATTGTTGATATTTTCATGAAGGATATTTTTAGACTACATGGTGTACCTAAGGTAGTAATTTCTGATAGGGATGCAAAGTTTACGTGAAATTTTTGGAAATCCTTATTTAAAGGTTTAGATACTCAATTAAATTTCAATACCGCATATCACCCTCATATCGATGGTCAAACTGAAAGGGTGAATGAGATTTTAGAATATATGCTTAGAATGTATGCAATGGATAAACTAGGTAATTGGGAAGAATATTTACATCTTGTAGAGTTTGCATATAGCAATCATTTTCAAGCTTCACCTAAATTGAGTCCATTTGAAATACTTTATGGATGAAATCTAACACTCCAATTTCTTGGATTAGTTTGGTTGATAGATTAATGTTAGGTCCTGAAGTATTAAAAGAGATGCAACTAACAGTGAAACAGGTACAATAGAACTTCAAGATAGCTCAAGATAGACAAAAAAATTATGCAGATTTAAAAAGAATTCCAAGAGAGTTCCAGGTAGGAGATCATGTTTATGTGAAAGTAAAACCCATAAAAAGTTCCTTAAGATTACAAAAAATGTGCAAAATTAGCACCCAGGTATTTTGAACCTTTTGAAATATTAGCAAAGGTTGGACTGTTAACACCCAAAAAGTGCTCACTAACTCATTTCCTTATTCACATGACCCATTTGTCCACTTTTCCACCATTTAAGCCCCTAAAGCCATCAAAAGGTCACCAAAAAGACCATAATACCCCTTTTCCCCCTCAAAATATGTATGTTTTCCTCAAAAAACACAAAAAACCCTAAAAAAGGGTCCAAAATTCTCAAAAAATATTAAGAGGGAATAAAAATATTCATAATATTCAAAAAAGGAAAAAGAGGGAAAAAGAGACCTAAACCATGTTGGTTAATACCATTGGTTTCCTCAAAACAATAATGGTATTCCCCATCACCAAAAACTATAAAAAGGTGATAGGGGCTCCTCACTTTCCATCGACATTTCATCCTATCCTTATGCTGCCAAATTCCCTTTGAGAGCCATTACCTCCCATTTCGAGTTTGAAGATCCCCATTGAAGCTTTGGTGAAGAAGAGACCATTGGATATTGGAGCTTCTCAACCTTGGAGTTGCTCAACACCCATCATCCTCACCATTTGAGGTAATACAAAAACAAATTCTTTTGAATCTCTTGTCTTATTTGCTTATTGTTATCAACCTAGCTCTTTATTTCCCTTACATATGTTAATGTTAGATTAGATTAAGTTTATTGTTATTTTCTTTTCATTCAAGACTCCTATTACAAGTTAATAGGTGCATCCTTGCACATGCTTGGTTGAAAAACCAAGCAACAGTTTTTGGCGACTCCGCTGGTATTCGAATTTTTGAATTTTACACTTTAGCTTTAGATCTTCGTTTTTTTTACTAGTTTTTACCATTCCAATTTGCAGATCTGCCATACTATACAGCATATTCATTGTTGCCCTAGCTTTTGGCCCTTTCTGTAGCCCGAAACAGCCCAAAATTTCTATTTTTCGGGTTCATTTTTCGATGACCATTTTTCCGTTTATACATCGTGACTTTTGGCCCCACAGTCGCATGGCCCATCGCGACTTTTTGGCCTTTTCCCGCGCGGCCCATCGCGAATTTTTGGCCTTTTTCTACGCTGCCCATCGCGACTTTTCGGCCTTTTTCCATGCTTCCCATTGCGGCTTTTCGGATTTTTTCCTCGATGCCCATCGCAACTTTTAGCTCGAAACTCGCGATGCCCATCGCGACTTTTAGCCCGAAACCCACGATTTAATTTTCTAGCAGCGTGACTCAACTTTCAAACATCCATATCTCCCTCTCTCGAACTCCGTTTGAGACGATTTGTTTTTTCAAATTGGGTGTTTTCGATCAAGGAATCCAAATATCCTATTAGATTTAAGAAATTTTTCATAGAAATTTCTCTAATCTTTTATTTTCATGTTATTTATCACTTCAGTTCACCCATTTTGGCCCATATTTTCCAGCCATCTTCCCTGCACTTTTGAACAACCTACTATTTCATTTTGTAGCATTACATATTGATATTTCTTACTATTATTTTGTTTTACTTCATCATTTTTAAAATATTTCAGTTTAGTGAAAGAAAAATTGTGAAGCAATTTCATTTTTGCAAAATTAAAACCAAATTTTTAATTTGCTATATATTTTTGCCCAAAGCATTAGAATACCACTTATTTCTATGATATTTGCTTTACTTTAATTTTTTTGAAAAATCAACACCTTTTTGAAAAGTTTACCATAGCATTTACATTTAAATTGCTGTCATATTTTGCAAATTGAAATCATTATTTTAGTCTGTGATTAAATCGCCCATGCGAGGCACATTATTTTGGTATACACCTACATCAGCACACAATCTGTCACAATAATTTCAAGTGAGCCTTAAAAGTTACCTTAACTCAAACAACATTCTAACCCCACTTGGGGAACAAAAAAATAATTTTGTAGCTAGGTAGGACTGAGGGGATAAGTATCCAAATAACACCCCTCACTCATTTTTCATGTTGAGACATAGTGGTTGACATTTAGGGTACCAAAATCCCTTATTATTTTTTGACACGGTTTAACACCAATTTATCAGGAAGGCCTCTCCCTTAGGAGGGTTGAAGTAGCTAGACTGGTTCCGGAAGCTTGAGTGGAATACCACTATCCATTCAGTAACTGAAATATACCTTTCGCAGTTCTTGTTGTACCACCCTTATGGGAGTACAACGACGATAGAACCAAAGTGCAGATTCACCCAACCGAACATGTCATGAATGGGGTATGTTAGTGGCCAAACTTTTAGGATTGTCTACCTGGTGTCCCTCCCGGTAGGGGGATATCTAGCCTTTGATTCCACTACTCATATTACCTGACTTGGATTTCATCACCTTGTAGAGGATATGTTTTCATTGAGTCATAATACCACTTCTAGTTAGGTGTTTGGATGCTCCATTACCTCCTTTTGGTCATAGAGTCTACCTTTTTTCTATTTTTAGGAACTGTTTGCATGTTGGTTTCCTTACCACATTTTTTGATTGATCCACTTACTATAGCACAACTGTTATAGTAAGTGTTTTTTGAGGTTGATTTTTTGCCTGAGTGCCATTTATTTTTTACGCTCCTCTCTTGCATGCATGGTTGCATTAGGTATTTACAGCTTTCCACTCACCGCCACCTTGTAATATTTCGATAAAACTATCACCATTGATTCCCCGAGATGTTCTCGGTGCTTCCGGGGAGACCCCCCATAGTACGGTTCCCTTCAATCCACACGTCATCGGAATAGAGCCCCCTCATCCGATTCTGACGCACCTCATTTCACATCAGATTCTGAGGCAGAATCCGAAAATCCCACATACACTGCACCCACTAGCCCTATGGCTGATTTTGCTTCCAACCCTTTCAACACAGGGACTGTTGGTGGAACATCTTCCACCATCCCAACTACCACATTGTCCACCACTCCCACAACCAATGTTCGTATGCCCAACCTAGGAACTGCTTCCACTCTAGGCATGCCTAATATGGGAACTACATCTACTCTAGGGATGCCCAACATGGGACCTACACCTGCTATAGGTATACCTTTGACTGGAACCACTTCCAGCATACCAAACCCTGGGTCTACTATACCCAATCCAAACCCATCTATAACTCAAGATACACTTGGGAATACAGGCTTCACCCATACACCTTTGATTGGGGGACAGATCCCCTTCACAAATCAGATACCCTTTGGGGGCAGTGGCCCACACCATAATGCTACCATTAGCACATATGCCCCAGCCACTACATCACACCCCTCGGCCAGTCTGCCATTTTTGGCAAGTCTAAATTTGCCAGACTTGGCAAGACTAACTAATGATCCTATTAGACATGACCACACTTGGCCCCCCATGCCCACAAAGCTCCCCTTAGACATCCCAAAATTTGAAGGGAAGGCTGGGGAAGACCCCCAAAACCACATCATGTCCTTTCACCTATGGTGTTCCTCAAACTCCATAGTAGACGATTCTGTTCGTATTCATTTATTACAACGAACGTTTTTCGGCTCGGAAGCCAAATGGTACATCGAGCAACCCCATGGGACACACCCTACGTTCACATCCCTTGCCTCGACTTTCCTACAGTTCTTCCAATTACCTGTATGCTATGATGCAAGAGTGGAAATACTACTATCTTGTAGACAGAACACTGCTACACACATCATCGATCATATCCATGAGTGGCATAAGCGTCATAGTCTCTGCAAGATAAAGCTTGACGATTGTATCTTTTTGGATTGGTTCCTCAAATCACTCCTCCCTCTCATAGCCAAAGACGTAGCTTCTGAATGACCCCAGTCGGAAGAAGAAACCATTCTAAAAGCACAACAATTTGATCTGATCTACGCCCAATGTGGCTACTTGTATACCATCTTACCGGATGCTCACCACAGTGATTCCTCCCGGACTGACGTGCCAAGGGCATCCCACGCCGCCGACGGCATCATTGGACAAGTTGCATCCCACAACGAACCGTTTTCCATTATGCGCAATAATACCGACCCCGATCTTTCATGGGCCACATCTCACTCCGGAGCTACAACTTCATATGCTCCCATGGCCCACACCCACCACACTCATGGACCCTCATGTCCACCACAGTGTTATGGTCATGCACCTTCAGCCTATCCACCTCCGGTTTCACCCCCTATGTATTACCATCAACAGGCCACACATGCTCCTGTTCACTCACAAGCCCCAACGACTTATTACCCACCACAGGCAGCGCTTGCTACACCACAACCTCCAGTCACTCAGACTTATCCACCAAACAACAACAACGCTGCCCCCGCCAACCAAGACCCTGATCGACCACCGAAATAGGGTAAAAACCCCAATTTATGAACAAACCACCCATGTTCCATATGCGGAGTATACGGCCATTACACACACACTTGCCCCCATTTGGAGTGAGCGCGCCAACTGTGGAATGATGATGCCCAACGCCAAGGGAACGCGACACAACCAGCACTGCCTACTCAACCACAACCCATGGTGCTACAGAATCCTTTTCCCACACAAGGAGTGGCGAACACTCGTCCGTTGGATCCTCCTCAAGGAACCACAGCACCACAACAACAAATCACATATGATGCACACACAAACCAACCAATGGATTCAAGTAGTCATCATCTCCTTATGATGTCATCGTCTGACATGAATCTCCAAACGCGTCGAAACCAATACACCCCCACTGCACCTAAAAATGTTCTCCCTATGATTGAACAACTAGTTCAGAATGCACCTATATCGTTCGTCTCCATAGTCAGACCCAGATTATACTCGGAATCACCTATGACTTCCACATTCCAATCCATCCCACCTCCTTTGAAGATAACCAAGATATCTTATTTGTGCACCCTCTCGCATAACACACAGGTACCAAACCATCAACCCCCTTTACTCCCGCAACCATCCTCAGTGCCAACTCACGTAGGAGCCACACCAATTCATACTATCCCACTTTTATTTCCCCCTTCAGGTGCCATCAGCACACCAGTCATGGCTACACTTAATCTCCCAGGATTAAAATTAGGACTACCTGTGTGGTACCTACCTGGCCCAACCCCTCCCCTGACACCGAATGTCATTTTACAACCGGTGCAACCCATCAATACTTCTAACCGTCCACCCCCTGGTGTAGAAAACATCCAGAACCGGCCACCTCCAATAGGGGCCACTGCATCAACATCTAGTAATTCTCCCCCTGAACTCCACTACAATGGGGGCATAGGCCAACATACCTACACCACTGGACCGACAACCTACACCACTGGACCCACAACCCGCACCGCCCCACCGACTCCCAAGTTGGCGAAGAATCCCCCAACAATCCGTGCTCCCCCCAAGTGCTCTTTGTGCGACGATATAGGCCATGCTACCTATCAATGTCCATAATTACCGGCACTTCAAGAGCATATGCAAATGTTGGATGATGACACTAACATTCAAGTTGTCAAAATCAAGCTACCCCCTCAGCCTCGTGATAAATATTTGCGTACCAACCACCCTTGTGCGATATGCGGTATCTACAGCCATTACTCACATCACTGCCCTGATCTCCCAAATTATAGACC
Organism: Larix kaempferi; assembly: GCA_027924585.1. Lineage (NCBI taxonomy): Eukaryota > Viridiplantae > Streptophyta > Pinopsida > Pinales > Pinaceae > Larix > Larix kaempferi. The sequence continues at coordinate 809,376 of BSBM01000122.1, forward strand.
AGCTCTATACGAACTGAATAATGTCAATCTAGAAACATCCGCTCCTACCATTGAGGAAATTCATCCCCCACCATCTTCCTCCTTGGAATAAATTAACACCATTTACACAGTTTCCACTGGATACCCCTTTGTTTGGTCAGCCCCTTCCATTGATCCCTTTGACACACATGTTCAACCCTTTCAAATTGACGAGGAAACCACATGTCCAAAACATGGGGGCAGGACCAAAACCATGCCTACTCATCATCATCGTGATTCTCATCAGAGATATTGGGGGCATCCACCCCACAAGGGGAATCCCCCATCATCATATCATCACTTTAGTATGCCACCACGACCCGCAGCCTCATGGTATACCCCCCCGCTAGCGGTTGCTCAATGCCCTGTTGATCCCTCTCTGAGACAACATCTACACAACATTGACACCTCTGAGTTAGGGGGCATAATAGATTACCTCGACTTTGGGATAGGGGGCATTATCAATCATTTTGAACCTTCCCCATCACATCTATCTTAGTATTCCAATGATCCCATTGTTCAAACCGACACATATGTGATCCACAATCATAAACCCCATGAACATATCATGGGGGCAAGTCATTAACCCTGCTCAAATTTTCACATGCGTGACCTCAACCATTTTTGAGGTCACATACCACTTGTATATTTGATTTGATTTGATACACCTAGTATTCTTCCTCCGCGGGTCATCATTTCTCCCCACCAATGCATCCTTGGCCATGTGGGCTCACCTTTATTTGTAGCCTTTTTAACCTAGTTATTTCCTTTGATCATTCTGAAGTCCTTATGACCTCCGTTTTTCGCACCATTTGCACTGTCGGATTCATATTTCCGTGCCCGTGATGATGCTTGAAATCATTTCTCGCTCTCACCAAAAACTTTTGGGCATCTTTTCCATTCCCCACGACACCTCGATTTGCATGCCACATTGGTTGTTGTCAGTTTATTGGCGATTTTTATACCATCGGATTCAATTTTCCGAACTTGTGACGATGCTTGAGATCATTTCTCACTCTCACCACCAGATTTTTCGGGCATTTTTCCTAGGCCCCTCGTCGCCTCGATTTGCATGCCACATCGGTTGTGATCCGTTTTTGACGAGTTTTATATCGTCGGATTTAGTTTTCCGCGCTCGTGACAATGCTTGAGATCATTTCTCTCTCTCACCAATAGATTTTTTTGGGCATTTTTCCCATCCCCCTCGTCACCTCGATTTGCATGCCACATCGGTTGTGGTCCATTTTTGGCGAGTCTTATATCGCCGGATTCAATTTTCCACGCTCGGGATGATGCTTGAGATCATTTCTCGCTTTCACCCCCATAGTTTTTGGGCATTTATCCAAAATGACCCTCATCGCCTCGGTCTGCATGCCACATCATCCGTTGCCCTTTTTTGACGATCTTTATGTCTCTGGTTTCAGTTTTCCATGCTCATGACGATGTGCGAGATCATTTCTCACTCTCTCCAATGCCTTCTTGTTCGGTATAATTTTATCCCTTTTTTGGGCCGAGCAATTCTTTTACGAAAAAGGCACTTAGGGAGTTTCTGTTAAGCTCTTTTCTGACTCCTAAAACAATGAAAAGATTGCCGAACAATCTTGCTTCCTTTCATGCTCGCTAAAAGTATTTCAAAGGGCGTCTACCTGGTATAAGTTTACCCCTTTTTCGGACCTTGTAGACTAATTACGAAAAATGAATACTCTAGTCACATCGGCTAGAAGAGTTCTCCATTTGCATCATTTTATGCTTTTTCGGGCCTTGGAGACTAACACATGAAAAAGAACACCAATGGACTCTACTTATCGCTTTCAAACTCTCAAAAAATTCAAAGCAAACCACGAGCAATTACTGTCTTGGGCTCGTACAAATCCACGGGACGGTACTCCTACACTAATTTAGAGTCTTCTTATTGCTTTCAGACTCTCTAAAACTGAAAGTAACCACAAGCATGAATAGTCCCGGGCTCGCATAAATCCACAGGACAGTACCATTTTAGAGTACACTTTTATCCCTTCTTGGAGCTCATTAAAACTACGAAGAAGAACCCAGCGATGCTTTTCGGTACCACAACAGATCATGTCTACTCATAAGGCAACTTCCCCATTATGGTCGCCTTTGTTCAGAGTATTCTACAATTTTTCACCTTGAGAGTCCCCCAATAGCTTGTCCCCCCCAGAGTTACTCCAGTCTGCAATACATATACATGATCCCTTAAAGCTATGGTTCTCACACCTAAAAGTCATTTTCCTATGCTACCAGGTCAACCATGTCATCATGCTCTGAACAAAGGAAGTTTGAGTCCACCCACTCTATGACCCCAGTTTTTCGCACATCCCCACAGTATGTCAGTCCTACTATCACAGTTTCGTTGTACACCTCGCACTCCTATGAAGGAAACATCATTTCCTTGGTAGTTGCCGGTCTCCCTCTGTCAACGCTAACCAAATCTATTCCATAGGATAGACCCAGAGGTCCCTGTGCCTTGGACTCATCACCATTTGTGATTCGTGCCTATGGATCATTTTGAAAGGAGTCCTCAGTGCCTATCCAAATGATTGTTTCTCACATGCTCGACTTCAACACCTTGATCGCATCGTTGAGACTCGTACAGGGTATTGGTCCTTTCAGTTTTTGTTGTTGTTGAAGACCTCGGATATCACCTGACTCTACCACATTTGAGAGTCTAATTGAGGAAACAACCAATTACACATTCCTATGGATATCTAGGTTGCGCTTGGTGACACTTTTAGATGTACCAATTTCCGTACTCCCTCGATTATACAGTTACATATACTCCTCAGAGTTGACTCACAGTTATTGAGTCCCTACAGATGTTGGACACCTTTAGTTTCAACAGTTCATCAACCCTTCTGATACCTTATTCAGAACGGTTGTTGCCTTTTTTCAGTGTATCACTTATTGAGATCAGTCATGGCATGATCATGTGTACATCCCACCATTGTATCCCCTCTGGACCATTACGATGTACCAACATTTTTTATGTATTATTGAGGTCCCCCTTCTTAGGACTAATTGTTATGTATGTGTCTTGGTACGAGCATGGGTATGCCCACCCCGTCCATAATCACAGATTATTCCTCATTCAATTTGAGGCCATGTATTTTTTTAGTTTTTGCATCTTCCAAGGGGCCATTGTTCCAGTCTCCAATCGGTCTCTTCTCTTCTCCAAACCCCAGGAAAAATACAAAAGAAATATGATGTCTATCGGCCATACGATGAGCTCCTGCCCTCACACATCAGGGGGCAATCCGTTAACACACAAAAAGTGCTCACTAGCTCATTCCCTTATTCACATGACCCATTTGTCCACTTTTCCACCATTTGATTTCCTAAATCCATCAAAAGGTCATCAAAAAGACCATAATACCCTTTTTTCACCTCAAAATATGTATTTTTTCCTCAAAAAAACCCTAAAAAAGGGTCCAAAATTCTCAAAAAATATTAAAAGGGAATAAAAATATTCAAAATATTCAAAAAAGGAAAAAGAGGGAAAAAGAGACCTAAACCATGTTGGTTAATACCATTGGTTTCCTCAAAACCATAATGGTATTCCCCATCACCAAAAACTATAAAAAGGTGATAGGGACTCCTCACTTTCCATCCACCTTTCATCCTATCCTTATGCTGCCAAATTCCCTTTGAGAGCCATTACCTCCCATTTCAAGTTTGAAGATCCCCATTGAAGCTTTGGAGAAGAAGAGACCATTGGATATTGGAGCTTCTCAACCTTGGAGTTGCTCAACACCCATCATCCTCACCATTTGAGGTAATACAAAAACAAATTCTTTTGAATCTCTTGTCTTATTTGCTTATTATTATCAATCTAGTTCTTTATTTCCCTTACATATCTTAATGTTAGATTAGATTAAGTTTATTGTTATCTGCTTTTCATTTGAGACTGCTATTACAAGTTAATAGGTGCATCCTTGCACATGCTTGGTTGAAAAACCAAGCAACATGGACCAGTAGCTTATTAGTTGGCATTACCACCTACAATAAAAGTACATAATGTTTTTCATGTTTCGATTTTAAAAAGATACGTTCATGATGCTACTCATGTGGTTGACTAAAATGTTATTCAGGTGGAACCCGAAGAAGAATTTCCAATGGAACTGGAATGTATTCTCGACATGAGAGAAATTTTACTCTGGAACCATACCATCAGACAAGTAAAGGTGCAATAGAACCTTAGTTCGTAAGAGGCTACTTGGGAATTGGAAAGCAATATGCGAGAAGCATATCCAATTATGTTTCAGAATAATTTGGAAGAAGTTTAAAGGTAACATCGAGGACGGTGTTAATTTTTAAGGGAAGGTGTATGTAATACACCAAAGAAACCACATATTTATTGTTTAAAAAACTTATTTTATTAGTTTATTTTGATATTTTGACCAAGTGAGGTCAAAATAAATGTAAAAGAATTACTAATTAATAAATAATTAAAAAGTTCAGAGAAACAAAACTTAAGGTAGTTGTTATAGAGTGTTTGCTAACCCACAAGGAGGAATGAAAAGTGTCAATAGAAAATCCCAAGTAACAAGACTGCTTAATGAAATCTCAAATGATATAGGAGGCATCCTCCTTAAAATCAGGTCGAGACTCATTGTGGAGTATTAATGGAGCAACTGGCTCATAAATGACTAAGTCCTAGGAAAATACTATAAGTATTGAACTCGTCGAATGAGCAAGTGGATTCTGATGGAGGGGAATATGATCTAGCTTATGCAAAGATAGTATTGTGACCAGTCTTCATCCTTGTGGTTCAGCAAATAGGTTCGGGGGTTTCAGATCAAGTAACTTGGTTGTTTTGGAAGTTTGGTTGGGAGGAACAACGACCTTCTGTTTTGATTTCCATCAGTAGTATCCAGATTCTATTTTTATCTTTTAAATTTTGAATTAGAATAGACTATCTATCATGTTATTGTTTTCTATATATCTAAATGTTTCTTCTTATAACTTTTTATAAATGTTTTTATATATGCAGTAAAGTAGTTAAAATTTTATTGATAAAAGAACTAGATTTTTATATAAATGGTAGCGATTTATTTTTATACAAGAGTAGATTGATAGCATATATAGGTTTTGAAACATAACTCAAGAAAAATAGTATATGTATGTATATACTTAGAACTTAATATTAGTGTAGATAAAAAATTTAGTCAAAATACTAAAACACTCATAACCTGCTAATACTGAGCTAGGAAGTAACTTTTATTACAAACTGAAATAGTCTACACAAAGCTATTAATATCAAGTACACTTAACTCTGTAACAGATTCAAGAGTTTAATAATAATTCTAATATCATTCTAAAAACAGAGTTAATAATTAACATGTATTATATACTAAACTGAGTAAAGACATTAAGAGAGCCGAAAGGCTTCTTTAACAAACCAAGAAAATCAAAGCACAGATTTATACATAAAATTATAAAGTTTACAAAGTAGCAATGAAAACCATAATTCAAAGTTTAAACCGAATAACTAATAGGTAGTAAATTTTCTAAGTGAGACAACAGAAACATAAGGATAAATCAAACTCTGAGTTGTTCCCCCAAAATCAAAGAGTCTTAGATTACATAGAAATTAATATATGAAAATTAAAAATCATAGGCCAAATGCCATGGGATTTCGAAAGAATTTAAATTAGAAATATATCCATAGATTGTAAGAGGCCAAGAAGCCTTCTTCTTGAGTTTACAAAACCTATAATCGTAGGTACACAGTATCATCTCAATTGGGTGAAGTAATTTCTTTCATACATGTTGGATGTGGCAAAGTTCCAACACACGCAGTCGCAATAAGAGAGACACTATTAAAAGGATACCCAAATACCAACAAATAATTCTAGTTAGAATTTTGTTTTGCAAAGAATTTGAAAGAATATTTAGACAATAGGTAGGATCGAAAAAGATTACCAGTTGGTATCTTTCCATCCTGGAAACTAGCGACCACCGAGTATTCACTAAACCCCACCAGGTGAATCTCTTAACCATCACAGAGAGAAACACAAGCAAGTTGGTCACTTCTTTTTCATTTTTCCTGTGCAAGAAAGTTATACAAATAGTTAAATGCATGACTGATATTTTATTTTTATAAAACCTTAAATATTATATGGTTAGCAAAATATCAAAAAATTACAAGAAGAATTTTGCATGCCCGAGAAAATAACCATGTCTTTGGAATTGATCTCTCGTAGCCAAGTGTTGTCCAAAACCAATAATGTTCTTTCTATTCAATCAAGTCGTGAAGTCACCCATAAACCCTTAACAGGTATATCTAGGAATACAACCAAAACACTTGAATAAGAAAAATGTCCCTCACCTACACTAAGCGAAAAAAAAAAACAAAAATAATTTTATCAATAGCATATCCATAGGTTATCATTACGATGAAAATCATAAATGAGTAATGTTGAACATGTCTTACCTTTTCCAAGAAAATCTTCATGCACAGACTCTTCCCAAAAACACCTGCGCAAGCATTTAAAACAATATTAACCCTACGAATGTTGGTAAACCCGATAGGAACTATAAAAGAAATGTTTAGAAAAGGAAACTTACCCGAGCTGAGTGATCCTCTTGCAAACACTCCAGGAACGAACAAAGAAGAACCTCTGGAGATAATAACTTCCAAACCTTCCACAAAAAGGGAGAAAATAAAACTACTAAGTATTTACAGAGTCGAAGGATAAGAGATAGAGCTCGGCTCTGTATAATCCCTATTCTCTTATATGTTTCTAACCCTTCCACAAATGCAAATTTATAGAGATCGAATAAGTTTTAAAGACTTCGGAGAAAGGGAGGTAAACCCTATGTCCACAGTAGGGAGAAACCCTCGATGGGATTTGTCTGCAAAACCAATATTGAATTAAACCAACAAACCATTTTGGATAGTATCCAAACACAGTTGATAGGACAGAGTTATTGTTCACACATTCCAATATCAACCAAGTCCGAGGAGATCCCATCCGACGATGGAGAGAAGGTGTAGTGTACAGATAGAGGGTTAACTTTCCTCTACCTAAATCGAGCTCTGAAGAGCAATTAATACACTGCAAGAATTGCATTAACCACCATGGTTGCACTGTCAAGTCGCATGCCACGGGTTTAAAAATTAAAATTAAACCTCAAAACATTCACATGGCCTAAATTTAAAACCCTTTCTTGTTGTCAAGACCATTTCCATGATTTCCAAACTTAACACTTCAACTTAAAAGACATTAACTCAAAAGTATATGCTATTGTATGGTTAGGTATAAACTATAAACAATGTTTTTCGAATTGTTAAACTATTCATTCAATCCTTCATCATATGTTTTAACCATAAGAAAGAATTTAAGCCTATAAATCATAGCATATAATATAACACTAATGCAAATTATATGCATGGTTCTCACATCTAGGACCAAGGTCAAACCCCTAGGTTTCGACGATTTTTTGTAAAATAACTCAGGACTTGATATTAAAGAACTTGCTAGGAAATTCAAATTTAACGTACAAGTATAAGCTCACCTTGGTCGACCTAACATCCCAAGAAGTAGGCATGTATGCTACTAAGCATGCAAGAAAACTTTGAATTAGAACTTCGATTAAAATCGAAGCATATGCGTAATTAAAACTTAGATCCAAATAAAAATGATTTCATGACTATGCTATTAAGTAAAGAAGTATAATTTTTGTTTTATATAGGTATTTTGGGGTTGTGACAATAGAAATGGAATATCTAATTTGCAATTACAATGAAAACTGAAGGTGTATTTAAACACTTTTGAAAAACTAAAACCCTACCCTAGCTCATGCATGCATGATGCATGCTTTATTAACTTCACTGAACTTGACTTCTAATAATATAACTAAATATAAAGCAGTAGTTAATTACTATTTCTAACACTCCCTCTTAATTCTGACCGTTGACTACTGTAGCTTTTACAATTCCTAAATTATCTCTATGAGTTTCAAAAATATATTTTGTCAATGGATTTGAGAAGATGTCAGCCAATTGTTCAATTGATTTACAATGCTCTACATGAACTTCACCATTGTTCACAAGTTCTCTTATGAAGTGATATTTGGTATCAATGTTCTTGCTCCTTTGGTAAAATACATGGTTCTTGGATAGGTCGATCGTTGAATTGTTGTCAAAATAGATTGTTGTTTGTCCTTCTTGTTTTTGTTGAAGACGGTCCTTCCAAAACTCTGCATAATGAGACTGCTTGACGTGACATTGATGTTGCTTGTACATATTCTGCTTCTACAGATGAAATAGTCACAATGGATTGCTTCTTGGATTCCCATGAAATCACCCCTGATCCACGATGAAAAACATGATCGGAAGTGATCTTCCTATCATCTAAACTTCCTGCAAAATCACTGTCAGTAAAACCTGTCAAAACATCATGCTCAGTTCTTGACTTTAAAATTCCATAGATTGAATTCCCTACAACATATCGTAATATTATTTTTACAACTTGTCTATGCGAGTCTTTAGGAGACTCCATGAACCTGGAAATCAAGTTGATTGCATACATAATATCGGGTCTCGTAGCTGTGAGATGCATAAGACTTCCTACAAGTCTCCTATACAATGCTGGATCTAGTTTGGGACTGTCATCTTCTTTGCTCAACGTTGTACCTATTTCCACTGGTGTAGGTGTGGGTTTGCAATTAAGCATTCTGAATCGCTTAAGCACATCATTAGCATATTTACTTTGATAAATAACTATACCTTTTTCTAACTTTTCTACCTCTAGGACGAGAAAGAATTTCCTCAAACCTAGATTTGTCATCTCAAACTTTTTCTTCATTGCTTTCTTGAATTCATCTACTAACAAATTACCTGTAAAAGTTATATCATCAACATATAAACAAACTATCAAAATATTTCCATGTTGATTTACCTTTGTGTAAAGTGTTGGTTTGCGATTGGTTCACTAAAACTATTGCTAATCAGATAAGAATCATTTCTATTGTACCAAGCTCTTAGAGCTTGCTTGAGCACATATAGAGATTTATTCAACTTGTAAATTTTCTCTTCATGTTCTTTGATTTCATATCCTTGTGGTTGCTACACATAAATTTATTCTCCAAGAATGTCATTCAAGAATGTCAACTTGACATCCATCTGATACACTTTCCACTTTTTCTGAGCCTCTATTTGTAATACTGCCCTTGCTGTGTCCAATATGGCCTTTGGTGCAAAAGTTTCTCCAAAATCAATTCCTGGTTGCTGCGAGAAACCTTTTGCTACTAAAATTTACTTCTACCTATCAATATCACCTTTTTCATTGAGTTTTGTCTTATAGACCCACTTCAAACTAATAGGTTTCTTATCTTTAGGCAAGTCAACAAGATCCCATGTCCCATTTATTTCAATGGAATATATCTCTTCATCTATATCTTTTATCCAATGCTCTTATTTTACTATCTCTTCAAAAAACATAGGTTGACTAATAATAAGAACAAAATTGGTATTTGCATCCAATTCATCATAAATATCTTCTAATCTTCTAGTCTTTCTATTATTTTGATCAGATTCATTACCTGATTTTGGACTAGGAGTATATCGATATGATGATCTTGATGCTTCACCTCGAACTGAACTTCTTGGTGTCCTTGACAGAGTACTTGCTGCTAGTGATGATGTTATTGGACCATACTTTCCAATACACTCTTCTTCATCTTCATCTTCTGGTTTGGGTATTGCAGCTCCCACAACCTTATCTATGGTTCCATCCCACGACTCTTCCTCTTTGAACAATACATCTCTGATGAGGATAACCTTTTCTGTTATAGGTTTATATAGCTTCTAAGCTTTAGATTCTTCATCGTATCCAAGAAACATGATTTTTTCACTTCTTCCATCTAGCTTTTTTCTTACTTGTTTAGGTACATGAGAATAAGTAGTGAAACCAAATATTCCAAGATGAGAAACACTATAAGGAATACATGTCCATGCTTCTTCTGGTGCTTTGTTCTTCACAATTTTGGTTGGAGATATGTTCATCACATGAACAGCATAATCCACTGCCTCTCCCCAAAAATCATGGGACAAGTTCCTTCTATTACATGGAATTTTTGTACTCGTCATGATTACGAACCATGTATACATTATCCTTGGCTAAATCCTTGATTTACTTGTACAAAACTCCTTGGAAGAAGAGCCCTGATGTGTTTCCCTTTAAAAAACCCTTTTTGACTGGGTGATGCATATTTCCTTCTAGCAGAGTGCGCCAGTCTCCACTGACACACTTTTCATAACTATAGGGTGAGTCACTAATGCACTTTACTTGTGTACAGGGTGCATCATTGCTTGTACGAAGGGAAAAAAGAGAATTTCTGAGAACTCTCTCGAAGGAGACCTTCATGGAGGTTTATCCATTCCATTTAGGGTGGATCTCACTTGCCTCCTAGCTTAGTATTCGGATATCCACATCATATTTTTCCAGATCTTGCATGCAATTAGGGTTTGCATGCAAAATTCTAGGGTTTGCATGCACTTGCATGCATCCCAGTCACCAATTTGATGCCTCCAGCACCTTAGCCACCTTATTCTAGCACCCGGGAGCCACTTCCTTCAGAGTTTTAGCCCTCCTAGGCTGAAAGGCGCCCACTTCTCACCTACTGCCAGAGAAGGGCGCACTTGTTCACCTACCACTGCAGTTCCACTTCAGTTACATTCAGTTAGCTCCGATTCTCCCTGATTTAAGGCTAGTTTCACTCCCGACTGACCGTTTCACTTCCGTTGGACCTCCAGTTTGACTAGATGACTTGTTCTGACTTTAGTTAGTCTCCCATGCACCCCCCACTGAGCCTCCATCCCTTAATCAGTGCTACACACTTCAGTTACACATGACACATTCAGTTAGACTCAGATTGACACCTGGATGACTAGTTCTTGTGCATTGATGACCACCACCGATTGATGATGAGGACTCCTAGTTGGATTCAAGCTACTCCATTCAGTGATTCGAATGGCCTACTTAGTCAATTCGAATTGCTCATTGACAGATATTGTATTCTATTGTAATTCATTCACCCTTTCTGGGATATTGAGCACGGCTGCATGTTTTGCACAGTTTTACACCATATTTTCTATATTCATCTGTTGTGATTGATTTACTTGTTCATTAGATCTGCTGTGACTAATTTTACATGGTATCAGAGCCATTGCAGGGACAAGATCTCTTTTCTACAGGTGTTTCTACAAGAATATTTGACTGAATTGCTCAAATTGCAAAAAGTTTTGGCATGAGATATCTCAAGGGCATTCACTCCTGTGCATGCAAAGCTTGAAAATACATCCAATACCACTCCAGAAGCTTGAGTTTCCACATAATTCCTAGATCTGATACATTGGACCCATTCAACATTGTTTGATCTCCAATCCCAGGTGTGATGCAACTCTAAAAGGGTGGATTGTTCGACCTTATTGTTCTTGGTTTGATTGTGATTTGCAGGTTATCAAGCTCCTCTTTAGCATTCACTACACTGTGCATGCAAACTCCTCTTTCGCATTCGCTACACTCTGCATGCAAGCTCATCTACATCAGTTTGACTCGCTCCTAGCAATGGAATACTCTTCTTCAAAGCCTATCCTCACCCCATTCAATTATTTTGATTGGAAAGATGATATGGAGATCATATTACGTTCAAAAGGTTACTACCGAGTCACTCTTGGTCTTGAATTGGAGCCAAACAATGTGTCAGATCGAACCAAACACTACAACAAGCTTGATGAAGCTTATGGTATTCTTTGTCTCTCCATCTCTAAAGATCTTCACTTCCATCTCAGGGGATTGAAGACTCCAAAAGCTATATGGGAGCAACTTGAAACACTATTTGGCAAGCAGGATGAGCTTAGGGCTTTTCATATAGAGAATGAATTGATTGCCATTAGTCCTGAGAATTTCGAGACCATCAATGAATTCTTCACAAAATTCAAGAACTTGAACTTGCAGTTGAAGAATAGTGGAGTTATCAAAGAGGATAAACAATTGATCCTCTCCATTCTAAGCAAGCTTGGTAAAGATTATTCGGTATTTGTTTCTACTTTCAATTCCGGTCGGCTAACTACCCCGAATTGGAAGATGCCTACCTTGAATGCCTTCATTGAGTCTGTCACAAAAGAGCATGACAAGTTGATTCAAATGGGGTCCATAAGCTCCAAATATTCAGCCCTATATGTTCAAGGACCCAAGATCCCGAATGGTAAAGGAAAGCAAAAGAAGGAGAAGCCCAAATTCGAGCCTCACAAGCAAAGAGAGAAAGGAAAACAAACGGATGCACCATCCAGTTCGAAGTTCAAGCAAAAGGGAAGAGAAGGTAACCAAAAATCTAAATGTACTTATTGTAACCGTGGCTTTCATCCTGAAATTTCATGTATGAAGAAGACTATAGATCAAATGGCCCTCCTTTTGGAGAAGAACAACATAACCCTTCCTGACGGTGCAAGGAAGAAGGATAGGAATGATGATCATGAAAGAGGACAAGCACTCATGGAAACTGTTTCGAAGCCCACTACTCTCTTGATAGATTCGGGTGCATCGAATCATATGGCTGCAAATATTGATTCTTTTTCTTCATTCGATCCAAACAGCTCCATCCCCATCCATTTGGGAGATGACTCAAAAATTTCTTCAAAGGGCAAAGGTACGATTCATGTAGATCATGGAAGCTTTCAGAATGTTCTCTATGTGCCTTCCTTAGCTTCAAATCTTATTTCTGTGTATCAAATGACACACACTGGTGAACCGAAGCAAGTTACATTCAGCCCTAATACAGTTGAAATTTCTGATATCAAAAGTGGAAGACTAGTTGCAGTCGGAAAGGCAAACCACACTGCAAAATGCTATGAGTTTTCACACTTTATTCCGCTTGCAAAGCCCACTGCTCTTCGCACACATGGTAATGAGGTTAGTAGGCTTTGAAATGAAATATTTGGACATCTTAATTATAAGTATTTGCTGCTGCTATCAAACAAATCCATGGTAGATGGCCTTCCACAACTCCGTTCCTCGAAGGGAATATGCACCGGTTGCATCATTGGGAAGCACCCCGAGCATAGATTCGACCGCGACAAAGCTAGCAGAGCTTCTACTATTTTGGGGTTGATCCATTCTGATATCAGTGGTCCACTGCCCCATATGTCATTAAATGGTTCAAGGTATGTTTTGACATTTATTGATGATTTTTCCCGCTTTACATGGGTATTCTTTCTCAAAAACAAGTCAGAAGTGCTTGGAAAATTCAAGGATTTTAAGGCTTCTGTTGAGACCGCCACTGAGAGAAAGATCAAAGCTCTTAGATATGATAATGGTGGAGAATATATTAAGTCCGATTTGCTGCAACTTTGTGCCCAAAGCGGAATTCAGATCCAACATACAGTTCCCTACACACCCCAGCAGAACGGTGTAGCGGAAAGGAAAAACTGGTCACTAAAAGAGATGGCTACATGCATGATTGAATCAAAAGGTTTGGCTGCAAATATTTGGGCTGAAGCAATCAATGTTGCTTCATACTATTAGAACAGTAACCACACTTAGTACCATAATCCATAAATTTTTAATTGCCCATGTGCTTAATTAAACCATGTTTTGGATTAAGTGACTATAGTTGGTCAAAAACCCACTTTTGAGAGTGTTCACACCCACTTCCAAGCAAACCAGTTCACCCAGCCTCCAGTTTTGTCCACAAGTGCGCCCTCATTTATTGCTGGTGCGCCCTCTCTCCTTGTTTTGGGGAATTTTAGTTGACCAAGGGCGCTAGGGTGGATTTTTGCCCTTTTTTGGCTAGATTTGGAGCATTTAATGCTCCCTTGGGCCCCCAAACCTCCTCTACTTGCTCACCCACGCCTTCCTTGAGATAATTAATGACCCATCATGCTTCAGCCACCTCCACACCAGAATTCGTGGCTGTTTGGGGTGATTGGGATTGAGTTGGACCCACCTAGGGGGGATTGAGGCCAATTTGGCATTGATGACTTGTACACTCAGCTTGAGCCACCTAATGCTCTCGATTTTCTCATGGATGTAATAAAAACCTGTTACTAACATTTTCACATGTTAGACAGTCAGTTAATCAAAGGTTTCAGCATACATTGTGTGTAAAATTATCATCTTTTTCAAGTTTTTCCACTGTATTTGCAAATTAATTCGATTTTGTGAGGTTCTCCATAGCTCCTAGATCTTCTGTGATCAAAATACTCACATGGTATCAGAGCCATCGTGGAGTTAGTGAGTTGCAGGTCAATATTGAGCGTTGAACTGCATTCTAGAGAGGATTTCCAGATAAAAATTGAGTGTTTTTTGCAGGTGTTTCAGTAGTTTTCTCACCATTAACGCAGCAGTCATGGAATCAAACCAAATGTTGCTCACACCCTTCAATTTTTTTGATTGGAAGGCTGAGATGGTCATCAAGCTGAGATCTAAGGGTCTCTATAGAGTGACCATGGGCACAGAAGTGGAGCCAAATTCTGCTGTGGAGAAAGCAAAGTACTACAATCGACTTGATGAAGCTTATGGATTGCTATGCCTGAGCATTTAAAGGGAACTCTTGTTTCATACAGACAGTTTGACAACCCCCAATGAAGTATGGGTGAAGCTAGAATCACTCTTTGGGAAAACTGATGAACTGAGAGGCCACCAGCTTGAAAACGAGCTCATTAGCTTGAGCCCAGCGCATTTTGAAACCATCCAGGAGTTCTTCACGAAATTCAAGTCACTGGTGCTTCAACTGCAACAATGTGGAATTGTTAAGAAGGAGGAACAACTGATTCTGTCCATCCTTTCGAAGCTAGGCCCAGAGTTTTCAGTATTTGTTAGCACATTTCACTCAGCCAAAATGACCCTTCGAAATTGGCAAATGCCATCACTAGCCACCTTCATGGAGTGTCTCACTCAGGAGCAGGATAAACTAGTTCAGATGGGAACCATAAAATCAAAGGACCAAGCATTGGCAATGGGTGTTTCAAATGCAAGCAAAGGAAAGCAGAAAGCCAAGAATTCGAAGCAGCAAGAGAAGAGGAAGTTTGACAAGACCAAGTCTGCAGATGGGGGTTCGAATCTGTCAAAGGAGAAGGACAAGAAGGGAAAGGAAAAGACCAAATGCACCTATTGTCATAGGGGATGGCATCCAGAGAGCTCATGTATGAAGAAAACCATTGACTCAATGGCGCAGCTACTGGAGAAGAACAACATCCCAGTCCCTGAGGGCGCAAGGAAGAAGGAGAGCACCTCAAACCCTGACAATAAGGAGAAGTGTCATGCTTTGGTAGCAGGTACTTCGAATCCCTCATCCTTTATCATTGATTCAGGAGCTTCCAGACATATGGTTTCATCCAGAGAGCTCTTCTCCTCTATGCATTCGAATGGTGGCCCAACAGTTCGAATGGGAGATGATTCAGAAATCCAGACCAAGGGGATTGGTAGGATTGACATGGAGCATGGCTATTTCAGTGATGTGCTCTATGTACCTTCATTGGCTGCAAATTTGCTATCAGTCTATCAAATGACCCATACAGGAGAAGCCAAGAGAGTGACTTTCACTCCAGATTTGGTAGAAATCTCAGAAATCTCTTCAAATCAAGTTGTGGCTGTAGGGTATGCAGATCATGATGAGAGAATGTACAAATTCTCAAATTTCATTCCAAATTCTAGTGACCATGCTCTTGTCTCTCATGCCAACGAGACCTCCAAGTTGTGGCATGAAAGATTTGGCCACATGAACTACAAATATCTCCAGCAATTGCACAAGGACGAGATGGTGGAAGGGCTTCCAGAAATCAGATCATCAAATGGTGCATGCATTGGGTGTGTAGTTGGAAAGCATCCTGAGCGCAGCTATGAGAAGGGAATGGCAAGGAGAGCCACTCAACCACTTGGATTGGTACATTCAGACCTCATTGGTCCTATTCCCACTCCATCATATGGTGGATCAAGGTATGTACTTACATTCATAGATGACTACTCTCGATTCTGCTGGGTTTACTTCCTTAAATTGAAGTCAGAAGTGTTTGAGAAATTGAAGATTTGGAAAGCCCTAGTGGAGAACCATAGTGGTCATAAGATAAAGATCCTTAGGACTGATAATGGAAAGGAATATGTGAATAACAACATTCAGAACCTTTGTGAGGAATGTGGCATCCAAATGCAACATTCAATCCCCTACACACCTCAGCAAAATGGTGTGGCAGAGAGGAAAAATAGATCTCTCAAGGAGATGGCTACTTGCATGATTGAAGCTAGGGATCTAAGCCCTAAGCTATGGGCTGAAGCCATCAATTGTGCTGCTCATATTCAGAACAGAGCCTTTCACAAATCAGTAAAAGGAAAAACCCCCTATGAGGCATGGTTTGGCCAAAAACCAAATGTGTCAAATTTCAGGATTTTTGGGTCTAGAGCATGGGCTCGAATTCCATCAGAAAAGAGGAAGGCTTTGGAGCCACAGAGCAGGGAATGTATCATGGTTGGATATGGTGAGGACACAAAGGGCTATAAGCTCTTTGACACATCCACCCTCAAAACTTTCATTGAGAGAAGTGTGCAATTCGAAGAAGAACCAATTCCAGATTTTGAGCTTGCACCGGGGGAAAGCTCCTCTCCTCCACACCTTAATGAGATTAGTGATGATTCTACCTCTGATTTTTCTGATATTGCTGAAGATGACATGGCTGAAGATGACATTGCTGTACATGAGTCACCATCAAGGCCCAAGTGGGCTGAAAAAATCATAGAAGCTGCAGGTGAATTGGCAGGCAATCCCCAAGAGCCTAGGAAGACTAGATCTCAAACAATCAATGCTTCCTTTGCTAATGAGAGTGAACTTGCTGATCACTGTTATATGATGATTGGATCTGATCCAACATCATATCAGGAAGCTCATAATGATCCAAGGTGGAGAGCAGCAATGCAAGAAGAATTCCAGTCTCTCCAAGAGAACAAAACATGGGATTTGGTGCCTCTTCCTCCCAAGAGGAAACTTGTGCAATGTAAGTGGATTTTTCGAACCAAACCTGTTGCTGATGGTTCTGATATGAAATATAAGGCTAGGTTAGTGGCTAAGGGATACTCACAAATCCATGGTGTGGATTATACAGAGACCTTTGCACCGGTTGCAAAGATGGACTCAATTAGACTAGCTCTAGCCATGGCAGCTAGTAAAGGTTGGGAAGTTCACCACATGGATGTCAAAAGTGCATTCTTGCATGGTGAGCTACAGGAAGAGATATATATGCAGCAATCTGAAGGATTCCAAGAGGATCCCACACTTGTATGCAGGTTGAAGAAATCACTCTATGGACTCAAGCAAGCCCCCAGGGCTTGGTATGCCAAAATGGATGCTTTTTTGCTCTCAATTGGTTTCTGTCGATGCAAGTCTGATCCAAATGTTTACTTGCAGCATTGTGATGGTAATTTGTAGGTCATTGTACTATATGTTGATGATCTCTTAATTACAGGGAGCTGCACCAAACAAATTGGCTCAATTAAAGCTTCTTTGCACAGTGAATTTGCCATGAGCGACCTAGGATTGCTAAGGCAATTTTTGGGTTTGGAAATTGAGAAATCTGAGAGAGGTATATTGCTGAGTCAATCTAAGTATGCTTCAGACCTGTTATTCAAGTTTAAAATGGCTGAATGTAAGGCAGCCAAGTGCCCATTCCTTTCAGGCATAAAACTAGGTGAATTTGAAGACTCTCCATTGGTGGATTGTACTCTCTACAGGCAGCTAGTCGGAAGTTTGTTGTATCTTACACATACAAGACCTGATTTGTCTTATGCTGTAAGTGCTGTAGCAAGGTATATGCAGCAGCCACATGAGATCCATTGGAAGGCAGCCAAAAGGATCCTTCATTATGTCCAAGGAACAAAGAACTTTGGGGTACACTATGCAGCTGGTTCATCACTTCAACTAGCTGGATTTTCTGATTCCGATTGGGCGGGAGATCCCATCGATAGAAAGTCCACTTCAGGTTTTGTGTTTATGTTTGCTGAAGGTCCTATTTGCTGGTCAAGCAAGAAACAGCATACAATTTCTCTTTCATCAGCAGAGGCCGAGTACAGGGCAGCAGTGAATGCAGCCACACAGTGTGTTTGGTTGCAAGGCATTCTTCGGGAGTTTGGTGTTGCTATTGATTCTCCAACCAATATTTGGGTGGATAATCAAAGTGCCATCAATATATCTACTGATACAGTACAGAGGCAAAGAACAAAGCACATTGAGATCCACATGCATTACATTCGGGGCTTGGTGCATGACAGGGTGATTTCATTGCAGTATTGCCCATCCACCGAGCAAACTGCAGACATTTTCACCAAGTGCTTTACTGAGAAGACCTTCACTCACTTGAGAGCTTTGCTTGGAGTGAGTGATGGATGGTGATTGCTTCAATTTAATTGTAGGTTCAGCCCCATGTCCATTTTTTAGGGAATTTTTTATCCCATGAGGTTTTACTTCTTTTCCTCGGTTCATATGGACAAATAAAATTTCTGTTTGTATTGAGGTGACTTGAGCCTTTGTTGCCAAGGCCTCCCACTTATCTTTCATGAGATGTACAAATTTATGGTTAAGGGGGGGTGTTAGAACAGTAACCACACTTAGTACCATAATCCATAAATTTTTAATTGCCCATGTGCTTAATTAAACCATGTTTTGGATTAAGTGACTATAGTTGGTCAAAAACCCACTTTTGAGAGTGTTCACACCCACTTCCAAGCAAACCAGTTCACCCAGCCTCCAGTTTTGTCCACAAGTGCACCCTCATTTATTGCTGGTGTGCCCTCTCTCCTTGTTTTGGGGAATTTTAGTTGACCAAGGGCGCTAGGGTGGATTTTTGCCCTTTTTTGGCTAGATTTGGAGCATTTAATGCTCCCTTGGGCCCCCAAACCTCCTCTACTTGCTCACCCACGCCTGCCTTGAGCTAATTAATGACCCAGCATGCTTCAGCCACCTCCACACCAGAATTCGTGGCTGTTTGGGGTGATTGGGATTGAGTTGGACCCACCTAGGGGGGATTGAGGCCAATTTGGCATTGATGACTTGTACACTCAGCTTGAGCCACCTAATGCTCTCGATTTTCTCATGGATGTAATAAAAACCTGTTACTAACATTTTCACATGTTAGACAGTCAGTTAATCAAAGGTTTCAGCATACATTGTGTGTAAAATTATCATCTTTTTCAAGTTTTTCCACTGTATTTGCAAATTAATTCGATTTTGTGAGGTTCTCCATAGCTCCTAGATCTTCTGTGATCAAAATAATCACACATACATACAGAACCAAGTTCCACATTCATCCGTGAAAGGTATGACTCCTTTCGAAGCATTCTTTGGTCACAAACCGGATGTGTCAAATTTGAAAGTTTTTGGCTCTACTGCATGGGCTAGAATTCCTTCTGAGAAGAGACGAGATTTGGATCCACAAAGTACTGAGTGCATACTGATAGGATATGGGGAAGAATCAAAAGCATATAAACTCATGGATATTAGATCTAAAAAGATATTTATAGAGCACAGTGTGCAATTTGAAGAACCGCTTCAAGAATTGCAACTAGTCGAGGAAAAGACTGCCGATTCACCGCCTTCACCAGAAGAAGATCCGTGCAGAGATAATGAAGGTATGAGTTCTGATATTTCTGATATTTTAGTAGCATATGATGATCATGACATATCAGGTTCGGAAAGTGAGGGTAGTTCTATTCCTGTGTCAAGCTTGTTAAAAAATGAAACAATACCCCACGAGCATAGTACTATTCCCATGTCAAGATCATTAAAAAATGAAACAGATCCCCTCCCTTTGAGTTGAGTCTTTCAGCATATTTAATATCTCCACCTTCATTTCATTCACTGTTATGAAGAAAACTTCTTATGGCTTGGGGTAGACCACAACAGACAGCTGACTACCAGAAAATAACTCAGTTCCCAATGTAATGCTATATAAATGACAATGCCAAGATAATGGAGAGAATACCAACCTTCAACCGAATGTTCGAAGTAGATCCCCATTGAGCTTTCAACTTCTACACTTGAACCTGCAGATTAGTCTCAATAACAAGTACAAGCAAGTGCATATAACATGTGAAATACATTAGCATAATCAATAGCATGAACCATGATATTGTTAGTTTTTCACCATTTAATTCAATAGATCTAGGATCTTAACTGAAATCACAACATGTACAGCATATCAAGCATAAGAGACAAGAGACAAGAGACACAAAATATTTCACTGGGGAAAACCAAAAAGGTGAAAAACCCCGCAACTTCCTCATGGATAGAATAAGCATCAATACAAGGATCACCATGATCAAACCCAAGAGATAGACATCTTCAGCAGCATGCTCCTCCTCCACTTGTGCACATACTCCTCTTCTCTCACTAATGCGAAGTGAGTGAATAATAGAATGTGTAAAATGAGAGAGACACACATCATCATCACTGTTGCTGTACTCGACATCTCGATCACTGGGCTATCTCGAATTCTTCTCGTCATAGGAAGTTCTACAGAGCCATCCCTTTTTCATGCTGGATGTAGGCCTAGCCTCCTGTAGGTCTTCATCATCACTGTCCATACTGTGGAATCCTCAGGACTTATTACGTGCATCAACAAAACCTCGAAAGATCATCCTAGCTCAGACTATAGGATCTCCCATGATATTTTACATGTTGACTATCACAAAACCTTAAAAGAGTGTCTTGCAAACTGCAAGAACTCTAAAGAGCATCCCAGGACTGATTACGAGCTTACTGCTCAACCTCTCGGATCTCCAAGGCTGATTACATGTGACTCTCACCACAAAACCTTAAAATAGTGTTCTACATCCTGCAAGAACTCTAAAGAGAATCCCAGGACTGATTACGAGCTTACTACTCAACCTATCGGATATCCAGGGCTGATTAAATGTGGTTAGGAAAAACATTTAAAGAGTGTCTTGCAACCTGCAAGAACTCTAAAGAGCATCTCGGGGTTGATTACAAGCTTACTGCTCAACCTATCGGATCTCCAAGGCTGATTACATGCCTCTCGTAGCAAAACCTCGAAAGAGCATCCTAACTCAGACTATAGGATCTCCCAGGATCTTTTCTATGCTACATGCACAACCTTTCCATGGCCACGGAGTATCAACCTGATACTCATGATCATATGGATCATCATCATATAGTACATCATCTTGATGCACATCATCATCGCACGATCATCCTGATCATCGTAACAACATCGTCCTGATGCATATCATCTGGAGTATCATCCTGATACTCATCACATATGATCATCCTGATCATCATAGCATCGTCCTAATGCATATCATCTGGAGCATCGTCCTGATACTCATCACATATGATCATCCTGATCATCATAGCATCGTCCTGATGCATATCATCTGGAGCATCGTCCTGATACTCATCATATATGATCATCTTGATAATCATAGCATTTTCCCGATGCATATCATCACTCATGATCCAACTGATCATGTAAAGCATCCACTTGATGCATATCATCACACATGATCCACCTGATCATGTAAAGAATCCACCTGATGTATATCACCACACATGATCCACCTGATCATGTAAAGCATTCACCTGATGCATATGATCATCCTGATCAATATCATAGCATAACATTATCCAGAGCATCGTCCTGATGCTCATCACACAACGCTTACATCCACAGCCATGGGAAGGACCCTCCTATCACCATCCTTGGAATGGATCCTGCAAATGTGTCCCATCACTTCTTCCTCGAAGTATCTTCAATCTGAAGAACACCAAACCTCTCTCTGAAGAACTCAAACTTCACTCTAGCTAGTGGTGTCGTCAACACATTTGCAACCTGCTCATCCATCGCAACATATAGGAGCTTCACTACTCCTCTCTGCACCATATCCCTAATATAGTGATATTTGATCTCAATGTGCTTCGACCTATCATGGAACACCAGTTTCTTAGACAACTTCACACAACTCTAGTTGTCACAAAAGATACAGGTAGCATCCAACGGGAGATCAAATAACTAAGATAGTATCTTCGTAGTCCATACTGCCTCTCAACTAGCCAAACAAGCTGCAACATACTCTGCTTCGATTGTACTCAGTGCTACGCAGGACTGCTTCCTGTTAAACCAAGAGATCACACATGATCCCATATTGAAGAAGCACCCCGAAGTGCTCTTCCTATCTGCAGCACTGCCTGCCCAATCTGAATCAACATAACCCTCTAGGTTAAAATTTGATTCGCATCATACTTGAGCCCATAATCAACCATACCCTTCAGGTACCTCAGAATATGCTTTACAACATTCAGGTGAACATGTCTAGGATCCGTCAGGAACTGGCTCAATGTGTTCACCACAAAGCAAATATCTGGTCTCGTGTTCGTCAGGTACATCAAGGACCCAATCATCTGACAATACACCGTGATATCAACCGGCTCAGATGAAGCATGACACAATAGCTTCAGGTTCGATGCCATAGGTGTGGCCATGGCCTTGCAATCCATCATCCCGAACCGCTTCAGGATATCTACTGCATACTTCCCTTCTCCAAGGAAGATTCCGTCTGTACTCTGCCACACCTCCATATCTAGAAAGTAATGCATCATACCCAAGTCCTTCATCTCAAACTCGGCAGCAAGCTTCCTCTTCATATCGGCAATCAATCTATCCTCACTTGTCATAAACAAGTCATCCACATATAGTAGGAGTATCACAGGATTTCCTTTCCTCAACCTTGTAATAAAGGTTGGAATCTACTTTACTCTTGGTAAAGCTCAAACTGCATAGAAATATGTCTATCCTACCATACCAGGTCCTAGGATCTTTCTTCAAGCCATACAAGGCTTTCTTCAACCTGCACACATATGACTCCCTGTCATGTGTCTCAAAACCGAGTGGCTGCTCCACATACACTTCCTCTTTGACTACATCATATCCATCTGGTGTATCTTCCACTTCATCACTGCAACCAGAGCAAGTACTGATCTGATGGAAGTGTGTCTGGATATAGGTTCAAAAGTCTCTTCATAATCTATCCCTCATTCTGGGAGAATCCCGGAGCCACAAACCTCGCTTTGTATTTCTCTATGCTACCATCTGCAGCATGCTTGATCTTATAGATCCACTTGGAAGTCACAACAGACTTCCCTTTATGTCTTGGGACCACATCCCAAACATCATTCTTCATGATCGACTGGTATTCCTCTATCATGGTATTCTTCCATTACTGCATCCCAAATCCTGGGAACTTCAGATTCTTCAATATATTCAATAGACAGTTTTCTTTGAATTTCGTTTGTTGGAACAAATGTTGTAGTCATTGTTTTGTAGGTGATTGTACATGATCTTTCCTACTATTTAAATTCAATTGCATGATTAGAAACATCTCATAGTTTTTCAGAACAAATTCTTATGCATAAAGAGATATGGCATACAATCATGCAATTATCTTAGCCAATGCTTCAATACAACATTTATCCATATCCCGTATTCATACGGTAACTTTCTAGATGCCTTCCATCTCTACCAGAATATTGTTAAGATTTTGGACTACTCCCAACATGTTAGCAAAGAGGTTTCATTCTAGATAAGTAGCAATGGAATGTTGTACAGTATCATAGGCCACTTACCCATTACTTGCATATTAGCAGTATCTTGTTCATTAATGCAACTTTTCTAAAATGCAAAATGTACATCCTAAATCTAGGAATATAAGTATGTACATGAATGAACAACATCATTTAACTAATCATACATATAATAAATGACAATTAAAATACTTATCTTTGTTTGGTTGTTTGGTGGACTCCCTCTTGATCTTTGCTTCATGGAGTGCTCCCTCTTGATCTTTGCTTCCTTGCAGGAAATTTTGGAGTGTGCTCCCTCTTGATCTTTGCTTCCTGGATTACCTGTCTTTGAACTTATATCCATCCTGGATCACTATGCATGCTTAAGTGTGCACTAGTGTCATGATTGTGTTATCCTCCAAATCTCATACATAACCATACATACATTAGTATAATCTCAATACTATAATCTTAACATGTATGGTCATGATCATGTCACACACAGGTAGTTTATCACAAGCATTAATATTCAAGGTTTCAGGGGGGACTTCTATTACTCATGCAAATTCTTATTTGACCATAGGAGTCTTCTAGTTAGTCATATCATCAATCAAAGTAAGAAACATAATATGCATCAACTGTTGATTACTTAAACTTCTAACTTCAAGAATAATCATTCATACAAAAGTATAAGATCCTAACATAAGGTAGGATTCTAACTTGATATAGGAAAAACATACCTAGTTATAATGTTTGCTAGTTATGTCTAACATACCCACATAATATCTTCTTGTTCTCTTCAATGACTTGTGTTGGTAACCTGCATAACTCATAAGTTAACCATTATAGAACCAAAATTAGACATACCTCGTAAGTTGAGCTTCTATGTGATCCATGACTTTGGATGAGTCTTTGTCTTCATCTCACCATGGTCATATGTTCTTGATCTAGAACTTTCTTGATGTTCCTTTCATGTTAGCGTAAAACATCATCCTCATACAACACCACAGTGCATTAGTACAATCAGAAGTGTCATAACCCTAATCAATGAATGTCTTATATCATTCACATGCATTCATACTTTTACTAGGGTGATAAGACAAGTTTAAAATTAATCAATATTGTACTAGCCTTAATAATATGAAGACAAACATATCATACACTACTACATTTTTTGCCTTTAGGGTGTTAAATTTTCTGAATTTACTTCAATCTAATGTAGGATCTTAACTGAGAGAACAACATGTATAGCATATCTACAGCATATCAATCATGGAGACAATAATGCAAGCACACAAGAGACACAAAGATTTACTTGGGGAAAACCATAAAGGTGAAAAACCCCAATAACTTCCTCAGAGATAGATAGAGCAATGATACAACCAACCATAATAGATAGACATAACCTAGCAGTAGATCCTCCTCCTCCATAAGTGCGCCACTCTTCCTTGAGTGCATGTGTGAGAAGTGAGTGAGAAAATAGAGTGCCTCCCGCACTCTATTTATACTTGACTTGACTTTCCTTTTTACCTAACTCATGTAGGCTCGAACTTAACCACATAACATAATGCTGACTGGGCCGACCCCCAATAGGGTGGTCTAATAACCCTTTGACCCACATGGCCGACCCCCAATAGGGTGATCTAATAACCCTTTGACCCACATGACTTATACAGGGCCGACCCCAAACAAGGTGGTCTAATAACCCATCAAGTATAAGTTACAACACTTACAATATAAATGACGACACTTCCTTATAGAGGAATAATACCATCTCTATAGGAATACAATATACATATATGTGAAATACATTCCGAAGTTACATATACATCAACACTCCCTCTTAACTAGGAAGGTATTTCTCAGCATAGTTCTTCTAGCACAAGTCATCTTCTCTGGATCATCGTCACTGGATAATCGTCATTGAGTCATCATCATCGTCACTGCTGCTGCTATCTCAATCAATCTCTGAATCTACTCGTCATAGAAAGTTCTACAGAGCCAGTCCTTTTTCATACTGGATGTAGGCCCACCACCTGTAGGTCTTCATCATCACTGGCCATACTGTGGAATCCTCAGGACTTATTACGTGCGTCACAAAACCTCGAAAGAGCATCCCAGGCTGTTATGAGCACACAGCTCTACCTATAGGATCTCCCAGGGCATCGAATTACATGTGACCTCACCACAAAACCTCGCAAGAGCATCCCAGGCTGTTACGAGCACACAGCTCTACCTATAGGATCTCCCAGGGCAACGAATTACATGTGGTCATGGCAAAACCTCGCAAGAGCATCCCAGGATTGATTAGGGGCACACAGCCCAACCTATCGGATCTCCCAGGGAACCGAATTACATGCCATAGGACAAAACCTCGAAAGAGCATCTGCCAGATATCCCAGGGAACCGAATTACATGCCATAGGAAAAACCTCGAAAGACTATCTACAGATCTCCCAGGGCACCGAATTACATGTCCTCCCAGTTCAAAACCTCGAAAGAGCATTTTCCAGATGTCCCAGGGCATCGAATTACATGCCATAGGCAAAACCTCGAAAGACCATCTGCAAATCTCCCAGGGCACCAGATTACATGCTCATCTTGCACAACCTGATCCACGGCCACAGAGTATCAACCTGATACTCAACACACATCATCCTGGTGTACTCATGATCATCCTGATCATCATCACTGCAACGTCCTGCTGCATGTCATCTGGAGCAACATCCTGAAGCTCATCATCCATGATCATCCTGATCATCACTGCAACATCCTGCTGCATGTCATTTGGAGCAACATCCTGAAGCTCATCATCCATGATCATCCTGATCATCACTGCAACATCTTGTTGCATGTCATCTGGAGCAACATCCTGAAGCTCATCATCCATGATCATCCTGATCATCACTGCAACATCCTGCTGCATGATCTACCTGATCATCAATGCATCTACCTGATGCATACCAAGTATCTACCTGATACATATCATCATCCATGATCCTCTTGATCATACAATGTATCCACCTGATACAAATACAAATACATGATACATATCACCATACATGATCCATCTGATCATACAATGTATCCACCTGATACATATACAGATACATGGTCCAAGCATCCAACATGATGCATATACAAAATACATACACATGATCCAACTGATCATATCCAACATCCAACATGATGCATACATATAAATGATCCAACTGATCATATCTAGCATCAACATGATGCGTACATACATACATAAAAATGATCCAACTGATCATATCCAAGCAAAAAACAGAACATCATCCTGATGCCCATCATCCAGCACTTACATCCACAACCATGTGAAGAATCCTCCTTCCAACATGCTTGGAATGGCTTCAGCAAATGTTTCCATCACTTCTTCCTCGAAGTGTCCTCGATCTGAAGAACGCCAAGCCTCTCTCTGAAGTACTCGAACTTTACTCTGGCTAGTGGCTTTGTCAGCACATCTGCAATCTGCTCATCCGTCGCAACATACAGAAGCTTCACAGCTCCTCTCTGCACCATATCCCTGATATAGTGATATTTGATCTCTATCACTGGGTTCTCGGACAGCTTCACACAACTCTGGTTATCACAAAAGATACCAGTAGCCTCCAACGGGAGATCAAATAACTCAAACAGTAGCTTCCGTAGCCATATTGCCTCACAACTAGTTGAACAGGCTGCAACATACTCTGCCTCAGCTGTACTCAGTGCTATGTAGGACTGCTTCCTGCTAAACCAAGAGATCACACCTGATCCCATATTGAAGCAGCACCCAGATGTGCTCTTCCTATCTGCAGCACTGCCAGCCCAATCCAAATCAACATAACCCTGTAGGTTAAACTTTTGATCCACCTCATACTTGAGCCCATAATCCACTGTACCCTTGAGGTACCTCAGAACATGCTTTACAACAACCAGGTGAACACTCCTCGGATCCATCAAGAACTGGCTCAATGTGTTCACAGCAAAGCAAATGTCTGGTCTCGTGTTCGTCAGGTACATCAAGGACCCAATCATCTGACGATACAAAGAGACATCAACCGGCTTAGATGAAGCATCACATAGAAGCTTCAGATTCGATGCCATAGGTGTGGCCATGGCCTTGCAATCCATCATCCCGAACCTCTTCAGGATCTCTACTGCATACTTCCCTTGTCCAAGGAAGATTCCTTCTACACTCTGCCACACCTCCATGCCAAAAACAAATAGTGCATCATCCCCAAGTTCTTCATCTCTAACTCGGTAGTAAGCTTCCGCTGCGTGTCGGCAATCAATCTATATTCACCATACCAAGTTCTGCACATATATTATTTCCTATCATGTGTCTCAGAACCAAGTGGCCGCTCCACATACACTTCTTCTTCAACTACACCATTCAAGAAAGCTGTCTTGAATCCATCTGGTGTATCTTCTATTTCATCACTTTTATATTTCTCTATGCTGCCATCTGCAACATGCTTGATCTGATAGTTCCATATGGAAGTCATAACAAACTTCCCTTCGGGTCTTGGGACTACATCCCAAACATCATTCTTCATGATCGACGGATCATGGCATTCCATTTCTTCATCCCAGATCCTGGGAACTTCAATATTTTCAATAGATATCTTTGTTGCTAGAACAAATGTTGTAGTCCTTTTGTAGGTGAAGATATACTGTCTTTCCTACAAAACAAGTTAAATTGCATGATTAGAAACATATCATAGTTTTCAGAACAAATTCTTACACATAAAGAAATATGTCATACAGTCATGCAATTATCTTAGCCAATGTTTCAATACAACATTTATCCATATCCCGTAACTTTCTAGATGCCTTCCAATCTCTACCAGAACATTGTTAAGAGTGTGCACAACTCCCAACATGTCAGCAAAGAGGTTTCATTCTAGATAAGTAGCAATGGAATGTTGTACAGTGCCATAGGCCACTTACCTATGTATATTAGTAGTATAATGTTCATCAATGCAACTATTCTAATATGCACAATACATATCCTAAGTCTAGGAACATGAGCATATACATCATTGAACAATTTTATTTAAACAAACACATATGCAAGAAATGATAATTAAAATACTTATCTTTGTTTGTTCGTTGGGTGGACTCCCTCTGAGTCTTCGATTTCTTGCAGGAGCTGCTGGAGTCCTAATCTGCAGTAGCTTCTTCTACACCTTTCTGTTGTGGAATGTAGAGAGATGAACAACTCCCTCTGAATATCAGCATCCTTTCATAAACCACTGGAGTGTACTCCCTCTTGATCTTTGCTCCCTGGATTACCTGTCCTTGAACTTATATACATTCGCGATCCCTATGCTTGTTAGTATCATCATTGTGTTATCCTCTAGGTCTAATATAAAATCATACATTCATTAGTATACTATTAAAACACAATAATCTCAAGCATGTATAGTCATGATCATTTCAAACAGAAAATAATAAGCATTAGCATTGAAGGTTGATGTAGGATTCTTATGGTTAGTCAAATCATAAGAAACATAACATGTGTAAACCTGTAATTACTCAAACCTGTGACTCTTCAGGTTAGTTGAATCATCAATCAAGATAAGAGATATAATATGCATAAAACCTGTGATTATTCAAACCTATACCTTCATGATTCTTCTGGTTATTCATATCATACATTATGGTAAGAAACATAATATGCATACAACCATGATTATTCAAACCTATGACTTCATGAATAATCATTATCAACAACAGTATAAGATCCTAACACAAGGTAGGATTCTAGCTTGATATAGGAAAAACATACCTGGATTAGCATGCTAGCTATTTATGTCTAACATACTCACATGATGTCTTCTTGTTTTTCTTCAATGACTTGTGCTAGTAACCTATATATCTCATAGGTTAGCCATTATAAAACCAAGTTATACATGCCTCGTAAATGGATCTTCTATGAGATCCATGACAATGGATGAGTCTTTATCCTCATGTCATCATGATCATATGTTCTTGAACTGGAACATGATTTGTCTTTCTTGGTGTACCTTTCATGTTAGTAGACAACATAAACCTCATACAACACCATAATGCATTAGTACAATCATAAGTGTCAATACCCTAACCAATGAATATCTTCTATCATACATTCATAATTTTGTTAAGGTGATATGACAAGTCTAAAATCAAGATTGTACTAACCGTAATAACATGAAGACAAATATACCATAAACTTAATCATGAACAAATATCGAAACATACCTCGATGAGTCATACCTGTCGAGATTGCTTGAAATCTTCTTATGTAAGGACTTAGCCTCATCTCCCTCTGAAACAGGAACTTCATCACTTATGCAGGTGACCAATCCATCTTCTTCTAGGATTAATCCAATCCACTTGATTTAAAGAACTGGAACTGGAGCTAGATATGGGTTTGTCAGAGAAACCCCAAAAATTCAAACTTTGAATTTCAAACTTCCGAAAGGATAGAAATATGCGCCTTGATGAGCTGATCAAGCTGGTATATTTAGAATTTGAAAACTGCAAAGTTTCACTCCTCAATTTTTCCTTTGAAACTTCCAGATTCACTGGACGTGACCCTGAACTGGGGTTTGATGAAGCCCACTCTTCTGCCCAATCAAAAGGTTTGAACCAAAGCTCTAAGCTTCTATTTTTCTGAGGAGCTTCCAGCCGTGGTCATAGATTTCAAAAATTCCCATTTTTACAGAAGCCCTAATTTTCCATTTTTCTGATCAAAGTCCCGAACTAGGGTTTGATCAAGCCCGGCCTTCTGCCCAACCAAAAATTCTGATTTTGGTCTCTAAATTTTTATTTTGATGCGTAGCATTCGGCCGTGGTCTCCGATTACAAAAATTCCAACTTTTTCCGAAGCCCTAAATTCCGGAAGGCATGAATGAAGGTACTCAAAAATAATTCTGTTTTGACAGAAATATGTACCTAATTGTTTCTAGTGTAACTTCGAACCTTTTGATCCACAGGGTCTGCAAAAGTTTTCTGAGATATCCTGACCTGTTATCTTTCCATCCCAATAGGTCTGACCTCAATTGGATTCTCTGAGAGAGAGTTATGCCAAGTGTCACAACGTGGCCTGTTTTGGGATAATACAGGAGAGAGAACTTGTACGGCATGCCACGTGTCACTGTTTGAACTTCGGCCTCTAAAAATATTTTCTGAGATATCTCGGCCTGTTATGTTTCCATTCTGATAGGTCTGAACTCAATTGGATTCTCTGAGAGAGAGTTATGCCAAGTGTCGCAACGTTACCTATTTATGGGATAATACAGGAGAGCGAACTTGTATGGCGTGCCACATGTCACTAGTTCACCTTCGGCCTCTGAAAAAGTTTTATGAGATATTACAGTCTGTGTACTACCTGTCACGTTTTACGAAATTTCATTTGGAGCTTCCTATCCCAAGATATGACCTTTTTCCCAAGGTCACCTGATTTTGACTTAGATCTGGAAGAGGCAGAAACCTTATATTGTACATATCAAAAATCACAAAGTACAACGAATTAGAGATTTTCCTTTGGACACAAGGTACCTGGAGATTTAATCTTCATCCTGTAACAATTTCAGATCCGGAAAGTTTGCCAAAACGGATTTATAGCGAAAGTGCTACGATGACTGGTTTTTGCTATATCAAGCCCTAGCATCGTAAGTGCAACAAGTGTCATACATGCCATATCATGCCTTCTTTCAGGCTAGCTCTGATACCATGTTAAATTTTCTGAATTTACTTCAATCTGATCTAGGATCTTAACTGAGAGAACAACATGTACAGCATATCTACATCATATCAATCATGGAGACAATAATGCAAGCACACAAGAGACACAAAGATTTACTTGGGGAAAACCATAAAGGTGAAAAACCCCAATAACTTCCTCAGAGATAGATAGAGCAATGATACAACCAACCATAAGAGATAGACATAACCTAGCAGCAGATCCTCCTCCTCCATAAGTGTGCCACTCCTCCTTGAGTGCATGTGTGAGAAGTGAGTGAGCAAATAGAGTGCCTCCCGCACTCTATTTATACTTGACTTGACTTGCCTTTTTACCTAACTCATGTAGGCTCGAACTTAACCACATAACATAATGCTGACTGGGCCGACCCCCAATAGGGTGGTCTAATAACCCTTTGACCCACATGGCCGACCCCCAATAGGGTGATCTAATAACCGTTTGACCCACATGACTTATACAAGGCCGACCCCAAACAAGGTGGTCTAATAACCCATCAAGTATAAGTTACAAAACTTACAATATAAATGACGACACTTCCTTATAGAGGAATAATACCATATCTATAGGAATACAATATACATATATGTGAAATACATTCCGAAGTTACATATACATCAACATAGGGGGGGTTTTCTTCCACCCCCAAAAGTGACCTATGGGGGGGGGTTTTGGCTTTGGGGGCGGTTTTAGAAAAACCGCCCCTAAAGGCACCGATGTTAAAAGTTTTTCCCTTTAAGGGCATTTTTCGACGAGATTGGAACCGCCCCAAAAAATGACTTTTGGGGGTGGTTTGTGACCCCCCTTGTAGTGTTCTATGAAGGCGTTTTTAAACCCCCCTCGTATACCCCTTCATAGAGACCTACGAGGGAAGTTTTAAAGCCCCTTCATAGAGACCTATGAGGGCGGTTGTGAACCCCCCTCATAAGCCCCTTGATACAAACCTATAGGGGTGGTTTGGAACCCCCCTCGTAGAGGACTATAGGGGCAATTTCAAAACCCCCTTGTAGAGCCCTATAGGGGTGGTTGTGAACCCCCCTCCTATATTCCTATAGGGGCGGTTTGGAACCCCCCTTGTAGAGGCCTATAAGGGTAGTTTAGAACCCCCCTCGTAGAAGCTTATAGGGGCGGTTTTGAACCCCCCTCGTAGAGGCCTATAGAGGCAGTTTGAAACCCCCCTCGTAGACACCTATAGGGGTGGTTTGAAACCCCCCCTAAAACTCCATCTTACAAACCTTTGGGGGCGGTTATGAACCCCCCTCGTATAAACCCAAAGAGGGGGTTTTAAACCCCCCCTGTTGTAACATACAAAGATAGTTTTGAACCCGCCTTGTAGACATATGAAGGCAGTTTAAAACCCCCATTGTAGCAACATAC
The DNA here is from genome assembly GCA_027924585.1 of Larix kaempferi. NCBI lineage: Eukaryota > Viridiplantae > Streptophyta > Pinopsida > Pinales > Pinaceae > Larix > Larix kaempferi. The sequence goes on from BSBM01000122.1 coordinate 842,103, forward strand.
AAAAACGGTTTGAAACGCTCCCTATAGCCATAATAAATCATAATAAAATATATTTTATTAAAAATACCAATATTGCAATATCATTAGGGCATGGAGGAATCGAACCACCAACCTCCTGCTTGTAAGGCAGGCGTTCTTCCATTGAGCTAGAACCCTTTAAGAATTGGGGAAAGGAGAAATATTAACACCAATATTGCATCATTTGTAATTCTAATAAAAGACAATAAGATCTAAATACAACCATGCTTAAAATCTAATTTATATTTCAAAATACAACCATGCTTAAAATCACTCATCAGCTACCTACATGCTCATATCTATTTTCAAGGCACCTAAAAATTTAAAAAGAAATGGGAAAAACACAACAAAGATTATATTCAAATGAACACTATCCATCAAGCCAATGCACTAATCTATAAATAAATATGCCTCAAGCTCAATAAATGCATCGGGTAGCTCTCCAACTTCTTGAAGGACTTGCCCCACAATCCTGTCAACACATGTCAGGGTGGATCTATTATTGTACCCACACCAATAAGGCCTCCAGGAACAACAAACTATATAGAAAGTTGGTATTACCGATTTACTTTGTGCTTGCACACTAGAATTAGAGCTTGAAGTGGTGACAAGAGCTAGTTCCCACCAATGGCTACATTTTGAATATCTTCAGCATTGTTTAAAGATCAATTCCAGAATTATCTCTTCAGCATATCTTCAACATTGTTTAAGCATCACGTTTGAATTTTAGAAGAAAATAATAACATAATATAATGTCTCTTTATTGCATTGAGCCAACTGCAAATATAGACAAACGACTAGATTTAACAGTTAGTTAAAAAGTAACAAGTCTACAATAGGGTTTGATGTCCAGGACATCCATAACTTTGATATTTATGAAAAAAGTCAGTTTACATTAAAATGATGTCCAATTTATCCACAAATTCTTCATCAAGTTCCAAAGCAACTCAAAATGCCCACAAAAATAGTAATGAAGCACTTTCTAGAAGAAGGTACCTTCTGTAGGTTGTGGCAGTTTTCAGTTTTGAGGAAATGCCATTTCTTTCTTTAACTGCTTCAAAATATCTTCCATTGTATATTCATGCCACCAATTTCCTAGCATTTAAAAGAGTATCAGTTCTACCTATAGTGTTTATATTTTAAAAGGTGAGAGCAAGGAAATTTGACAAGTAGAAACAAAAATGAAAAAAATTGGACCAATAAAGTGTTCCCAACTGAAAATCCCAAGGAAAGATAGAACTACTTGTAAAATCTTGTTGATAGGCAACATGTATTGGTTGACAAAGAAAGTGTGTGATAATTTGATGTATTTAATATTTCATGTCCAAGAGTAAGGAAAGACAATTCCAATATCCAAAACATTAATAGAACACTCCCTCCTGAGATTTGGAACCTTCAATGGTTGGACAAGTCAAAGTAGGAAAAGAGCTTGCAGTTCATAAAAGTGAAATAGTATTTGCAACTATCATGTTTGAAACTAAAAATTCCAAAACTACAAAACCCAAGTTTCTTAAAATTAGAGCCAATTCTTACCACCCCAGTTTCCTGATTCACACATCATTGTTATCCAGAAGTAAAACCTTGCAGTTGGAGGAATTTAAGGATAGTCCTTGTCACACAAATAGTTTCACTTGATAGATCTGACCTTCATGCACAGAAATCAACACTGTCAGGAGATGCATCTGACCTTTTACACAGTACCTATGACTACAAGAACTAGAATATATGTACTCACAATAGCTAGTACTGTCTCCTAGTTCAAATTTCAAATAAATGTCAATCATTTAACAAATTAAATAATTAAAATAAAAGTGATCTCATTGGAATGAACATGAAAAAGGAAATATATCATACCTTATGAGGCCCAATAATAGTTCCAGTCCAGGAGCACATGAATATGTCATCTCCATCTCCATCCCATAAATTATAGTTCCATCACCTATACCGTTTTCTCCCCTCTCAAGTTATTCCAATAGTCTAAAGTTTTGGGGGACTAGAATACATCACACAAATTTCATTATATTTCCATGAAAATGCCTAACAGAAAGCTCATAAAATAATTGTTTGCAAAGCATCCAATTTAGTATATTCATAATAACCAACTACAAATAGTATTCATCCTATTGTAATGCAGTTCTGATTTGATATGCAATATATTATTTAAGAATAAGGTCATAATTCTATCCCAGGATAGGTGAGCAATAAAACTCCACTTGAACAGAAAGTCGGAATTCAAATCTTTCACATTGTTCAACATTGTCTCTGTATGCAATCTACTGTAAACTGTCTGTTCAAGTTTTATTGTGATTTTTTTCCAAAGGAGATATGATTGATCCAGCGAGGGCTGAAGCTATCAATATGATTTATCTGCCTCATCGCAAGAAATCCATCAAGTGGGTTTGAATGACTATGATCTCTACAAACTAATATTACTAGCCTTACCTCTTACCCAGCATGATCTCTTATGTGCCATGATTTGTCAATTATAGTGGCACTCTCTCTTTGCATTACAAAATAATATTAACTCCTAAGTTCATGTTTAACTAGTATAATCATTAATTCGCCGATAAAAAACTTCTTTTTTCTTAATTCGGCTTTCCCTTTATGCCGAACATCAAGTTCTGTGGCATGGCCATGTGTTGTCTCTATGTGCTGCAGTACCTTGGTGTCTTCACATTTCATCCTCAGATGCATGTCTTTTTGGCTCTGATACCATGTTAGAGAACCACGGAAATATGTAGGGAATGATACAAGCTAGAAAATGAGGTAGAAGATGTAATTGCTTTATTAAAAGGCTTACCAGATTGTCATATTTATTAGACAGGAGACATACACTGAGTATGTTATGCAACTCCCCAAACACCTTTACAGTAATTAATACCTTAAAATTATTATACATTATGACATGGCTATATAACATAACTGGATAGTAAAGTGTAATGAAAAAATTCCCAAGTAATTAATTTGGCCATTATATCTAAAACTCATTGATGTTTTGGGATAAATCAATTTGGATGTAGACTTGTGGAGCTGGGCAGGGAGCAAACATAGTTTGTTGTTTATGGCAAACAAATGTGATGTTTGGCCTAGTGAGTTATTAGTAAAAGCTAAAATTGCATCGAAAACTAGAACTGTACCCAAATTACGTAGTAGGGAGATATGTTTGTCAAATTCTACCTTCCACTAGTAAAGTCAATCTCCCTGAAAATACATCCATGGCCCCCGGCTTGGAACTTCATTACAATGCCTTTTGTCAACACAATGAAATAGAAAAAGACCCTTAGTGAGATTCCAGATGCCCATGACTTTCCGACCTTGGACTTTTTGATTGCCAACTCTCACTAGCTAGGACATAGTGACGTCGGACTGTGGTTCCAGCAATAGTCCATTATTTATTAGAATGACCTTGCTGCAAGTTTGCTCAATCTAAGAGACCCGAACCTGTTCTAAAGTTTTCTTTCCAAGCTGCTGATTGGTTTCCATTGTAGACCATAAGGATGAATAAATTGGAGCCTGAAGCTTCTCTCGATGCCATGGTTGCTATACTGGTGTGTATCTCTCGTCATGTAAACCTGACTCCTGAAGAGCTGCTACCAGCTTCTCTTGGCCTGCCCAAACATTCTGCTGACTCTATTGTTCCAGGCCTCCCTCAACATACTGTTGATACTGCTGAAGAATCTATTTTGGGGACCTAGGTGGAATCTGTTGATGGTGTCCGTTCAAGGCCTCAAATTTCTGTTAATTTGTTGTTTTGTATAATTTCCTTTTTGTTCAACCAATATGTAAGTGTAAATGTGAAAATTTTACAAGTGGGTCTGGCTTTGAATGCTCAGTAGTTTTGTAGATTTGATCTTCCTTTCTGCTAAATCTAGACATGAACTGCTATTTTGATAATATAAAACAACCGTTATTTTGAAGGAGAAAAGAAGTACTATATACTACATTGTCATCTGTAGATCATTACCTTCATACTTTGCAATGGATCGCTGAAATATACGATTATCCTACACCATTTTGGAGAAAACTCGGAACTAATGTGTATCACGTTTTATTGTTAATTAGTTATAATCTAGAAGCGACAAACCAAATATTTGGAGCTAGTTTTTAACAAATTACCTTGCGTAAGCATCTAAATTTGGTTTTGTTTGGTTGGTCCACAAAATTCTTGACAACAAATTCTAGATCAAATCATAAATGTTGACCAAAATATGATTCAAATGGAACAAAGTAAATCCATTTTTCAATCTTGCTGTAAATCTGCAAAGTAGAATTTGAGTATTTATCAACACCAAATTTCCTATATACAAGAAGATAATAGAGGAAAAACAATTTAGCAACTCACCTTAGAATAGTGAACAAAGTTTGAATAAAAGGATCAATTTCAACATATGGCACCTGGGACTTACGTTTTTGAATGGTGTCTTGAATATGCACAAAAGTAGCAGCTGTGGATTCTTGAATTCTTCTTGAATATGCGTCTTCATGTTCTAGGTTCAACTGCAGGGATTCAAAATCACTTACAATAGGTTTGTTCAGTCTAGAACCAAGTGTGCCATGTTGCATTTCTGTAACAGAATTTCCATCAAGATTTGATCCAACAAACTGGAACCAACAATGTGAATATCATTTGATAACTTGGAGAGGACATCTACTTTGTCTGGTTGTTCTAAGGGGCTGTCATCAAGATCAGGCTCGGCCATTGTTTTATTTTATTGACAATCATCTGGATCAGTTTCAACCACTATTTTAGCTCTACAAACATTGTCATGACAATCATCGAGATCAGGTTCAACAATGATTTTATATCCACCAACAGTGTCGCCTTCTTGACTGTCATCAATATTAGGTTCAACAATGGTTTTATATCTACCGATAGCATGGCCTTCTTGACTGTCATCAGGATCAGGTTTGACTATGGTTTTGCGTCATGCCCTTATTGACTGTCATTAGGATCAGGTTCAACAATGGTTTTATATCTGCCAATAGTGTGGCCTTATTGACTATCATCAGGATCAGGTTCAACGATGGTTTTATATTTACCAAAATTGTTGCTTTCTTGACTGTCATTAGGATCAGGTTCACAATGCTTCTAAGTCTGCACTTATAACTTATAGCATTTTCATCAAATGGTCAAGCATAACATCAACCTTCGAGATTCAAGTTTAAACAGACAACATTCTCAACAACAAACTGTAAGATATAACATCAACCATGAAATGAAATTGGGCATCACAACCAAAGAATTGTAATATGCAATCCACAATTCAAACTGTGTCATATAATGTTTACAAAAGACATAATTTTAAGTTCTTGATTCTAGATTCTAAATTAGGCTAAGTTTCTTAAGGATCTTGCCATAATCAATTTCTAATTTCTTCTTCCATGTCTAGTAGCAAACTGTAAGATATAACATCAACCATGAAATTAAATTGGGCATCATGACCAAAGAGTTGTAATATGCAATCCACAATTCAAACTGTCATATAATGTTTACAAGGATTTGAGGTGCTCTAAACCCTTATTGGGTAAGGCTCTTCAATGTATCAAGGTAAGCTTTTTATGTGCTCTTGAACCTTTACCAATTACTCTTAAATCTTTGCATTACTGTGGTATTATTCATACATTTGGGCTCAACACGTCAATATTCTCAAATCATTTAACCTATTGATATTCTCAAATATCTTCCTTTTCTTTAGGTTGTTTTTGCCCCTTATTTATGGATTATATATTGGATGTTATGTTTTGATATTTTTAGTTAAGTGTATCTAAGATATGGATTTTCTTGTTTCTACATAATTTAATGGAGTAAACTATTGAGACTTGTGCAGAGACACGATGAGATCACAAACAGTGCACTTCGTAGATCTAATGGTACATGTGTCTTTGAAGATTTTGTGAGTTTGACACAGTAAGTTCACTAGAAATTATCATCACAATTTATATTCCACTATCTTCATGTTTTATGATGTTGAAATAGGATTAAGTGCAAACTGGTTGGCTTGTGATTTTCATTTCTTTGAGTGGATGTATTGTTTCCATTAAGTTTAAGACATTGGTTAGGTCACCTACTTCATATAAAAGCATTTTAGTTCGATATTATGACAGAAATAAAGTATGGACCCTTACTCTCTTAAAAAATGCTAAACAAATGTAAAATGATTTATGTTACAGGGCAAGCAAAAAGGTAGAATGATGGCCAGGAAGGAAAATGGTAGAATGTAGTCAGAAGGGAAGAATCTAAAAGTTTTAGAGTGGACTAAAGGAAACTAAAGTTACTTTTAACTACCACAAGATCCTGAACAATTTGGCAAGTGAAAATTAAAGATTATATATCAGAAAACTCTAATATATTATGAAAAGTGGACAAGTGACAGATATTGAGTAGCACTATAAGGGGGATGAATGAAGGGTACAAGTGTCCTATTTAAGATAACTACAGGGGATATTCTTCCTTTTCCCAACCTTGAATGTTCAATAACAAAGTTGGTAGTACAAATACAATCGACATGGGTAGGTTTCCCATTGGTTTTGATTGAGCCAATATTATATAGTTAGGGTTGAGACGATGTATGCATTTGAAAAGGTGTTACTATGTCCTTTGAAATCGAGTTGTTCATGCTCCCACTATCAATGTACATTAGTCTAAATGGTCCTTAACTTGCCAATTTTTTGAAAGAAGAGATTCACTATGGATGAAGCATCCATAGTGTGTTTATGTTTGCATACCCAGACCTTGTCGCAGCACTGGAAACAATATTGTAATCTATTTTGTATTTATACTATATATTATTTTATTAAATATAAGCATTACTTTCTCAAAATAAAATGTAGCTAGTGTGTGGGTTTGTACGAGAGGTGGAGCACGTTCACCAGTTTTGGAATCTGGGTGCATGGAGGGGGCTGTCTTGTGAAGGTGTTATCACTCATAAGTGGAACTTGAAAGACATATATAAGGAATGTGCAAACTATAATTCTACACAACCTTCTCGATTAAGGTTTAGTTCTTTTATAGTGTCAGGGGAATCTCTATCAATTCATAGAGTAAATATCCAATGTAACCCTACAATCACACTTCAATCTGTTATATACCTTTTATGTTATGGATAATTTAGATCCAAATTTGCGGGAGAAATTCCATTAAAAAAAACTAATGCCATGCCATAATGTTAGGCCCTTTTGTGTGGTAGTATCTTTCTGAATTCAGCAAGTCAAGCTCCCTATATTATAATGTCCCTGTAATGTAAGATCTCCTCTATAAGCTCAAGCTTGTCTTATAATGACCTTGCTACTTGAGAATGATAGCTACAGGTCAGACGTTTTCCACTTGATGTTGTTTTATAATAACCTTGCTACTTGAACACCCCCCATAAAACAGATACATACACAACGGTTTGGCTTCATGTTATTTTATTTTGAGATAAATTTCATTTTATTCACATCATTGACTTTTATTTTCAAAGATATTACACAATGTTAAACTCTTTCTTAAATTTTATTTAGTTAGTTAGTTTAGTTACATCGATAGGTGTTTATATTTTACAATTTGGGGTGGATCAGGAAGGGTTAGTTTCCTAGACTACAGTAAGATGAGACACATATACAATGAAGATTTATTTTATAGCTAAATGAGGCATGGATAATGAATAGTTCATGGAACTTAATTTGTGACCTATAGATAGTGTTTGTGCTAGTTTTATTAGCATTATATATCACACATCTAGTCAATGTTATCATTTTTTATTATTATCTTCTTAGAAATCTTTTATATCCCAGCTGAGTAATGTTCCTCCAAGGATAAGAAAAAACAAATGCTCTATAGCATGAGTCCTGAGGTCGTCGAGGAAAAAACACTGTCCTGTGAGGCTGGTGATGAAATGAACCTATGACTTCCGGTGTTGGAGTCACATTGGTACATAACTTGAAAATGCTCATTTTATCCTGGTTTACCTTGTGGAGTGTGTTCCAAAGAAAACCAGTACATAATATGAGTGATGTAGTGTAACGTCCCCATTATCAACCACATTACATTCAAATGTAATTGATGTAATATTGTTATGAAATCATGCTGAGGAGCTCAAGGCCAAAGCCCTGCCATCGATTTATTGATGCATATGGTTTGCGTGCTAGCCGGGCACATTGGAACTTCAACATCATGTAATATGCATATTAATAAAAATACCCACAACTAACTATGCAATGCAACAAAGAGATGGGGGCATGATTTCACAAGGAATTGGGAGGGAAAACATTCAAACCCTTGGGCCACTAGAGTCAAGCCAAGTGTCAATGAGAGAACCCATCAAACCCTCAACTACCCATGTTGAATTTTGTACCCAACCATTGATTTCTCCCAAGAGTTGGTTGAGGTAGTTAATGCCTTGGGAATGAAGAGGTATGGCTGTCCAAATTCGGGTATGGGTAAGCCACCCTTCATGGGAAATCGTGTTTGTCTCCTTGGGAAAGAAAGAGCCACGAAATTTCTCTCTAAGCCATTATGCAACCATCATTCTTCCTCCCTCACGAGTTTAGAGGTACCTGGGGCATCTTCCAGGCAGGTGGCAATGTTTTCTTCATTTTTCCCTAGTAGAGAAGGGCGTTTTCTGTGTGGTATACCAGTGGGGAAGAGGGGAAAACGAATGAAGGTTCAATAGAGACCGTGTTGGGCTGTTGAAGGCTGAGATATGTGGGGAAGAAATCGTTTTTCCCCCCTGTGATTGTTTGCCCATCCCACATTCCGTTTTTGGTTGGGAACGTTTTTGGGAAAACCCATGGCCGTCTTATTTGTAAATCCCAATGTCTAAAAATGTGTATCCCTGCCCCCTGTTTGTGCTTACTGTGTGAAAGCAGAGTATGTTGGGTATGGGTATGGGTATCCATGGCTTGGGCTTGAGCTTGAGTGCGATAATCCAGGGTTCAATTGTAGCTTGATAAACCCAATTATGGACTGGCTTGGCTCGGATGGAATGATTAATTGGTTATGAGAGAGTGAATGTCCCCTTCTCCTTGAAGGAATCATGCCCAGCTTGGGGGTGGCCTTCGGATGGACTCAGTATAAGCTGTCGAAGAGCCTATGGCTGGGTGGAACGTTGCAACGACATAGCTAGTTGCTTGGGCAATTGAAAAATGAAGATAAGTGTTTTTATGCCTCTATATTTAGTTTTTGCACTATATTAATTCAATCACTGTTGATATGTTGTATGCATGAGTAATGTGTGTGGATGTTTTAATTCCGCTGTGCATCATAATTGATCTGTTTTGCATCTGCACATTCATAATTTATTTATATGAATCTAACTATTGGGCTGAGTTCATGGGAAAGCCCTGAATTTGGCATCATGTACCCTGCCTTGCATTGGTTAAATGGGTGGGTACGTGACATGTAGGTGCTTGACATTTCACAAAAAACCTTAATCTAAAATAAATGCTTAGCTTTGACCTAGGAATGTTGTGAGCAGGGTGTAAAAATAGAGCCAAAAAAAGAAATAGCAGTCACTGAGACTAACTTGGTGGAAAACTTAGAGACTGGTAAAGGACTTAGAGTCCTCTAGGCTCTGACCTGTTGAACGTTGAAGCCATTCAAGCACCCTGACAACCCAAAATGTATATGGTCCCTTCTAATAGGCATTAATTTCTGTTTCAATATATCATTATCATTGTGAACAATATCATTGAAATTTCCTTGGGGCACTTCAACAGTTGCAAGTTGCAACACACTAATAGCTAAGCCAAATCCATTTTAGATTGATCAACCGGTGCATTTAATCAATATGTGCAACCCACCAAACCCTGAACCAAATGTGTTTTCAAAGTAAGAACCTTTATGTACTCGTGGAAATTCCACTCAGATCACTTCATTGAGCTCAGCCTCAAACCTATTTCAGATAGCTTGCTATTTCATTATTACCAAAGTCACCTTATCACTTCATAAGTTTCAATTCACTGAACTGCTACTAAATCTTGCCCAACGCGTTTCAACAATATATTTAAAGAGGCTATTGTTTGATTCAGAATATATCATAGTGTCATGTCAAACCTTTTTTCGGATCTCATGCAATATTGGCCCCTTGGGGTATTCCTTCCTTGCATACTTCATCCATGAAGGAAGTACATGTAGTCATATCTGGAAGATAACTGCTATCTTTCATGAGCTTAAACAACTTAATAGACTCATTAAGAATATCAACTTTCCAAAGTCCATCCATTGATGTGTTGTATGTAACATCATCAAGGTTACTCTGGAATCTCACAGAAGATCCGTTAATCTTTGTCTTTCCTGTGATGCTTACAAAGTCCATCTATTAATGTACTATATTGAACTAGATCAGGCCTGCAAGCTTTCTCCAACATCTCTTGAAGGATCTCCTTAGCCTTCTCTAGATTATTCACGTTGCAAAACCCACCTATAAGTGTATTATATGTGATATCACCAGGTTGATGGCCTATTTCAACCATAACATATAACAACTTCAACAGTGGAAAACTCTCATCAAATGACAAAACATGTGAAACGAGCCCAAAATATGGTATAAAAATGGCAAATAGGGCACCTCCAAGTCTGTATGTCCCATTATAGAAGGTCTCCAACTCCAAAGTTCCAACTCTAAACAATAGATAGAAATTATGTTACCCTTGAACTGCAATTGTGTGAAGAGGCCATCTTGTGCTGCATAGTGAAATTGTAGTTGAAACAGAGCGATGGAGTAGTTGTAGGCAGATCCTGGGTGATGGATGAGGCAGAATTAATATGCCGACAGCAAGGAGGCATTGCTACTCTATAACATTTTCCATAATCATGCCAATCCATAACATTGTTAAGCGTCTAAAAGATGTATAGAGATTTGAGTGCCTTCGTATAAATGCCTGTCTACCCCAATCCATGAATGGTCATTTTATGAGTCTCAAATTGTATGAGCACATCCATTTGTCATGGCAATATTTTCTTTAGTAAAGCCCACAAAACAAATTGGTTTGGCATTAAACACTTTACAAGATCCCAGCTTGAGTTTAAATTTGATGCTTAAACTTTTTGAATAACCTGTGAACAGTGTTTCTCACTATCTTCTGTTTTAATTAAATTCTAAAAACAAATGGACCTTTTTCTTTTGTTACTTGACCTAAATCTTGCATTATGTTGGCACAGACACTTCTTAATCTTTGATCATGACTGTTATTATGATATCACTTTGTAAAATTTCATGTTTTATAACAAGATCTCAGAAACTTAATTCAAACTTATTATGCTTCATTCCAGGTTACCTTGTTCCCATATGTTTTTGAGCATATTGCATTGGTTCATTTGGAAAGAGGCGACTAGGTGAACACTAAACATGAATTAACTTTAATTTTGTTGATTGTGGTAAGATTACATTTCAAAATTAACATTTAAAACTGTTTACTGTATCTGTGTATGAAGGTTTCTGCATTAGTGACAGGAGAGTTTTACATAAATAGGAAGCACTTTCCACGATTTGGGCGGCGATTTGTGTTTAATGCAGAGCTTTTTCTGAAGTGAGTACAATAGGGCTGAGCACCTGTACATCACTATCATTCACAGCCAAATAGTTCCTGGATGCCATGGGACCCAATTTTGAGATGATGATAGAAGTGCTTAACAGCTGCAATATAAGGAAGAAAGGAGACCATAAGGGCCCACAGCTTTCCCTTTGACAAACACTTTGAGAGGGAGGACACCCTTTGGAATGGGAAGCATAAAAGAGGCCCCAAGACAACTGTGAAAGGAATCATTACCGATTCAACTCAACACAACAACAAAAACAGTGATTCCTATCCTGAAACAACAAGGTAGACTCACCATGAAATTTCTTTCTGGTTGGAGGAGGGAAGCATCTTCACTGTTTCCCAATTTACTCAAGAAGACCATTTCCAAACACCAGAGGTGATGCATCTCCAACATAAACTTTTAACAAACACCAATTTTGTGTAATTTATTGGTAGGATCTGAACTGTTAAGCAACGTCTGAATCTTGCTACTCGCAGCAATTTTCCTATACTCTTTTTTGTAATAGTTCTCTAGTTTTACTGTGAAATAAAAACAGTGGATCAAGGACAAACTTGATATTTAAATTTGTACATTGTATCAACTAGATTGTGCATCTTATAAGAAAAAATTGGAAATGTAAACCTTTATGGAGTAATAATATGTCAATGTCTCTAAACACATTAATCACATTTTCTACCCATCAATAAATATAAGAACTTGATACTTCCAATCCAACCTATTAATTCCTTGTAAGTTAGGTCCATATATATTAATTCAAGAACATCTTTAGAAATGCACAAATGTACATGTGCATGCTTCCATAAGATTAATTCCTATCTCATGATATTTCAAAAATGCTCTACAAAGAGCATTACTGTCACATATACACTATAGCAATTAACAACAACCACATCCAGAATTACAGTCCACAAAATAATAAAAGGATATAACAAACTAGTAAATAAATAGTAAATAGTCTTAGATGGCAATTCATTGATTCTACCACGATTTCTCTAGAAAGCACTTCAGTGAAAAGCAAGAAAAGGCCATAATTCATTACAGTTATCTCAAATTCTATTGCATGCCAATTCACACAAATTTCCAGTGAAGGGAATGAAATCAAACATCATTTTTTTTCTGACCTAAACTAATAGTTCCATTTAAATCAGACGCAAGATGCATTGATATGATACATAGTAACTTTGGTGCAATACCCAAAGAACAAAATAGGACTAACTGGCAATTGAAACTACTAAATTTTTTCTGTTTTTAATTAACTGTTAAGCACTTCTACATGCGATTCCTTGGATAGAAGTTTGGATGAGGAATTGAAGCTATATCAAGGGGGAGTCACTACATCACTGCAATTGTTGTGCTGCTCTATTATGTGCACAAAAACATCATCTTTGTTTTTAAGCTTTTGTATACACAAAAACATCAGCTTTGTTTTTAAGCTTCTATATACACAAAAACATCAGCTTTGTTTTTAAGCTTCTATATACACATAACATTCATGTGCATACTTATGTTATGTGCAATTGCATACTAGATAAGCTTCATAATTATTTTGATGTTATATGGAATCTAGATACTAGATATGTTGTTCTAGGCTGCAACATAGATTTAAAAATTATTTCGAAGTTCTTATGTAAGTTCATCCCAGCTCCTTTTGTAAGTTCATCCCAGCTCCCGAAGACTCAAATTCCATTATTGCTTAGACATTGCAGGCAATAGCAGGGGATTGTTAAATCTGACTTTTCTCTTTTTATGAATCAAAAAATTGTATTTATACTTTTTATACTTGTCGTTTCTCTATTGTATATGGATTCTGGATCTGATTTTTTAAAATTCTGGCAAATCCATATCCAGATTTGCACTTGTATCCTGGAATCCTGGTAAGTGAAAGATACATATCCGGGGGCTCACCAGGGCTGTGTAAGCGATGTTGAGGAAAGAATATTGCATTATTACCTAGTTAGGGATCCAGAATATATATCTGCAGTTGCTTCAGCCTCTGTCTCCACTTCTACACTTGGAATTTACACATGGCATCAACACAGCAAATGGCTCCAACTCCACCTTATTTTGCGCTTTCCTGGGTGACACCTGAGGGCTCTCTATTTTATCCATAGGATATCTATTTTGTTCAGAACTCTATATTTAGTTAGTTTTTAGGAGGAATCATGGTATTTATCCAGGATAGGGGGTAGTATATGTTGAGATATTGTAACTTCAAAGAATATTATATTTGTACTTTATTATTCCGGAGATGTTTCATTCCTCCGTGAAGATCTTATTGTATATCCGGAGATGTTTATTCCTCTGTCGGAATGTGGTAACTCGGGTTATTAGACTTCCCTAGTGGGGGTCGGCCCTGTATATGTTATGTGGGTCAAAGGGTTATTAGACCACCCTAGAGGGGTCGTCCCAATCAGTTGTAGTGGGGTATTTAACCCATTGGTTAAATACGAGCCTACATGTACCTATGTAAAATACATGTCAGTGTAGTGTATAAATAGAGGAGGTGTGTTCCTCATTTGACACACACACTCACTTGAGAAAGGCGCACTTGTGGAGGAGAGGTTTGCTATGGTGGAGGAGGAGATCATATCTTTGGTTTGCATCTTTGTGTATTGCTGGTCATCTATATTGAGGAAGCTTTACTGGGTTTTCTACCCCATGAGGGTTTCCCAGGATAAATCTGTGTCTCTTGTGTTTATGCTATGCTTGTTGTTTCTTCAGTGATCCTGTATATGCTATTATTGTGAAATGGAATGTAATGCTGCTATTTTCAGTCTTAGCATATTAAATATTAACATGGTATCAGAGCTAACCTGAAGGAAGGCAAGGTATGGCACTTACGACACTTGCTTTACTTACAACAATTTGAAGGTTAGGGTTTTACATAGAAAAAACCAGTCATCGTGTAACTTTCGCTATAAATCCATTTATGCGAAGTTTCAGGGTCTGAAAAGTTTACAGGTCGAAGATAACATCCCCAGGTACGTTGTGTCCAAAGGGAACCCTCAGATTCGTTGTAATTTATGATTTATGATCAGTACAAGTTAGGGTTTCTGCCTCTTCCAGATCTCAGTCAAAAGCAGGTAACCTTGGAAAAAAGGTCATAACTTGGGCTAGGAAGCTCCAAATAAAATTTCGTAAAAAGTGACAGGTAGTACACAGACTGTACTATCTCAAGAAACTTTTTCAGAGGCCGAAGGTGAACCAGTGACACGTGGCATGCCACACAAGTTCGCTATCCTGTTTTATCCCATAAACAGGTGACGTTGCGACACTTGGCATAACTCTCTCTCAGAGAGTCCACTTGAGATCAGACCTATCAGGATAGAAATATAACAGGGCGAGATATCTCAGGAAAAGTTTTCAGAGGCCGAAGGTCAAACAGTGACACGTGGCATGCCGTACAAGTTCGCTCTCCTTTTTTATCCCATAAACATGTCACGTTGCGACACTTGGCATAACTCTCTCTTAGAAAATCCAATTGAGGTCAGACCTGTCAGGATGGAAAGATGACAGGTCAGGATACTACAGAAAACGTTTTCAGACCCTGTGGAGCAAAAATTTTAGAGTTATAGCATAAACAATTAGGTGCATATTTCTGTCAAAACAGAATTATTTTTGGAGCACCTTTATTCATGGCTTCTGGAATTTAGGGTTTCGGAGAGAGTTAGAATTTTTGGAATCAGAATCCACGGCTGGAAGCTCCTCAGAAAAATAAGTGTTTAGAGCCTTGGATCAAACCTTTTGATTGAGTAAAAGGGTGGCCTTCATCAAACCCTAGTTTGGGATCCTGTCAAGAATATCTAGAAGTTTGAAAGGCAATTTTGAGGGGTCAATTTTTGGAGATTTCAAAATTGAAGTATGCTAGTTTGATCAGCTTAGCAAGACACATCCTTCCATTCATTCGGAAGTGTGAAAGTCAAAGATTGAATTTTTAGGGTTTCTCTAGCAAACCCTAATCAAGCTCTAGATCAAGTTTCAGGGGGAGTTGAGGCTAAGGCCTTACATAAGAAGACTACAAGAAGTCTCGACAGGTATGACTTGAGGTTTAGGTATGTCTTGAAATCTAATTCTTGATTAAGTTCATAATGTGTTTGTATTCATGTTATTTATTAGTACAATCTTGATTAATGTTAGAATTGTCTTATCACCCTAGTAATAGTATGAATGCATGTGAATGATCGAAGACATTCATTGATTAGGTCTATATGATTGTACTAATGTATTATGGTGTTGTATGAGGTTGATGTCGTTTGCTAACAAGATACAGGTGCATCACAAAAGACAAATCAAGCTCCTTAAAACATGACAACATGAAGACAAAGACTCATCGATAATATTTGTTCTACTTACGAGGTATGTATGACTTTGTTATATTATGCTTAACCTATGAGACATGCAGGTTCTAGCTCAGGATCTCTAAATCATTGAAGAGATTGTTTAGGTATGTTGTACATAGCTAAGCAGATATACTAATCCAGGTATGTTTTCCTATGACAAGTTAGAATCTTACCTTAGGATCCCTTATATAAGTATACTTGGTATGATTGGTTATGCTTATTCATAAAGTTAGTAATCAAGGGTTTATGCATATTATGTCTCTTATCTTGATGATCTAATTAACCAGAAGAGTACTATGATCAAACAAGAATATGCAGAAGTAAAAGAAGACTTCCTTGAAACCTTGAATATTATCTATAATCATGACTATACATTTTCAAAGATTATTTAGAACTAGAATGTTTTGATAATATTGAGAATATACTAATGAATGTATGTCTGTGTATGAGGATGACACTAGTGCACACTTGAGCATGCATAGTGGTACAGAATGAATAGAAGTTCAAAAGACATATAGAAGATCAAGCGGGAGGCAACCACACAAACATAAAAGATAAGTATTTGAGTTGTTATTTGAAATAGTAAATGATATTGCTTGTATGCATATTTGTATTCCTAGAATATATCATGCTGAGTGTAAACATTCATAGAGCATTGAACAGTATACTACTAATATGCATATGATTGGTAAGTTGGACAAACATTCCATTGTTGCTTGTCTAGAATGAAACCTCTTTGATGACATGCTGAGAGCTGTGCACACTCTCAATAGTATGTTCTGGTAGAGATGGAAGGCATCTAGATAGCCACTGTATGCATACAGGATATGGGAAAATGTTGTGCCAAAGTATTGGTCAAAATAGTTACATAACTATGTAAATGATATCTGTATGCATAATAGGTTATCATGTCAATATGATTTGATGATTATGAAGTATTACTAATCATGTACTTAATTTTTATTTGTAGGAAAGATCATGATGAATGATGAAAACTGAACAAGCAATGGATGTTCAAACAAAAGGATTTACAAATCAAACACACTATAGAAGGCTTGTGAGAATCATGATAAGATGTTTGCTCCAAGTGGCTAGATAAGACCATTCTCTTAATGGTGTAATTAAAGAAGAAGTGTGAATCAGGTTCTATATGGGTACCCAGGATCGATAATCAATTGATGAGCTTAATGATCACCATGGGTGATGAGGATCTCAACCTTTGCTACAAGGTTGAATATTGTTTCTATACACAGACGATATGGTGCAGAAAGGAACCAAAAGTTTGAATTTGTAACAATGTACTAACCAAACCTCTACCGATCCAATGTACTAACCAAACCTCTACCTCAAGTAAAGTTTTCTGAGACAAACTTAATATAGTTCAGAAGGACCCTCCTCGAAAGGGGGAGTGATGTGATAACTCATGATGAGATTGCCTGCATCGACAGTGAGGTCGATAATGAGGATACCTATATTAGTGATGCCGACAAAGAGGTTGGTGGATGGTCCTTAGATAGGGTCAAAGGTGACAAGGGGATTGCATCATCCTTGAACATATGTTCTAAAGAGAGCCGTAGACATATGTCTTCGAGAATGAAGTCCTTGGTGGACATGATAGGATTGCATCATCCTCAAGAGAGCCGTAGACGTATGTTTTCGAGAATGAAGTTCTTGGTGAACATGTGAGGGGATTGGATCATCCCTGGACTTCAGTCCTAAAGAAGAGCCGTAGACGTATGTCTTCGAGAATGAAGTCCTTGGTGGACATGATAGGATTGCATCATCCTTAAGAGAGCCGTAGACGTATGTCTTTGAGAATGAAGTTCTTGGTGAACATGTGAGGGGATTGGATCATCCCTGGACTTCAGTCCTAAAGAAGAGCCGTAGACGTATGTCTTCGAGAATGAAGTTTTTGGTGAACATGTGAGGGGATTGGATCATCCCTGGACTTCAGTCCGAAACAAGAGCCGTAGACGTATGTCTTCGAGAATGAAGTTCTTGGTGAACATGTGAGGGGATTGGATCATCCCTGGACTTCAGTCCTAAAGAAGAGCCGTAGACGTATGTCTTCGAGAATGAAGTTTTTGGTGGACGATTGAGGATTAAGTCATCCTTGGACGTAGTCCTAAATGTACGGTTGAGGATTAAATCATCCTTGGATGTAGTCCTAAATGTACGGTTGAGGATTAAGTCATCCTTGGACGTGGTCCTAAATGTACGGTTGAGGATTAAGTCATCCTTGGACGTAGGTCCTAAATGTACGGTTGAGGATTAAGTCATCCTTGGACGTAGGTCCTAAATGTACGGTTGAGGATTAAGTCATCCTTGGACGTAGGTCCTAAATGTACGGTTGAGGATTAAGTAGAGTCTTAGTCATCACTGGTTCAACTTTGGCCTTTGAAAAGCGGACCTGTGAAAGTAGAGTCTGTTCCCTACCTATCACATTTTACAAAATTTCATTTGGAGCTTCTTAGCCCAAGTTGTCACCTTTTTTCCTAGGTCACCTGTTTATGACTGAGATCTGGAAGAGGCAGAAGCCCTAGATTTTACGGATCATATATCACAAATTACAAGGAATCAGATGATATGCTTCAGACATAAGGTACATGGGAATGTTTCCTTCGACCTGTAAACGTTTCAGATCCTGAAACTTTGCCAAAATGGATTTATAGCAAAAGTTCTACGATGACTGGTTTTTGCTATATCAAGCCCTAGCTTCCGATTTGTCGCAAGTGCAACAAGTATCATAAATGCCATAGCATGCCTTCCTTCAAGATAGCTTTGATACCATGTTAGTTTTTCATCATTTAATTCAATAGATCTAGGATCTTAACTGAAAGAACAATATGTACAACATATCAAGCATGAGAGACAAGAGACAAAAGACACAAAACATTTCACCGTGGAAAACCAAGAAGGTGAAAAACCCCGCAAGTTCCTCAGAGATAGAATAAGCATCAATATAAGGATCACCATGATCAAACCGAAGAGATAGACATCTTCAGTAGCATTCTCCTCCTCCACTTGTGCGCATCCTCCTCTTCTCTCACTAATGCGAAGTGAGTGAATAATAGAATGTGTAAAATGAGAGAGACACACTCTCTATTTATACACTAACATTCACTTGACCTTTACTCAACTAGGTCGGCCCCAACTTAACCACTTAACATAATACTAACTGGGCCGACCCAACTAGGGTGCTCTAATAACCCTTTGACCCACATGACTCATACAGGGCTGACCCCATCAAGGTGGTCTAATAACCCATCAAGTATAAGTCACGACACTTACAATATAACTTGCGACACTTGCAAGTACAACTGACGACACTTCCAATCCGAGGAATAATACATCTCCGTTGGGGATACAATAAAGTACAAATACAATATACAAGTGAATATCTTCTGAAGTTATAAATACATCAACATATATCATAAGCAAATATAACCCAATGTAATTTAACAATATTCACAACATCAACTGGACAAGAAAATGAGTATTTCCATTAATGAATAACAAGAAGTACAATATACGACCTCTTTTCGGCAACCAATCTGAACCAAGAACTGGGTCTCTCCACTTGTTCCTCCACCACTTCAATCCCCTATGCAATGGCAAACTCAAACTATGAAAGGATTTTGGTAGGTGAACATAAGGAGTTCACAACAACAAGGATCAATGAGTGTAGACTCAAGTCACGGCAAAAATCCACTAGAGTTATCTTGCTTTCTCCTTCTTCTCTCTTCCATACACCATAAGAGCTCAATATATAACCTTCCAAAGATAAGTGAAAGGTTGAATCAAGTCGTTTCGGGGTATATGGAGGACCAAAGGTCACCCTAAGACCACTTTCTAGGAGTAAAAAGTAATTTTCTATTGGTTTTTACCATTTTACTTGGTGTTCGCGGGCTATAGTGGAACAACTAGTGTATAGGAACAAAAATAAGGATTTGTGTGTTCCTAGAGGGAAAATGATAGATCTGAGTCAGTAAAATGGATCTTGAAGGCCAATGAATGCTAATGCTCACAAGGTGGAAAATTACATTGTAACAGATGCCCCCTAATCTGTGAGGTCAGAGAAGGTACTATGATGGGCGATATACATTATAAATATCAGAAGTGGAGTGATGGAGACACAAATGGAGAGAGTAGCTCACTCGTCATAATACAATAATATCTCTGAATACACGTCGGTACAATACAACAATCTGATAAAATGGCCATGATAGGAAACATATAGTGAATACATGTCATGAGTGATCATAGCCATGACCCATACAGTAAGATATGGTCTCCTATTGAGAAGGAATCAACCAGTGCAATACTGGAGGTACAAACTACTGATGTATGAGAATAAGCTCTCATGAGTATAGTCACGATCAAGAGCAGCATACTGAATGCTACTAACGTCTGGGGTCTTCTACATAAATCATCTGCGGTGTAAGTCCCATCAAGTGAATAAAGGTGTTGAGGTCGAACCTGATGTGACATCGTCTGATTACTGGTCAATGATGTATACCATTAATAGATGCGAGATAACCCACCAATAATGAAAATGGGCATCAAGGCACAGAGTACAATCCTCAAAGTGTGAATAGATGTGTTGAAGTCAAACACTAAGATGAATCCATCGATCAGGGGACATTGATGTATTCCCCAAATTGTCGATGGCGAGAGAACCTACCACTAATTACTGCAAGCCTCAAGGTACTCAACCGACTCTAAGTCTCAATTCCAGAATAAATCAGTTGAAGTTGACGGAATGAAACTCGCTAGAAGGAGGGAATTAAGGCATTCCCCATCAACTAGCATGAGGTAACAGCTACGCTGAAAGATTTGGAAGAACTCGAACGAATAGACTGACTCAATAAGGATGGCTGACATGCAATAGTCAAGAGATCTGAGGAGTGGCCGACTCTAGTTTCAGGACTTCCTTTGAACAAGAGCATGAATAGATGGATAGACTCATGCAACATGAACTCGAGATAACAACAAATGTGTGAGGCATGAGGCATCAACAAAAGGGCTCCATAGTGACTGGAAGCTTAACCAATCGGTGGAGTAAAATCTAAGAAACGAGTACAGCTCCTAAGGTCCTACTATAGTCCCGACTCATGATGAATTGAGTGAAATGAATGCTCTATTCAAAGGCGACACAATAGCTGCCAACAAAAAGAAGTAAATATTCTCCCGTACGGCTTTTTGGAATATTTGATTCTTTTGTTCTTTTTCATATTTGGAAAGCTTGAAAAAGAATAAAATTGCTTATAGTACAACAAGTGAGGGAACGAGTGTCAAATAGACAAAAGACTAGTCCCAAGTAGTGGAACATACCTATGATCTATGCAAGGAAGCATGTGCAGGGTGTGGACACTCAGGGGGGGTGTTCCCTCAAGGTCAAAAGGTCATCAAATTGCGAAAGGCAAATGAAAGCTCTACAGGGCTCGACAAGGGAAGTGCTCAGGCACCAGGCTAACAATTGAGTAAGCGGGAGCCGGCACAAGGCTCAAGCAGTAAGAAGGATGATGCAATGCAATCACAACTTGGTAAAACTGGGGGATTCCTGATGGGAGATGGCTAGCATAAGACAAAGTAGAGTATGAGTCTTTATCGCAAAGTCATGGCATAACTACAAAGGACTCCTGATCCTATGGAGAAACGACGGCATGGGCGCCAAAAGGAATAACAAGGCTCTAACTAGGGAACCCATGTTCGGACAAGCCCTACCACTAAATAATGACACTTCTATAACAATGTGAAGGTTCCGTGTCGGTTACAAAGCGGGGTCGCACCTTGGGTTAATGACAACTGGTCAAAGGTCAAATGCATAATGTAGGTGAAAATGACGTCTAACCTATATGATGGGTGTGAAATATACCTATCGTAGGCGTGAAACGGTTAAAAATTCAACTCTTCTCAGAAATATCTGTTCAAAATAGCGATCCAAGACATTTCATTAGTTCGAAATAGCTTAAAATGGTGAAAACTATAGAAAAGTGGGTTTGTAAAACTATAAATAGTAAAAATAAATTACTATTTACCAATTCATTTTCATTTTCATCCAAATAGTGGTTTTGGTTATTTTTCACCTCCAAAGTTCAGTTGTTGATTCTGGAAGCTGTGGGAATCCATTTCACGAACCGTCTGGAGAAGGTTAGTCATATCATCCCCCTCTTTCATTTGGTAGCTTTTATTTCAGTTTTAAGTGGTCCAATTTTTTTATTGGGAAGCCCTACTTCTCCACGCCGCTGTACACGAGCTATAGTTTTGCGGGTCGCAGGTAGGGCCTTCAAGTGTTGACAGCGGGTACACTCCTCTGTTTTCTCAATTTCCTGCGGGTACGATCGTGAGTTTGGTGTTTTGTATATTAAAAGCTAAAAAATCTTTTGTTTCTTCCTCCAAGATGGTTCTAGAATGGAGTGAAAGAGAGAATGATGTGGTAGATGAGATGGTTTGCCAAGACTTGCCTACGCAACAAGCATTACAAGCGTGTGGGATTTATAAATTCTGGAACATTGGGGGTTTAAGGGCCCAAAACTGATTGCTCCATTGGTTGATAGACTACAGGGACGTAGATGCACAGAACTTCAACATGGATGGTCAAACACTCTCCTTAGAGGTGGATCACATATATTTCATTACAGGGTTATCCTGCTGAGGGGAGGTGGCTAGCCTTCGATCTTGCACTGTTGGTGGTGGGATCACCATTCTTGACTACATAGAGTGGTATTGTCCTCCCAGCACCCAAAAGGTGGGGAGTCAGGTACCCATTGGGGCCATAGTCAGTTTGAGTATGAAGATCATAGTTTCCGCTCTCGCTAGGATCACAGGTTCAGCAGCTCTACACCAGGCCTCAAGGCCGATGATGTTCTATGCCTTAGAGTGCATGAGGCTCATAGTATTTGACTGGTGCACAACTTTACTAGCGTCTATGAAGACCCAATTAACGGAGTGCAGGAGTGGGCAGGAAAAGAACTTCGGATATGGAGGTATACTATGCATCTTTTTCTTCGAGAGAGTTCCAGGGCTCATTCCGAGGGTTGAAGTCCCTCTGCATAGTCTCTGTGACCCAGCCTTGACCCGGTGGGCTGATAGACTGATGCGACAGGGTGGTGGCCGATAGGCATCACCATATATAGATGAGTTCTTTCACTGGTGGGATCGGCATGTCATTTCCATTGACGACTACCCATATGATGGGATAGACTTCCATCGCGATTGCGACATGCCGCTTCCTCTAGGGGCTACGTTTGGAGACATCAATATGTTACTCTTTTTATGTTTTGTATATTTTATTTTTTGGGATTTTTTATTATATATGAAAATGCAAAAATATTTTTGGTGTAGTATCACATATTGACATTCCACTATTTGCTCGCAGATGCTGGTCCGCGAAGACCAGAGGGCTTCCCGAGACATCGTCAATGGGGCAGCGGTGGAGAGGTAGCTACCGCTGCAGCAGAGCGCACATTAGAGACCATATGGGTCAACCTGTCTTGCATGACCAATAGGGTACCCATGATTGAGGTGGAGCATCTGCCAGAGGCGATGCAACGACATGTTGTGGGAGTACCGGGCACCTGGGTGTGAGTACTGTGGCGCATAGCCCAAGTAGTTCACTACTACTATTAGACACATCCTGCCGAGGCAGCTAGGTCTCCTCCTAGGGATTAGATATCTCAGATTCCCATATTTTGTATCGATTATGTATATTTTTGAGATCTACGGGCTCCAATTTTGTACCGTGACACTACCTTTTTGGACATGTTATTTATATAAAACTATGATTCTCCGATTCTACTATATGTGTATGTACAAATGTGTGAATGAATGTTTATTTGTGTGCTTCTTTTATTGATGTGACAAATGCCAATCTAAGACATAATTAGCATATGCATCAAATACATGATTAAAACATCTTGGAACATGAATGTATGTAATGGAAACAAAATGATGCTCCAAGAGTCTTACCCTTAAGAACCTCTATAGCAATGTAGGATCCCTCACGCGATACCGGTCATTCAATTGAGACACAACTAGTTGTGAATCTAGGCGGACCTCTAAAGACTAGATACCATGCGAAATTTCATCCCGAAGTAGCTCCACTACAACACTGTAGTCAGCCACATTGTTGGATGTAGGACTGAGACAGGCACCTCCCGAAGACACAATCTGATGGTCTAGTGAATAAATAACCCACGCGGTAGAAGCGAGTCGATGTGTATGAAGGCTAGCACCATCTGCGAATACTAAGAACACAGGAGATTCCGCTAACATCTATCAACCAAACGGAAGTGAATCAGCAGATCCGAAAAACCAAAAGAAGTCTAAACTATGTACAGAAGCAGCTATACAATAGTATACAAAAGTATTAGCTCAAGCTAAAATCTCAAGCGTAATACCGCTTGAGGTAGAGCCCATTTCTAGGCCCCTTCAAGGCGTTCCCCTCATAATCTTCCAATTCGTAGGCTCCTTTCTCAAGGACACGCCTCACTATGTAAGGACCATGCCACATGGCGTTAAACGTGCCTGCCCCAAGGGGTTCCTTACCTTGGTCATACAAGAGGACCAAGTCACCTTCAGCATACTGTCGGGGACGGATAGACCTATCATACTGAAACTTGACACAACGTTTGTTGGCATCGATAGCCACGATGACATCTCGATGCTGCTCGTCAAGCTGTTTGAGGTGGATCAAACGTTGCTCAACATCCGACGTATCAGGAGGGAGCTCTATGGCTAGTTTTAACGAAGGGATTTCGCATTCAATCGGTAATATAGACTCCACAACATGTACTAGCTGGAATGGTGAGAAACCAGTGGTAGTCTTAACTACGGTTTGAAATGCACACAAAGAAGGATATAACATAATATGTCAGTTGCTCTTGCTTTGCTGGATGGTACGTTGGAGAATGGTCTTTAAGGACTTATTGATTGCCTCAACTTGACCATTCGCTTGGGGGTAGTAAGAAGATGAATATTCTTGACGAAACCCAAGCTTGAGTGACAAATCCGCCATTATCTTGCTTTGAAAGTGACTGCCATGGTCAGTGACAATCTCTTTCGGGATACCAAATCGAGCAATAATATGATTGAACACGAAGTGGGCTGCTGTAGCACCATCGGATTTTACGGTAGGCATGGCCTCATCCCATTTGGAAAGTAGTCCACAGCCACTATGATATGGTGATTCCCCCCAGCCGAAGCTGGTTTGCAATACATGAAATCCACCCCGCACTTAATGAAGGGACCGACGGTGACGACCGGGTGAAGGGGTGCTGGATGCGAGTATATATTCTGAGAAAACACCTGGCAAGGGTGACATCTCTTCACAGCATTCATATAATCTTTAAATATTGATGGCCAGAAGTAACTTGCTTGCATGATGCGTTGGGTTGTCGTAAGCCCTGATAAGTGACTACCACACGCCCCGTTGTGGCAGTCATTCAACACTAACTCCACTTCTTCGTGGGTCAAACAATGACGGAGGATAGAGTCCTTTCCTCGACAATATAAAGTGTCACCGACGATGACATGATGTTTTGCTTGGTGTCTTACACGCCGTCGTTCATCCTGTGAATAGTGCGAAGGGAACTTCAAAGTTTGGAGATATATGATGATATCCCCATACCAAGGGTCCGCTGATGAGATAAGGAATAAATGCTCATCCACAAAGGAATCTTCATGAACGATGTCCTCATCAAGTCGTGGAAAATCTGACACGAGCTCAGCGAAAACCAAGTATTTCACCGACTTCGTTGAAGCAAAATCGAGATCAAACTCCTAAAGAATCACAATCCATTTATTGTACTTCCCCCCTATGAGACGTCGTAATAGAACGAACTGAAAAGGATTGATATGTGCTATAACCGTGGTTTTCCTAAGCATGATGTAATGTCGTAAACATTGGACTGCATGGACAGTCGCAAGTGCCAACTTGTCCACATGAGTGTATCTCAACTCAGCGTCTACTAAATTTTGACTAAGATAATAGATGACATGCTCTTGGAGCGCATCATCTACCTGAACTAAGACCATGCCAATCGTCTCAAGAGACGCGGCCACATAAAGTAGGAAATCTCTAGCAAAGTCGGGTGGAATAAGCAGAGGGGCCGATACTAAAGCTTTCTTCAAATTGTCGAAAGACTATCGGGCTCGCTCATCCAAGATAAACGGTGTGTCCTTCTTCAATAGGCGCAAAAAACCTTTGCTAAGACTGGCATAATTCACTAAAAAGCGTTGTAGAAAAATGGCTCTCCCTTGGAGGCTCTGAAGTTGAACTATGTTACGCAGGGGAGGAAACCGAAGTATTGCCTCAACCTTAAGAGGATCGACTATTATACCCTCTTGTGAAACTATGAACCCTAAAAGGTGACCCATTCTCACAAAAAAGATGCACTTATTGGGATTCAAATGGATCTTGTAACATCGACATCTTTTGAAAACGAGGCGAAGGTGCTTGGGGTGGTCCACTCTCTTACGAGAATGGCCTGCAAGATCGTCCAAGTAAGCCTCCACTATACGTTTAAGGTCGTGAAACGCATAGTTCATAGCACGTTGAAATGTAGCTCCGACGTTTTTAAGGCCAAAGGGCATTTTCTGGTACGCAAATGTACCCCAAGGACATATGAAAGTCGTTTTATGTTGGTCCTTGGGCTTTATCAGGATCTGATTATATCCGGAAAAACCGTCCATCAATGAAAAAACTTTGCTTCCCACACACGCATCCAAGAGTTGATCTATGAATGGCATAGGGAAGTTATCTTTCAGACATGCGCGGTTCAGATCTCTAAAGTCTGTGCATACACGGATGGTTCCTTGCTTCTTATCTACAGAAATGGGATTCAACACCCATTCAGTAAGGGGAACCGGGTATATGAAACCAGCTTTAAGTAGCTTCTCCACCTCTGCCTTGATTGCGGCTTCCTTTCTAGGATTCATAGCACGAAGTCGTTGCTGAATCAGCTTGGCATTGGGATATGTCTTAATCTCATGTTTGAAGATACTATGGTCTATTGCTGGCATCTCCTCATATGACTAGGCGAAAATGTCCCAAAATTCCTTGAACAGTTTGGTGTAGATAAGGATCTCCTCAGGAGAACAATCAGCACCTATATAAACATTCTCTATCTTCCCGGGTGTGCGATAGATGTTGATCGGTATGGTTGGGGAGATATTGGCCATATTCCCCTCCGCGTAAATCCCATGTGAATCCAAAGGAGCCACAGGGTGACCAACCTTCTCTGCAAGAGTCGTCCTAAACTCTTCTTGCTCAATGAGATTGAGGTTAGGAAGAAAATAAGATCGATGATGTAAATATTCCCAAGGCCTCTCACTACCACACATGGCCTCAATGATGGCTTCATTTGAAGGAAAAGTATCATCAAGACAATCGTGCGAGCCAGACGAGTCGGATGCCCATGTCGGCAGCATAACGGGATCTTCCTCCTCTGTCCGTAAAGAGGGTGGATCTAACTCTGCAGTGGCATGTTGAATTTCACAGTATGCAAGCTCAGTTGTAGATAATGACATAGCCATTCCAACGTGCGAAATGTCTCCAAACGATGTACTCGTGGATGGTACAGTCCACGAATCATTAAAATACGAAGTCCAGAATGGTACATTATTCAATGAGGAGGATGCACTATCGGAAACGGTTCCAATAAAAGCAATTGGTGCAACAAAGTCGAATGTTCCGAACAAGGATGAATACAATCCTACACCAATGTTCCTAGTTTCCAGATGAGAATCCTTGATATGGGGAATGACAATTCTCGGTGATGCTACGGAATTAGAACTAGGGATGTCTAGCTCATCGACCGTCATGATTCTACCTTCATGAGGAAAGCAGATAACTCTAAATACGGAGGATACGATCGCTTTCATTGCATAGATCCAATTCCTTCCTAGAATAAGGTTGTAGTTGATGGGCGCATCAACCACCTCCATTTCAATAGGCACGGATTTCCCACCCAAGTGGACCTCAAGAGAAGGGATAATACCATGCGGCCTAAATGATCGATCGTCGAATGAAGTTAGCATAGTCATAGATTTAGACAGGGGAGGAGAGCCAAGAGATTTCCAGCAATCCAACGACATTACCGATGTGGAAGCACCTTCGTCAACCACCGTGCGTTTAACAAACTTATCCAAGCACCTTACATGGATTTGAAAAGCAACATGGTAAGGTAAGCGAGACTAGACATCAATACTGTCGAATTTAATGACGTTAGGTCTGTTCTTATCTTGAACTCCCAAAGCCGATAAAAGGGCATGTTGTTGTGAACGACATGCCTGTAACACCTCAAGAGCCGACATAGACCACAGATTTTGACCCAAATCTTCTACAATAGAGTATTTTTGGGCGGCTCGAGCATTTAGATTGTGTGCCGAGCGCTTAAGAACACCTTTCGGTATCCGCGGCATAGTAGTGGGCTTCTCTATATCTAGTGAAATGCCAGGAGGAGGAGGAGGCTCATTCCCCATATTAGGTTGTGGTGCACCATAATCGCGTTGATGAGTAGTAACACTAACCTAATATTGGACCATGTTCACGCATCCATAGCCACCAGCATGAGAAGGAGACATTTTAGTTTCATTAGTCCCATATCCAGTAGCAGGAGCATTCGATGCCATATTCTGATGATGCGGAAGGGGATCTTTCAACATAGCTAGGCTCTGTGCAAGATGCTTCGATGCTTCTTCAATTCGAGGACACAAGTGATTTAGGTGATCCTCCCCACAAAGTTTGCAAGGGAATTTCACTTTACGTCTCAGCTTACGGTCCCCACCATCATTTCCGCCATCCCGAGGAGGGTTGGAGTTCTCTTTCCTACGAGTGTTTCGATTAATTCCATTCTTCGAATTATTCCCACCCTTACGGTGGTTTCTCCCCTTCTTCTTTCCACCAGGTTGTTGGTTACCTGATGGGATTGTCGTCTGTATAGAATGAACATCGGACGATTGGGTAGGAGTGGACGAGGCGTGAGCCTGTCCGGCAGTAGACTGACTAATAGAATTTTTTTTCATTTGATTGGTTACCAAGCCTACAGGTTGAGTACTTGTGGATCCCACAATGCCATCAACATGTGGTCCAGGAACAGGCTTGGCTTCATGTCATGAACGCGATGCGTCAAGGATGATATCATACATAATGCCCAATTGAGCATAGAGTAAATATAGTTGCTGGGATTTGAATATAGCTTGTTCCTCCGTCAGAATGCCGGACACCGAAACATCCTTAGATATATATGGAAGCAAAGACTTGAGGAACCATTCCAACATAAACTCTAGAGGAATGTTGGATTTCACTAGCCTCTTCTGTCAACGCCATTCTTGAATATGATTGGATATGTGCATGGCCTTATTCTGGCGAAAGGTAGATAAAATATCGGTGCCAGTATCTTAGAGAACCGACAACTTGAATTGATTCAAGAAAACCAAAGATATCTCATTAAAACCCCTGTAGGTGCCCCCAGCAAACTCAACATACCACTTCGCGGCTACCCTCGTGAGGGTGAGATGAAATAGTCTCAGATGGATAGAGTCATGATTTAATGAATTCAAGGAGCACCAAAGGTGAAAAGTTGTAACATGATCACCTGGATCCTCACCACTCTTCCCTTTGAAATTCGGAATGTCGGAAGGGAGCTTGGCAGGGACTGGAGGCAAAGAAGGATCGTGACACACCGGATCATTCATGAGCTTCAAAAGATCGGGTAGGTTCAGACGAGCAAGAAACAGGAGCAGTGGCTATGAAGTTGGATTAAAGGCTCCCAAAATAGGTTGTCCTTGCAGACCGTAGGGATGATACGAACCATGACCATGACCATAGGGATGATAACCGCCCCCACCTTGACTTGTATAAGGGTATGAAGGCATACATGTGTTGTGAGTACCATGGTGAGGAGGGTTGTAATAAGGGCCATAACCAGCTGCATTATAAGAAGGATTGCCACCATATTGATGGGGCATATATGTGCTAGTTGTAGCAGGAGCAGTTGAGTAATGACTTTAATTATAGGGTACGTTTCCACCCCCAGTATTAGGAATGTGGACACCCCCAACATTGGGAATGTGCCCATTTCCAGTGTTGGGAATGTGCCCACCTCCAGTGTTGGGAATGTGTCCACCCCAGTGTAAGGTATGTTCCCTCCTCCCGCGTTGGGAATGTGCCCACCCCTAGTGTTGAAAATGTGCCCACCCCCAGGGTTGGGAACATGCCCACCCCCAGTATGAGGAATGTGCCCACCCCCTAGTTTTGGGAATGTTCCCACCCCCAGCATGAGGAATGTGCCCACTCCCAACGTTAGGAGGGGCATGCTGGTTAGCAGTTGTGGTCGTAGTCATAGGTATATGTGTAGAAACATGCGCATTACGTTGTGTAACGTGAGCCCTGTTATGTGAAGTGTTCCCACTAAAATGAGGGGCAGTCCTAGGACGTGGTCCTCCCCCAACAACCATAGAATCTGAAGGGACATGACCAGACGTAAATTGAAAAGGAGCAGAAAAGGTCATGCCACCTCCAGGCTGAGCGGAAGTGGATGTGCCGCCCCCGGAGGGAGCTGAAGAAGTTGTGCCGCCCCCGGAGGGAGCAAAATGGGTGGCGCTGCCCTCGGAAGGGACAGTGCCGGTAGCTCCAAGGCTAGTATTAGATTGACTACCCGATGAAGTGTACGTAACAGTCGAACTAAGGATAGGCATACCAAGTGAAGAAGGATTAGTGGTCGAGGGGTTCATGGTGTCATTAATATCTGGCATCCCATATCGGAATCCTTGTGGGTATGTATCATAAGATGGATTTGTCTTCGGGGGTGGATATGGCCCAAAATTTGCAAAAGTGATGTGTGGGGGTGAACCTTCTCCTCCAAGTTCCCTAGGAGTGGAAGGAATGGGCTTTCCATTGACATCCACCGACGGAGTCACGGGAATTCTTCCTGGTGTGCCAGCTGCAGAAGTCACAATGTAGTTGTGACATTCTTCGTAATTATCAAAAGTAATGGAGGGGATCCTCCGGTGTCTCTTATGAAAAGGACGTGTTACCTCGTCAGCTGGTAAACCAGCTAAACGACGATACCAGTGGAGAGGTGGATCTTGCTCCATGATAACTCCAAATAAATAGAACTCCTCCTAACGGTCAACTATCGATCAAAGAACACACACCTAAGAAAACTATAGCCAAATGCACATAAACAGGACTGGCTCAAGGGACCTCCCGACACTAGAGCTGGTATGTCTTGCCTAGGAGAGGCTTGAGACTCCCAAACTATAATCGGAGGTAAAAAAATCAGTTATAAGGGTTCCCAAACTTCACTACGTGCACAGGGTCAAATCCCTATAGAACAGGAAATTGTGTTGTCCAACCCCTATCTGACTCAGGATACACACAGTATAACCACTGCAAGCACCCTATGCGATACCTAGGTAAAGCAAATAAGTTCACCACAATATAACCAATGCTCAGGGGAACAGTCGCAGGTGGGATCCTTCGTATGGGCAGGGTAGCTAAGCCCGAAACTCAAGAGGTGCAAATCCCTCAAGAGCCCTTGTACACGAACAAATCCTGGAAATATATCCCACATTTAGCCAGTATTAGAGGGTTATCTCTGCAACCAACCTCCCATGACCTCGTGCTTAACTCTGGTTTTAGTAGAGCTTCCTGAGAACACTAATGTATATCATGGGTTTCACCACTCCCTGGTTAGACACATAATGTTGGTTCAATAGTCTTTGATTGTTAACTCACAATGATCTATTCCAAGACTCTAAACCTAAGCTAGTTGGTGCACCCTATAAAATAAAAATCGTTTCTAATCAATTTTAAGATTAAGCATTGATTTTAATGGCTGTAATTACTCAAAGGATATGGTCGTGAAATTGATGATGTATAAGACTCAATGGTATGCACAACCGAAAAACACTAGACTCATCTAATCAATAAAAGAGCATGCCACTAATATGACAATTAATCCAACAGTTCGAAATAAAATGAAATCTCTTTAACGTCTCAATGCATAAGCAAGTCCTAGATTAAATCACAAGCACTCAGATGTAAAATGCAGTACATAAATCAAATATTTTTGTATTTTCACTTATAAATGAAAGGAAAATGCAAAACAGTGTTTTTATATTTTTTCAATATAATGAAATGAAAAAATGCAAGCAAAATCTAACTATTCAGTAAAGAAATGCAGAGCATATCAAATAGACAACCCAGCAAGACCCAAATAGTAAGATTCAGCCAAGCTAATGAGCTATACAACAAGAAATTGTGAAAAATCTAAAAGCTCAAAAACTAAAAGAAAGAGGAGTTTCTAGTCACAAATTGGGCATGGAACAGTTAGGGAACAGGCCAACTAAGACTCGTGAATGCTCAGAATCAACCCAGCAAACACCCAAGGCCAAAAATCAAACAATACCGAAGTTGTACGCAACTGTTCCAAGAACAACTGCGGGTAGATGCGATCTATAGTTCAGACAGAGGCGGGTAGAAGCGGTCAAAACAAGGTTGACTCGCGTACAGGGAAAATAAAATGAGCCCGAAAAAGGTCAAACAACCCAGAAAAAGCTATTTTTCTACTGTAGATCCCGACGGCCAACCCATGACACAGAAGCTCAACAAACAACAACTCAAAATAAGGACAAATGCCTAAAAATACCCAAAAATGGATGTTCTCTCCAGCAGAGTCGCCATTTCTGTTACGGAGAAAACTTCCTATGGCTTGGGGTAGACCACAATAGACATCTTACTACAAGAAAATAACTCAGTTCCGAATGCAATGCTATATAAATGACAATGCCAAGATAATGGAGAGAAGACCAACCTTCAACCGGATGTTCGAAGTAGATCCCCGTTGGGCTTTCAACTTCTACACTTGAACCTGCAGATTAGTCTCAACAAAAAGTACAAGCAAGTGCATATAACATCTGAAAGAGATTAGCATAATCAATAGCATGATCCATGATATCATAAGCAAATATAATCCAATGTAATTTAACAATATTCACAACATCTATTGGACGAGAAAATGAGTATTTCCATTAATGAATAACAAGAAGTACAATATACGACCACTATATGACCTCTTGCTGGCAACCAATCTGAACAAAGAATTGGGTCTCTCCACTTGTGCCTCCACCACTTCAATCCCGCATGCAATGGAAAACTCAAACTATGAAAGGAGTTTGGTAGGTGAACATAAGGAGTTCACAACAACAAGGATCAATGAGTGTAGACTCAAATCATGGAAAAAATCCACTAGAGTTATCTTGCTTTCTCCTTCTTCTCTCTTCCATACACCATAAGAGCTCAATATATTGCCTTCCAAAGGTAAGTGAAATGTTGAATCGAGTTGTTTCGGGGTATATGGAGGGCCAAAGGTCACCGTAAGACCGATTTATGGGAGTAAAAAGTAATTTTCTATTGATTTTTACCATTTTGCTTGGTGTCCGCGGGCTATAGTGGAACAACCTACGTGTACGCTATCTATAGAGGAACAACTAGCGTACAGGAACAAAAATAAGGATTTGTGTGTTCCTAGAGGGAAAATGATAGATCTAAGTCAGTAAAATGGATCCTGAAGGCCAATGAATGATGATACTCACAAGGTGGAAAATTAGGCTGTAACATTCACCTATTCTATTTAATCCTTTTTTTTTCTTCCTCCCCTGGTGAATATATACCTATTAGTAACCACGAGTTTGATTGGATGAAGAAAAAGAGTAGGCGAATGAAACGAAGCTTGGGGGGCATGTATCCAGCCTATGGACATCATATTGGAGGTAAGTCGTCAGCTTCTTATGCTGAGGGAAAACTTCCAACATCTAGATATCATGTTGGGAATAAACCTGCCAATGGGAATTATACCGAGCATAGCTCATTTTCTGTTGTAATCTCGTTAAAAAATGAAGCAGATATTTGATCATTCTTCCAACCTATCTTCGACCTCGTTAAATACAATAAGATGGTATTGAGTTTACTTTTCACTTTTTTCGTGCTTTGGTTGAAACATGAAAAGTGGTTTGAGCTTACTTTTTACTTTTTCGTGCTTCGATTCAAACATGAAAAATATTCTGAGTGATTTTGATACGATTCTCGTGCTCGGTAAAAAATTGAGTAAAAAGGTGTGTCTAACGATTATAGGTTTATCACTTTATCCAGCCTTGATAGACTACTTCCGGAAAAGGAACTATGTCGGGTTTACTTTTTTCTTTCTCGTACTCAGTCAACAACCATGACAAATTTATTCATGGAGTTCCCTTTAAGTTCTTTTTAGAATCCTTACATATGAAAATATTGCTGAGTGAACTTGTTTCTTTCATGCTCGTCAAAGGATTTTAAAGGACGTCTATCTGGAGGTAGTTTATCCATTTTTCGGACCATTTGGACTTTTTACAAAAAATGAATACTCTAGTCAATCATGATTAGAAGAGATCTCTCTCATGTTGTTTTATCATTTTTCGGGTGAGGAGACCAACTTTTACGAAAAAAAACCATTAGGAGTCTTCTTTTGATCGTTTCACACTCTCTAAATGTGAAACATCGTCGATTTTACCTTCTTCGAACTCGTAAAATTATACATGGAAGGACCCTTTTTTGGGACTGAACTCCTCCTTTAACAGGTTCGCAAAACATGTGATATTGGACTCATCATATGATGAGTTGCATCAGGCGTTTGTTACCCTCTTCCAGCTCGTTAAAAATAAAAGAGGAACTCATCCATCATGATGGGGAAATTAAGGGAATATGAAGATGTATTTGATTCTGTATTAATGGCAGCTTAAAATAACCTTTGAACATGGTACCTATCTACATTCCAGTCAAATAGTTGGGTAGTCAGCTTGTCTTCAAGTCATACCAATTCCATGAGTCATTCTACTCCTTTGGGTACTCCGAAGAATGATTTATTCATTTCTTGCATTATGTCTTGATCTCTACTATGTTGAGTCAATGCTTCTAAGTTGAATTTCATGTCATTCAATGTTCAAAGGAATTCTTTGGCCGGAATCAACCTTCGAAGTCATTAAGCCTTCCATTGTGTCGGTCATCCCTGTTTACGATTACAACTTTATGTCAGTTCACACTCATTTTACCTACCATCTTATATAACTTCCTATGTTAGTTTCATGTCGATGATGTGGGATACATCATGGCCCTCCTTCGACAAGTCTATTCCTATCAAAATCATCTCATCATCCAGGAATTAGACTTATAAACTAGTCAGTACCTTGGAGCCTGCATGCCTCAATGTCATGTTTCCTTTCCTTTAAAAGTAGGTTTCCATCATTGACTTCTGATCGAATGATTCCACCTATGTTCGACTTCAACTCACGTATTCACATTTTTTTGGGATGTACTAGTGATACCTTGGGGATGATTGTTATCATTGGTGATTTCCCTCGCACATGTTAACGGTTCACATCATTGAACTGTAATCAATTGGTTTCTACCGTGTTCAACTTCAACGCATTGTAATCACATGGTTAGATTTGGATCAATTTGGGAACGGATAGAAGACCCTGGGTTTTTTTGATCTCTTATTATTACACCTAGGTTGCGATGGAGTTTTTTAGTAGATTCCCACATAGATCATATGGTGGGGACCTAATTGATGTACTGTCACACATATCCACTCTTGTGTTGGTCGTCGTTGTGTCATTATCTCATCATGGATCTACACTCATATCTAGTAGCCATGGTTTTGTTCAGTCATTCAGATATGAATCCACATTGTATTTTGGTGGCGATATTGTGAGTCGTAATGTATTGGTCGGCAGCAATATTGTGAGTCATTGTGATGATAAAATTATTGTACTGCAAAAGATCCTTGTTTATTGTTGATAGATTTCCAACTGACGGTTCCTTGCCTCTATCCTTTAGATTTTATCGGCACCAAATTATTTCACCTATCCTGTTACTCTAGCTTCATACTTTCGGATGCATTCTGTTACACGGAATTTTTGTACTCGTCATAATTTCCGAACCATGTATAATTTCTCCTTGCCTAAATCCCTGAGGTACTTGGCCAAAGCTCCTTGGAAGAAGAGCCCTGAGGTTTTTTCCCTTTAAAAACCCCTTTTTGACTGGGTGATGCATGTTTCCTTCTAGCAGAGTGCGTCACTCTCCACTGACGCACTTTGTATCACTATAGTGTGAGTCACTGATGCACTTTTCTTGTGTACAGGGTTCTTCACTGCTTGCATGAATGGAAAAAAGAGAATTTTAGAGAATTCTCTCGAAAGAGACCCTCGTGGAGGTTTATCCCTTCCATTTAGGGTGGATCTCAATCACCTCCCATCTTAGTAGGATCCCACCTCCTCATCTCTTTTGGCCTATAAATGAAGCTCCTCCTGATGCGATAGGGGGTTTGAAATGAGGGCCTCCAAATGTTGGAGAAATTAATCCAGGAAACCATTCTTCCATGATTGGAAAATTGAGGCAAGGTTCCATTGGAAAGGAACTTCAACACCAAGGCTTCATTGGTTGTAATTCTTTCCTCTATTTTAATTAATAGATCAATGTCTTCCTTTCCCATAAATGATATGTAATTTCTTTTATAGTATTTCTCCTTGGTCAATTGCTTAGATGTATCATGTTATGTTGTAGTTTCTTTTCTTTGTCCTTTTGAATCTTTAGCAGGTAATCTCTTCATCAACAAGCAGGATTTTAAAAGCTTCAAGCCACGAGGATAACCTTCGTAAATAAGGTTTGGACTGGACTCTTTGCATTCAAGTAATTTGATAGATCTATGGAAATTTTTTCATTCATGTTTTGCTTTGTTCTAGATCTGAACCATTCAGACTAACAATATCGGTTGGTGTCCACACCTACGGATTTATCCATTAACACCTTCCCTTTAATATCCTCCTTGCCATATTCATGATGGTTTTATTCTTGCATTCTGCTACACCATTCTGCTGAGGTGTATGTCTTGTAGTGAATTTCCTCTTGATTCCATGATATTTGCAGTAAGCATGGAAATGCTTTGAATCATACTCTCCTCCTCTATCTGATCTCAAAAATTTGAAATGCTGGGCACTTTCGTTTTCAGCCAAATCCTTAAATTCCGTGAACTTGTCAAAAGTTTATGAATTCTAATGAAGGAAATACACCCATGTTTTTCTACTGAAATCATCAATGAATGTAAGAAAATAATAGCTGCCACCAAGTGACTGATTCTACATTGTACCACATATATTAGTATGAACAAGTTCTAGAGGTGCATGTTCTCTTTGATACATACCTTTAGGGAAACTATACTTGTGCTACTTTGTAAGGATGCAACACTCACATGTGCTTGATGGTTCCTTCATAGGGGGTAATATTTTAACCATATTTTTCTATTGCAAAAACTTCATACCAATAAAGTGAAGATGTCCATATCTAAAATGCCATAGCTAATAATCATCCATGCATGTTTCTTTTTGAGCAAAACAACTTACCTGCTAGCTGCAATTCCTGACTAGTGGATACATCCTATTCCTAATCACTTGTAACTTGATGATCAACTGTCTATTGGGTGGTTTTTCATATATGGCACAGTTTGATCCTTCAAAAACAAGGATGTACTTATTTTCAGTGAGTTTCCAAATGTTGATAAAATTATGATTCAACCCTAGAGCATACTAGACATATCTTATATTTTTGTGTTGGCCTTGTTTGGTCAATATATTGACTAGTCCTTTTCCAACTACCAAAACTATCTCATCAATTCTGAATTTAACCTATTTCTTCACTAATTCATCTAGGTCTGCAACCAAACTTTTATCACCAGTCATATGGTTACTATAGCCACTATCTAAAATCCAAAGACCCTTTGGTATTTTGTGTGCAACATGACATGTAAGAAATAACAATTCTTCATTCTTCTTAGAGGTGTTCATCACATTTGCATTCTATTTTTCCTGATCAGCCTTTTTCTTTTTACATTCATTAGCATAATGGCCAAATTTATTGCAATAATAACACTTGACATTAGATTTATCAGACCTCTATTTTTCATAGTTCCCATCTTCATGTTCATGATCATAAGCTTGATATTCCTTGCCATTGCTTTGATTGCCTCTGCCTCTTCCCGTTGATCCACCTCTGCCTCTGCATCCTCCCTTTCCTTTTGAGAATGAGACTTGTAGTGCTTTGAAAGCATTCTCCAGAGAGGATTTCTCATTTCTATTGAGTCTAGATTCATATGATAACAATGATCCTATCAACGCATTTACATATAGAGTGCTTAGATCCTTTACTTCTTCAATTGCGACAACTTTCAGATCAAATTTGCCAGGTAGGGATCTCAAAACCCTTTCAATCACCCTTTGATCGTCAATATTTTCACCATAGGTATCCAACTTATTAACTATCCTCATGACTTGGGACATAAAAGAATCAACTATGTCTGATTATTCCATCTTCATATCTTCAAAATCTCTTCTTAAGTTTTGAAGTTTAGCAATTTGTACCTTACCAACACCTTGGTAATTGGTTGCCAATATTTCCCATGCTCCTTTGGCATGTAATGAAGTCAATACCTTTGGAAATACATTGTTATCCAAAGCGTTCATTATATGATGCAATGCTTTTGCATCATTTTTCCTGTAAATCCTTAGGATATCATTTTCTTCGTTTGATAGGGCTTGATAAGCTGTGTCATCTACTCGTTCGGAATAGCGAGGCACGACATATTCTCACACATCTTCTGATCTTAAGTAGACCACCATCCTTGTGGCTCATACATCATAGTCAATTTTCCCTGTAAGAAGAGAAATTTGTGACTGGTTGTCGCTCCTTTCAAATGGGTAGCTAGGCGAAAAATCCACTAAACTATCGCCCCTTGGAAGTGTACTAGGGAGCGAGGAAGTTTACTAGGGAGCGAAAAGCTCCAAAATTTTTCCCTCAGATTATGGTGTGGGCACGAAAATTTTCAATTTTTTTTAAAATTTCACAATGCCTAAAATTTTTGCTCCCTCTTTCATGTGACAAGCGCGAAAAATTTCCTTGCAAATTTTCTTCGAAGCTATGGCTTATCTTACACTGTTAAGATTCTTTTTGTTGCTCCAATCGATCTTGTTCCTTGCTCCAATCGATCTTGTTCCAATGCTCTGATACCAATCTAAAAGCTTGGAGACAGAAATTGTGCAAAACAAGCTGCAACTCTTAAACTTTAATGATAAAAATGGAAGATCTGATTCGCAATTACAATGAAAGGTTGAAGGTGTATTTAAACATTTTATAAAATTAAATCTGAAGCAGAAGTTAATTATTATTTCTAACAAATATTAGCACAACCACTTAATTTGTCGGTAGTGAATACCGATAGACCACAAGTCAAATACCATGAATTTTTTATTTGTTCTTCATGTGTAGTTGTAATCACTCTGTTGTCAATGTCTTAGCTAGCTAGTTGTTATCACCCACCTTATTCTACTTAAACAGGTTGTCTACAATGAACTGCCCATTACCCATGCATCATCTACCAGTTATTTTTTATATTAATTTTTTTTATAATTGTTTATTTTGAATAACCCTAACTATAAAATCAATCTGGAAAGTACACTTGTCTCATCCTTGTGCAAATCTAGGATCCACAATCTAGGATCAATGGAGATCAACCTCCATCCTCGATCAAAAGTGAAGAGAATTATGCCAATAGCTATTATTCTAACACTTATAGGTATAAATATATAATTTATAAAGAAAACAAAAAAGATAAAGATAAATCTTGTTTTAAAAGGATGAGGAAGAATAAATAACCCATAATATAATTGCACCGAGTGAAACGAGGTGCTCAAAAATTAAAAAAATTCATGTCGGCTAAAATATTATGAAAAGTAATTAAAAAATAGAAGTTCGTTTATAAAATAAAAACTTAAAACTTAAACCAGGATCTATAAATCAAGAGAGATCAAATTTCTTGAGTTTAAATTAAAAAAAAAGAAATACACCTCAAGAAATTGGATCCCTCTCAGTGCTTGATAGATAAAGGTTTAAGATGGATCTATGCTGGTTTGTATAAAAAAAAATTAAAAAAAATAGAAAAGAATCAATTAATGTTTTTTTTTAATCTTGTTTTGTTTGGAAGGGATTCTATGTGATGGTGATTCTTATTGCACCGAGTGAAACGAGGTGCTCTACAGCCCAATTTTTTTAATTAAAAAATTTTATGTCGGCTAAAATATTATGAAAAGTAATTAAAAAATAGATGTTCATTTATAAAAAAAAAACTTAAAACTTAAACCCGGATCCATAAATCAAGAGAGATCAAATTTCTTGAGTTTAAATTTGAAAAAATAAATACACCTCAAGAAATTAGATCCCTCTCGGTGCTTGATAGATAGGGGTTTAAGATGGATCTATGCTGGTTTTAATACATGAATAAATGAAACTTATATATATTATTTTTTAAATTTTGAAAAAAGAAAAAATTCTTTACCACTCTTTGGATATTGTGAAAAAATTGTAAAATGGTTTAAAATCACTATAATTTATTGCACCCAGAATGGGGGAGATGTTCTAAATTTAACGTAAAAAATAATTTTTTAAATTAAAAATAATTAAAAAAATTCATGTCGGCTAAAATATTATGAAAAGTAATTAAAAAATAGATGTACGTTTATAAAATAAAAACTTAAAACTTAAACCCGGATCTATAAATCAAGAGGGATCAAATTTCTTGAGTTTAAATTTAAAAAGAGAAATACAACTCAAGAAATTAGATCCCTCTCGGTGCTTCATAGATATTGGTTTAAGATGGATCTATGCTAGTATAGTTTAAAGAGAGAGAAAACATTATTCTTATTATACTTTTTAAGGTATAGCACTTCTTACTATTAAAGTATTTATATTTACATCGTAACAATATTTTTGACATATTTATATTTATATTTATATGGAAATTTGGTATGTTTTATTTTTTTATATTATATGTACATATAAAGAATTTATGGAATTGCATACATATATATATATATATATATATATACGTTATTTTGAAAGTTTTACAATTTTAAATGGAAAATTTTGATTTTTCGGTATAATTGATTGTCTTAAGGGTTTTTGATAGCATTGAATTAGTTTTTACGGTCAAAATGTCATTAAAACATACTTAAATTCAGATTTTGCAAAATAAAAAATACATGATTTCAACAAAAAACCTCTTCTTATGCATGATCATTGAGAGTATTTGTTTCTAATGTGAAAATTGGCTTATGCCCTTAATGGTATGAGTTCAAATCACGCCATCAAATTTTAGCTCATAAGTTGAATACGCTACAGGAGAAACTCATATTGGTAGTATTATGATATGTGTACATATTATTAGATGGACGTGCGTAATACATTGTTAAGTTCACATATTATAAGATAATATATTGCATGTCCCTCACAGTCTATATATGGCAATCAATCAAATTCGTTATTAGGAAATCTATTGACAGCTCCTTTATGCTACACATTTGTATTTAATCTTAGACAATCAATGTACACTTCTACAGATTTGAGTGTACAATTAATGCGCGACCTGCAACTATATTGAAGATCAAACAATGCTTCAAACTCTTACAGACCTATATAACCAAAAGAAATTGGATATATATATATATATATGAAAGCACAATGAAAAACTAATCCATTACTAAAATAGTTAATGATTAGTGTAATGGAATTGTATGGTTCTTAAACAATCTAGTGCACTTGGTAAACAATGTAAAAATAACACATCAGATTTTTCTCATCGATATAAGCCACACCAATATTGACCTGAGGAAATATCCCAAAGACTTTCTAATCGATGTAATCCAAACCAATATTGACCTGAGGAAATATCCCAAAGATTCCATAACTATTTTAATATACAGTTGTTATCATCTATCCATTAAGCTTGGTATTCTTGCGGCATGAGAAAACCTTATTCACCACCTTCAATTCTCAAGAAAATAAGCTACAACCAATCTTATGACAAACAATCTTCAAAATTTGCAGGGGTTTGGCCTTGCTAAATTTGCAGGTTTCGGAAAGATGCATGAGATTTTATAGGTTTTGTTGACCACGAACTCTCAACCAAGAAAATACCTTACAAACTCTCGAACGAGATTTTAGTTCAAACTCTTAGCCGAAAGTTTTTTTTTTAAATACGCTGCTATGATTGGTTCATACTCTCGGCCTAGATTTTTATTAAACTCTCCACTGGGAGTTTGAACTCTCACAAAGTCTCATTTTACACTCTTGGCCTAGAGTTTGAAGTTAACTTTTTTCGCGTGTTTATCCAAGTGCACTATTTTTTTTTTCCTCTCCATTCTCAAAAATCGTTACCCAACTTCGTAATCTCACCCACTACAACTACAACCATCGAGAGCTATAAATGATTGACTTCATATTCTATGTTCACAATTTGAGTCCAATGAATAGAAGTGGCTCACGTAGGGACAATCCATAGAAAATATTGAGAACTGCTTACCGATTCTAGGTTTCGTTAGCTGGGTTTTCTTTAGATAGACTTGAAACCTAAACCAAAACCTAATTGTTATGTGTAACTTGTTCTTCGTGAATACTTGTAATCATCACTTATGCATGCTTCAGCTACTTGTTATCAACCAACTTCTTCTAGTTAAACGGATTACTTCTTCTAGTTAAACGGATTGTCTATGCCGCAAGTATAGGTTAACCATGGATCACATACCACTTATTAATTAGTTAGCTACCAGTTTTTTTTTATATTCTTTTTTTTTTTATAATTGTTTAATTCAAATTTGGAACTAGTAGCATATTAAATGGGTTCAGCTATAATTTATCTGTTCCTAGATACATGTTATCACTGACCCTCTTCATATTATCTTCCTCACCTATGTGTTATTCATACATGAGCTATCAATTATCCATTCAACACCTACTAGTTTTTTTATATTTTTTTTACATAATTGTTTATTTCAAATTTTGAACAAATGCCATAGAATAAATATGGATAGTACACTTGTCTCACCCTTGTGCAATCTCAGAAAAGCATAAGTGGTAGTCCACCCCAAATTATAAGATATAAACACCTATCAATGTAACATGTTTTTTTTGAAGTTATTTATACTTGGCCTTACAGCTTATGGTTTGCTTAATAATAAATATTTCAACCTTCATTTTTATTTCATTATCCATTTTATAAATATTTTCTCCATTCTATGATAAATTGTATTAATACATTTCCTTTGAAAAATTAGAAAATCACAAAATATATAAAAAAAATTAATAAATAACAAAATATAAATAGATTTATATCTACGTAGATAATGATCTCGTAAAATCAAAGGCTTGAGGTCGAGTTTGTTGATTAGAGTTTAATTATTAATAATAATAAAGACTTGAAACTCCATAGCAATTCCAACTATTTATTGGA
This sequence comes from Larix kaempferi, assembly GCA_027924585.1. NCBI lineage: Eukaryota > Viridiplantae > Streptophyta > Pinopsida > Pinales > Pinaceae > Larix > Larix kaempferi. The sequence goes on from BSBM01000122.1 coordinate 885,356, forward strand.
AAATAAATATATAGAGATAGGGGTTCAAGTGTATTTTTTAATAATACTCACATATGGATTGTTGATTCTTCTTCACTTCATAAATTTCAAGTAGTTAAAAAGATATCAATATGAACTAAAAATTAATGACTTTACAATATCAATAAAAGAAAAAGAATATTTCATAAAATATTAGATTCCAACACCATGTTTTGTTATGATTAACCATTCTTTTTATGGTTACTCATTTTATCATTTTTATTTTGTATTATCTGTTGGTTAATCTTAACACTTAAAACAAGTACCATTGTAATCGCGATGTCCTTGTCTCTTAGCTTAAGTTTTATGTTTTGTATTCAACGGAACTATGGAGCAAGGAGGAGTGAGTATGAGTTAAACCCGGTGTACAGTTTGCATATGTGCAACTAATGTATTAGCATAGCTCAATATGTGTAGCAGTATGACCATATATTTCACAGAACTTTATTTATGTGTGTATATTCGATGTTTGTAGATACTTCTATTTATATGTGATTTATATTCAATGCTTATAAGCAGTGTCAAACAATTATAAAGCACGTCAACTCCCTAGTTTGATAGTTGAACTAGTAAAATTGATAATCTCAAGTTTTACTAGAAGCTCGTAAGACAAAGACAAATAATTATAACCATTGTAGGAAAACAAATTTGATAACAAATAGTTATCAATAATAATGTCATTAATGTTATATAAGTTGATAATGAGATATTATTATTAAATTGAAATTATTTCACCATCTATGATATATCCCAGCTAGAATCTTTAATATCGATTTAAATTGCTTTATTACTTAAATATTTATTATGATATATAAGATTTGGTTTTTTAATGATCTCTATTTCATTTATGTTTTAAAGTGTGTAAAGATAATATCACTAAAACTAAGCTTTGTATTGAGAGAGTTAATCCGAGTGAATGGCCGGGTGACAGCTAGTGTGAGGCAATAAAACTAGTTTTGTTAAAGGCTGTCACATTTATTAATAATGCAGTCCCTGCAAAATGCAAAGACACACTTCGACATCGTGTTTGATCATTGCTCTGTTTTGCAAGTATTCTGAGATTCAAAACTTCATTGTTCGGTTTTGCAAGTATTCTAAGATTTAAAATCTATAATACATATTGAAATTAGATAATTTAATTGCAAAAAATGATACATATTTGAAACCTGTAATATATGGCTACTTAAATGAGTACATCCAAGGCCTTACATGTTATTGAGTTTAAGACAGAGTGATTGATATTGTGGCAAAATATAGCAGGTATTTATGAGACAAAACCATGCAGAAGCATCCAGGAATCTAAGACAATATAATATTTACCTGAAATGAATCATGATCATATGTGAACTTGTTTTTCACTCAAAATTAATATTAAATAATAAATAAAAAACTAAAAGCTGCCAAAATTTTGATTAAAGTGCAATTTCATTGCTTTTTTTAGCGTCTTGTTGCATCGTATCTGAATAGCGATCACCATTGTAGGTGGGGCTCCACATTACAGCATTAGCAAGACCCATGTATGTTAGTATTAGTTACCAGCCTTCGCAGAAATCAAATGGTTGCTCTAACATGGGACCCCCACTACAACAGGAATGACCATCGAGAAATATAAGTTAGCAAGCAGGCCACCCATCGATTATATGCAAACTGTCAAATTATTAGCATGCAAATGCTATGGCGATTACCTCATGGATATTATCGACCCAGTGCAAATCTTAATTGTTGCAAACGGCCTGAAACTAAAGCAACTTTTATTCCTTCACCGCTTGAATGCATTGCCTTGCTGCGCATGCACGACATCATGGATATTATCTACCCATTGCAAATGTTAACTGCTGCAAATAGCCTGAAATTGTTGTTCCTTTATCGCCTGAAACTAAGGAAATTGATATTCCTTCATCAAAGGTTGAATCAATTGTTTTTCCTTCATCAAAGTTTGGACACAAAAGGACCCAAAGAAGGACCTTTGTAGTAAATACTGTGCATAGCCAAAGGGATGAGGTTATGATATTGGCTCCATCAATGGCCTTCTAGTGGCGAAGGCCTTTATATGGGATTTTCTAGCTCCTTCAACTTCTATATGCATGCATAACTACCAAGCAAGGTTCGCAGTAAAGATAGGAATACAATGTAAGTTTCACAGTTTCCCAACTACGCTAAATTTAGTTGAAATTCTATAGAAATTAAAATGGTAGAGCAAATTGTGCAATAGATATTATAAACATGTGATTTCAGACAACAGAATTGGAAAGCATACTACATATTTACCTCCTTCACTGCCTTCACCGGGTGTCCAGAGGGATTCTTCTCCCTTTATTATGGAAGGATATGGCATGTGATAACCTTGGCGAGTAGTGCTTCAATTTGACAAATTTCGATTTTTTTTCTATGAGAATGATCCCTGTTTGGGATGTGGATGCATGACCAAACAAAGCACTGGATATTTTTATAGGGAAATTATGCATCGTTCACTACAATATTCTTTGAAGACATCAAACACAAAATGCCCTGAATTGGAGAAACTAAGGCCGATAGGTCCATAAGATATATAGAGTTACCTAGTATCTTTCTTTACAAATTAGAAGTTGGTATGTTTGCTTCATTTCTTTCAGCCTTACCTTATGTGTTCTTACAGCCTAGGTGGTGCAGGGATATCGATGATGAGGCGGTGCAGGGATATCGATGATGAGGCGGTGCAGAGAGATTCAGTAAGCGTGGCAATACAAAGGAGGTGTATTTTCATAGTGCAGGGAGATTCAGTAGGTGTGGAAATCTAAAGGTGATGCATCTGCAAGTTGGCAATGAAAATGTAGCCATTTGGAAAGACATTAGTGTAAATGCGAGTGTAAGGCTTCAAAGTATAAGTCAATCAACTTCCACAAAACTTTGATTTTTATATTAACAAAGAAAAGAAATGTTTTGAAACTTTGGTTAAAATGTATGTTGCGGATTCGGTAAATCGTAACTAATACATAGTCAACGCTGATCGAATATAATAGTTTCCCTACTGTAGTAGGGACTAATAATAAAACTACTTCCACCATTTGTGATTTTCTTTTTAGATATTAACTCCCTTTTTTAATATAGCACCTTGGACGAAAACTATTTCCAATGTTTAATTTTGTAATAATTGAAAACTAATTGTAAATAAGTGTTGCAAAATAATATGCATCTTTCATGTAGTTGGTTTGAATTGAAGAAAATTTAGTTACTAAATACCCAATGGAAAAGGACAATAGGTTAAAATTCATATAGGAAAATATTAAATAAAATTGAATAAGAGAGATGATATATTTACAATATCATGTGATGTAGTATTTAAAGCATTAAATAGTTGTTGTTGTCATTATTGTTATTAGGGTGCTCACACAAAGTTGGTTCCACTTTTTAGTGCCACTATAGAAATAAAAAATGCACATCCGAAACAGAAATCCATAACGCATATGTGTTATTGTGGCTAGGTTCGGACAAACCCGAGCCGAAAACCGAGGCTAAGCTTAGTTATCCCAAATCGCATATGCGATATATTGGACTTGCGTTTTTTAATAGTTACAAATTGTAAGTATGATATATCCCACTTGCGTTATATCGCAAGTGCGATATATCCCACTTGCGTTATAACGTAAGTGCGATTTGGATCATGTGGATCATCTTAAATTGTATTTTCTTTCACAATGATCAAAATACAGTCTAAGAATCATGATCTGTAATGGTATCTGTACTCCCAATTCCTCTCATTCCTCTAGAAGGATTGAATCCCTCCATATCTCTTCCATATTTAAAAGTTGTAGTCGAACTAGGGTTTGATTCATATGGTCTTCTTATTTCACCATCATTTGTGCTTTTGTTTTTTTTCTCCGTTTGTTTGAATGATTAGAATTTCATTTATTGTACTAATTTTTTTTGTCTCTATGCATATAATTTTACTTGTAAAGGCGTAGTTAGAGAGATTCAATTGATTTATGAGAGAGGGGACCATATACAAACTTTGTTTGTTCTCTAGATGTGAATACTAGAGATGATTTGAAACATTAATTTTCTTGTCTTATATCCATTCTTATTTGAGATGTTATCCTTCGGTATAAGGCACCGTGGATCTCTTCTACAACTAATGTCACATGTACAATTTGTGCACTAAATTGATTTCTTGTTTCGATATCTTCTCCTCTAATTTTTTTTTCTTCCTTTGATGTCTTCTATCATACCCTTCTCCATATAACTCCCTCGTTGCTTATCCAACCACACCATGTCACCCATCCATGCACCCATTATTTCAACTAAATTTATTAAAATGGAGGCTAATATCTCTTATTATAGATCATAAAAATAAGCAACCCACTTCCTCTCTTCTACCATTACCTTTTCTCCCTTCAAACCTATTTGCCCCTATCCTACAAAGATATAAAATTAGACATTTGAAAAAAACTAGTCTCTATCTTTATCTCATTACTCACGTGATCTCTTTATGAAAATATATTTGATGACTACAAATATGGTAATTCAATTACAAATAAACTCCATGGAGATAAAATAACACATTTTGGTAATGTGGTTTTGTAATCAATACTTATAATGAACATTACTAATTTATAATACATATCCTAAGGTATTTTGAGTTATTTTCTTCGATGAAACTTTATTTTGATTAATTATGTATTCTACACAAGCATACGATAATTAACATGAAGGAAAAGAGCATTCCTTGAATTACTCTATATCTAGTATAATTATATATGAGGATGTTGATTGTTTGGTAAACCATTGGAAGATAAAAGAGGCTCCATAAATTTATATAATATAAATACCATTAATAGCAAAGGAGAAATTGTGACACAAAATCCCAGAGGGTTAGCTGAAGTGGTTGAGCGTTGTAATCGCAAGCAAAATAAATCCCTAGGTGGCTATGCAGGGCCTCACTTGATGTCCAGGCTCAAATGGTGCAAACATGATTATCGCTCCCCTAAGGCAAGACAGAGTGAAAATGTTGTAATTATCACTCCCTAGTAGGCTTGTAAGGAGTCACAAAGTTGTAATTGCCCCTCCCTAGTCACGGAGAAAGGGGTGAAAATCCTTATGCATTGGCAAAAATGAAGGTCCAAACAATGGGATTTCGACATACTAATTAAGGATTTGTAGAATTCAATGTGCCCTTGTCTCCCTCATCCTTGGTCCAAGGAAATCCCCAATCATTTATTCATTCATATAAAAAGGATTAATAGAGTTAAAAAACGCAGCTACGATATATCTTATTTTCGATATATCACACTTGCAATATATCGCAAGTGCGATTTGTAATGCAATATATATATATATATATATAAAATAGAGTGAGCATTGCCTCATTTTCATTCATATATATCTTAAAGGATTAATAGAGTTAAAAAACGCACTTGCGATATATCGCAAGTGCGATTTATAATGCAATATATATATATATATATATATATATATATATATATATTTAACAGAGTGGCCGCGGCCTCATTTTCATTCATATATATTTAGGATTAATAGAGTTAAATAACGCACTTGCGATATATCGCAAGTGCGATTTGCAATGCAAAAAAAAATTAAAAAATAAAACACAGTGCCTGCGGCCTCATTTTCAAATTCATATATATTTAGGATTAAAAAATGCATTTTCATTAATAGAGTTACAAAACGAACTTGCGATATATCGCATGTGCGATTTGTAATGCAATATATATATATATATATATATATATATATATATATATATATATATAACACAGTTCCCGCGGCCTCATTTTCCCAATCTACACAGTGAAGGACAAGCGATATCGGGAAGGTTAAAAAATGCACCTGTCGATTTGCGTTTGAGAGAAGAAGGAGGCAAGCCCCTTCATAATTCAGATAAAATCGAAGGTGGGTGGCAAGATTTACTAGTTTGTTAATTCCTTTTGAATTTTTCATTATTATGTTTGTTAATTTACTAGTTTTTGTTTTTTTTTAAACCTATTTAGTAAAATTTGTTACATGTATTAAAAAAAAAACAATGAAATTGATTAATTAAATTTTGAAATTGAATTGTTATGTTCTTAACAGAGAGAAAAAACCCAGACACAAACCCCAACCCAAACCAAAATCCAGACACAAACCCAAACCAAACCAAAATCCAGACACAAATCCACACACGGAGGAGGAACACGATCATAATTCTGAGATTCTGCCTCATTTGGGTTCTTTGAGGTGCCTTAGCTTACTCTTTAGGGGGGGGGATCACTTAAGACAATCTTTAGCTGAGGCATTAGACTCCATAACAAATACAATTGCCAATGCCCAAGGAGTACTGTACAACATTAGCTCGTACAGAGATTCCCAAAGGCAATACTATTCCACTGGGTTGAGCTACAAAGATGTCAAAAAATTAAAGATAACCAAAGACCAATTGTTTTCCTTATTCTGGGACCCCAACATCGGATTGGTTCCACTCACCAGTAGACCACACATTTCCATAGACTGGTGTGTGGAACCAAATATTAAAGCCAATTGGATGGATCTCTGGTACATGGTCTTCGATGAAGACCCTCATGGGAATAGAGACATCCCATTTTATTTCCTTAGGAAGCTATATGCAGAATTTATCTTGGGGAAACATGTGAACTATTTTGACATTTTAGAGTTCCAGGGTGTAGGTCATGGGATGCCCCAAGATAGGGAAGGGACTAGGACCGATCCTAACCATGTGTGACGCCCTCCACGCACACCAAACCCCCATCGGTTATATCCTCTAGCGGGTCCAGTTCTTGATGATATCCAGGAGTCCTTATTAGATTTGGCTGATACATTGCTTCGACATGGGACTATTGTTCAAGGCAATGTAGGCCAAGGGGTTGGCACTTCCGAGGCTAGCCCATCTGGGGTTGGACCATCTCACAGTCAAGATCCACCTTTTAGGTCCCTAGACCAAACCAGAGCTACACATCGCACCGGTGACGCGGAGTCTTCAGAGCATTGGGTTATTCCACACCCTTGCACATCATGTCGAAGCATATGCTATGGGCTTGCTTCAGAGTTTCAAGGCAGTGGATTACTCCAATATGTAAGTAACATTCATTCTTTACATAGTATATATATTTTGTTTTATATCATAGTTTTCAATTGTTTCGTAATTTATTTCTATTTAAATAATTATCTGACAATTTACGTGAACAAATATATAGCTAGTGTCCAATGACACCCCAGATTCACGTAATCCGGCCGTTGATTCTGATGCCATTAATGCAGCAGTCAATGTTGCATATGATTTTGGTGCTTCACCATTAGCTATAAGAACTTTATTTTTAATTTGTCATCGAGTAATTTACATATTTATAATTCAGAGACTGCAACATTCAATACATCTTAAACTCGATACAATATGTTTTATGCAGGGTGGGAACGATGAGTTTGTAGAATCCCAGGTCAGTCCCTCCCATGTAGACGAAGATTCCCAGACTCAGGTATTCTTTTCATTACATGCTTTTATTTATATGCTTTTAATGATTTGAAACATGTATGCGTTTAATTATTTAAAGAAATTTTCTAATTGTATCTTTATGTTTTGTTACGTAGCATGGTTATGGTCAGGTTTTTTTTTACCGTCTAGTAGGGCCAATGTTTAGTATTCCACCCACCGGTGACCCTCTTCCTCCCCCCACGGTACGTGTACATGTCTCTCTTTCTTTGAAAAATCCATTTTCTGTCCATGTAGTATATATATGTAGTCTTGTTAGATCTTTGTATTTGCTGACATTGACATATATGTTACCTTATGTAGGCATCTAGTGATGCAATGGTGCTTGAAGAGCACCCAATCGGTATTGTTGGTGACCCACCTCTCCTCCCCCCCCACAGGTAAGTGTATGTCGAGCTCTTTCTTTGAAAAGGTCATTGTACGTCCGTACATAGTATATATACAGTCTCATTTTCTTTGTATTTGCTGGCATTGGTCCATATGTTACTTTATGCAGGAATTTAGTGATGTAGTGGTGCTTGAAGAGCACCAAATCGACATTGTTGGTGACCCACCTCCCCCCCCCTAGGTATGTGTGTACATGTCTCTCTTTCTTTGAAAAGGTCATTGTACGTCCATATATATTATATACAGTCTCATTTTCTTTGTATTTGCTGACATTGGTCTATATGTTACTTTATGCAGGCATCTAGTGATGCAATGGTGCCTAAAGAGCACCCAATCGAGGTTGTTGGTGACCCACCTCTGCCCCCCCCCCAGGTACATGTATGTCTCGCTTTCTTTGAAAGAGTCATTGTCCGTCCATGTAGTATATATGTCTTGTTTTCTTTTTATTTGCTGACATTGACATGTATGTCACTTTATGCAGGCATCTACTGAGCTAGTGGTGCCTGAAGAGCACCCAATTGGGGCCACTGATGACCCTACACGCCCCCCCACCCAAGTACATGCAGTTTTAGTGCCGAGGACTTACACACGCATGGTAAGTAAAAATGTTATATTTGCTTGGAATTTGAACAAATGTACATAGAGTTGTATTTATTTTTATAGCTTGGTAAACTAACATACAAATTTTGGTTTGTGTGCAGTCTCCGATATTGAGAATGAGTCCTCCTACAGATCGTTGGCGAATGCCATCGAGCAGCTGCAAAAGAAATATAGACTTCTCATTAGCCACTAACATTGGCAGTGAAAAGGGGGATAAATAGAAATCATGTATAAGGGGGGTACATATAGAATCCATGTATAGGGGGAATACATACATGTACCGTTTTGTTTGGATGTACACACAGATGTACAATATGATCCACAATTTTGTATTATGGCCATGGCATGCCATTTTTGCAAACATTATACATGTACATTTATAATATAAAGCAACGTTTAGATTTACCTATATATGGTTGACTTGATATGGGATGGAGACATGTGTATTATATGCCTTGCAGATATATATGCTTGAATATGTTTTTAGGTTTATGGCTTTGTGTTTGTTGGAGAAGAGTTGGCATTGCAAATAATGAATGTAATGTGTTCGGTATAGAAAGGAAGGCTCTAGATGCCTTACTGTATGATGATGTGAATGTTGTTTCTTATAGTGACAAGCCCAATCTAGAAGTTTAATTTCTAATGAACAAACAAGTGACTTTTCATAGCCCCTTCCTCTCCTAAACCTTGTTCACCTCCTAAACTTGTTTATCTTTACAATCATACTACAACTAACCCATCCTTACTATTGATGATACATTCCTAGTTCCACTCAACTCTAGCACTCATTTTTACTCACAACTATTAAATCAAATACCAAGTAGCCACTCTAGTCCTTAGAAATGGAATCCAAAAGAACCTCATCTCTTAGAACTTTTTTAATCACTTACAACTTCCTACTACCCCACAGGATTCACCTTATCAACTAGGTTGGGTCCAATAATACAACCATTGTCTTCTAATAAACAAATATATTATGGCGTATCACTTCAAATTTTCATTCATTTTTTTGCTAGATTAAGGTGGATCGCTATTCGATTGCAACACATGAAGAACACATGAAAATATAAGTATTTGGGCTTATGCTTTCATATCATGTATACCCTTGTGTTGAAGGGTTTTGTTCATGGTTATAGTATGATGATATTATAGACCTAGTCATTGTATTTTGCATACAAACCCTTCACTTCCTTCTACTCTTGACACCCATTCTCCACCCACCTATACCACATAGTTGTGAACACATATAGGTGGATCACACACCTTGAAGCCTAAATACAACAATTAAAAACTATAGTTCACACTATAAGTGGATTAAGCACACTCTAGGACTCCATAATTTTCTTTAAGTGTAGAAAACTTGGTGAATCTTACAAATTTTTAAATTTACAACCATAAAATGTTGAAATTTTTTTTTTTAAATATTTATATTCATAAGTATTTTATATAGTTCATGGACAATTTTGACCATGCTTATGGTAAAATAATTTTATCCTATGGAATTTGGTTATCATTTTAGATAAAAATCGAAATTGGAACATCGTTTGGAAAAAAAAATCTAAAATTAGCCCATGGAATTTCACCCCTAAGGTTTTTCCTAGGGCATATATAGAACAAAAACACATTCCTTGTAGTCATTGTCTTCCCCTTGGACACATTCATTTCTACCACGAGGCATGGAATACACATTGGCACTTTATCTAACTTAGCTCCGTAGTTTGTATTATCCCTAGGTCTATGTCTACAACCTCATGTTTCACATTTGGTTTAACCATAGATAATCATGGATGGTATACATAACCTACATCGTTGGAGGAAAGAAAGGATGTTTTATAGCTAAATTGATAGGAAATGATAAGGAACATGAACATAGTCTACAAGCCCAATGTAGACTAGGGTTTTGCTCAATTTCCATCAATGCCATCTCGCATTGTTGGTTCAACTCCGCAAAACACTCCACCGAGATAGTGTTGGCAGTGGTCCCACATCAACATTGCCCATACACACTAACAGGAGCCAACGGCATGCAATCTTGCCACTCCATTTGTTATTTTGCTTCTGGATTGAAAGTCACCAAGTGTCCCTAAACGACATTTTCATGCGACTTGCAACTCGACATATCTCGGCAACTGGAGGTCGGATCGATGAACCGTTGATTCCGTTGCTCTCCTGGCATGCGATTACCTCTAGGTAGCCTCTCCTCTGTGTTTCCATGGCCCAGTGACTTCATTGTGCATTCATTTCGTAAACTAGGGTTTTGCTCAGTTTCCATCAATGCAATCTCGCATTGTTTGTTCAACTCTGCAAAACACTCCACTGAGCTAGTGTTGGCAGTGGTCCCACGTCGGCATTGCCCGTACACACTACTAGGAGCCAATGGCATGCAATCTTTCCGCTCCATTTGTTATTTTTCTCCTAGATCAAAAGTCACCAAGTGTCCCTGAACGACATTTTCATGCGACTTGCAACTCGACATATCTCGACAACCAGAGGTCGGATCGACGAACTGTTGATTCCGTTGCTCTCCTGGCATGCGATTACCTCTAGGTAGCCTCTCCTCCGTGCCATGGCCCAGTGACTTCATTGTGCATTCATTTCGTAAACTAGGGTTTTGCTCAGTTTCCATCAATGCAATCTCTCATTTTTGGGTCAACTCCGCAAAACATGTTGCAGCATTAAGAAAACACTTTGTGTTTAGAGATCACAGGCTATATTATTCTTGTACAAACGTATAATCCAACAAAAATATGCCTAAGCTACACTTACGAATTACAAACCAACTAGGGTTTCATGAACTAGACACCGCATAATAAAACTAGGGTTCACAAATTGAGACATGCAACTAAAAACTGGGGTTTTATGAACTCTCTAGGTTTAGATCATGTACCTAGGCTATGCACATACATGAAACAAAATGAATAGGCTATGCATGTATACACGAAACAAAATGCCATATACCTAGGCTATGCACATACATGAAACAAAAAGGCCATATACCTAGGCTATGCACATACATGAAACAAAATGAATAGGGTTGAACATGGATCACAAGTGGAATTTCACATGCATGCATGACTAAGATGTAGAAACACATGTAGATGAATTATATGCACATACATGAAACAAAATGAGGTATTGAAAGAAGTTAGAAGAGAACTATCATACTTGTTGATAATTGCTAGTTTTAAGGTTTATTGGTCATATGTAAAAATTGGAATAAATATTCATAAACTTGATATACAAGAGAACTTTTGGCATATGAAGATGACGAAGATAAACTTGACTTGAGAGCATGTTATTTTCCGATTTCTATTTGGTGGTGTCTAAAGACACCGGTTGTTCTTGGCGCTTCCAATGTGCCATAAATAGTGTTTGTATCCTAGGCACATGAAAGGCTAAACATTAGTACTCTCATAAGAAAATAAGAAAAATGTGCAAACATTATTTATAGATAACTCACCTGAGGTTGTAGGATCATGTTTATAACTTGTCCAATAAATTATGTCTGTGAATGGTATCCGACATTCACAAATTAGTACATTGGGAATAAACTGAAGGCTAAATAATTGAAATTGTGCTTCAGCACACACTTTAAGGATTAAATTTAATGCACCTGACAAACTAGTAACACTTGACAATGCACTCACTCAAGTAGGCCATCTGGATCATCTCTATTTCTGATGGTGTCCATCAATCTCTCATGCTCTAAATGAGGTAGCAAGTATTGTACATGTGACCAATTTTTTTTTTAAATTGTGCGCAACTTGATGCTTATACCAACTACCAGGTTGGTGAAGTGGTATAAAATAGCTCCTGGTTTATAATCCTGGTATACATACCTAGCTTTCCTTTTTTGTTGTGCTGCTAGTATCAGGTACTCCCCTTTTATAACCATCGAGCCAGTTGGTATTCAATATTTTCATCATCTGTAATAGGTTTGAGAAGGGTTTGTTTCCCCTCTAAGCAATGTGCCAACCAATAGTTAGAACCCCATTCATTATTTTTTTGGGGCAACCACTAAATATATCTTACCTATGAAAGGAAATAAAAAAAAGTTAAAAATACATAAATATTAAAAAAGGTCTTGCATGTAACATAAATAAAATTTCTTTCAATGTAAGGGCTTGTAGTGATTTAGGTACTACTAATTTATTTTTTTGTACCTACTTGTATGAGATCTGATATGTGATCATAGTCTATAGAAATATATGTCTGATCATCTTCCAAATGGTCTATTTCATTAACCCCCTTGAAATCAGTGCCAAGTGTCACTCGATCCCATGTTCCAACTATATCTGTATACTCACAATCATCCCATTCATCTATGCTACAGGAACTGCAAAAGCAAGCCTTCAATCTTGTCCAAATTTGTAGGGACAAGTTGTCTGAGCTTCTAATTGAATGAAAACCTCGAGTTCCATGCACTGTGTTCACCCGATGTGTTTGGGATCGGTCCACATCTGTCACCTCCCAGAATATTCTCCGCACTAGGTGTTTCCTTGTTGCTTGTTCTCCCATCACAGATGCACACCATTCGACTATAGATGAAGCGTCTTGAGGGCAAGCACCTGTAAACTTCATCTCTTCCCTTCGAAAGGTATTTTTTATGCATGCACCAGCACCATCGTGCTCTCCTTTGCCATGACCTGTTTCAAAGTAGTTCCATGTATGTGGCACCTTGTATTTTATGTGCAACAAACACAACCATTGAAATACACGTGCATTCTTGAACTGTCTGGCACAACCATCTGACCAAATCAAATGACGATAAAATGGTATATCCATAGCTATCACATGATTATAGAACAACTGAAAGCAATGTTGCACGTAATGGATGTCATGGGTCCGGTCGTCACTGATGTAAAAGTGACTCTCTTTCAATATCACACTTTCTCTTCATTGCTATCTAGCCCATGTCGATAAGTGATATGGACCATTATGCTCACCTGCTCTGAGTGATAGTATTGACTTTGTATTTCATTTTGTGGTTGTAGGGTGTAATTTTACGCAAAGTCAACCATTGATAGTATTGTTCCGAGAGGGAAGGTGTCCCGGCATATTCTGAATAGCTCATCTTGCCACCGTGCCATATCGACATACTGAATGTACTGTTGGATCTTTTCACGGAACTCTGGAATAAAATCACATACTTGCACCTGGTGGAAAAAAATAAACAATGTTATAAAACAACATAAAAATATTTTCATCAATATTAAAATATGCATCAATATTTAAAACAATGTTATAAAACAACATATAAACAATGTACACTCAGTTAAATGAACATTTTTCGTGTAGATTGTCACTTGTGAAGTCACCAATTTAATCTTCTTGCTTTCTTTCCCATCACATAGCTGATATGTCTCATACTGAAAGTTCTGCTTCTCGACAATTGCATTACCGAATGCTTGATCTTCACTCTCATGGATGCAATCGAACCATAAAGATAGCCCACCACAATTGTTGCAATAACCCTCTACACATTGTTTTAAGTAATTTGTTTGCCCATCTTGCCTCGGACACATTATGCTATGGATGAAATCTCTAGATGACATTGGCGGTACTGTACTTGAGCATTCCTACACATGGTTAGGATGCAAAAAACGACATATATGTGCAAATGTATGATAATATAGATCAAACTCTATGTGGTATCTACAACAACAAGTGTTTCAGATTCTATTGATTCTAACATACCAAGGCTTGCATTTTTCAAAAGATCTTTGCCCGAGCCTTAGCTCTACGTGGGAAACTTTAAACATCTCAAACAGTTGAGTTTGTGTCATGTCAAGGTAATGTTTAACATGCCCTTCATTCTTCATAGAACCCCTACAGTGTTTTAACACATCCTTTGTGTTAGAAGAAGGCCTAGTGTTATCGTGCCAAAAACTGTGCACTAGTCCCTTCACTGCTTCGACCAACTTCATGTCTTTGCAGGGCAACCTACTGCTAAATTCCCATAATGTATCCATTTGTCCCTCTACATTAAGGTTGCCTCTTCTTACTAAATATTTTTTAAGTGTCCTTGGATGTAAAGGGACAATTTTTTATGTGCATTTAAGTAAACGACATTGTCTTGTGGATCTAGATACAATTGATTAAGCCAATACACGGCGAGCCACATTACAGTCTTTTGAATGAGTTTTTTTACCAATTGATGTGAATGCAGTAGCAAGAGATTTAACAATGTGATTACTTGATTTGGTATTCTTCAATATTCTTATGCCTAACGTTTTTCTAACATTTTCCATACTTCTAGATTTAATCAAAGCTAAAAACAATTGACATTTACTGGCTTCAGATTTTGGTTCAAAATATCGATTCATTATTTGAGAACAATGATGAATGATTGTGCGTTTAGCCACCTTACCTTCCATGGAAGTCAATTCGCTCTCGTCCACTTGTATGCGCTTAGGAGTTCTCTTTCATTTTGATGCAAGATTTCTTGTCGTTTGAAATGCTGGAGAGACGTTTACATCCACTGCAAGCTGACAACTTCGATTAGGAGATTGAACCACCTGGCATGGTTGTTGCAAAGTCTTGTCAGGAACATAATGATTGAGCTATATAGAGGGTTGTCCGGTTAATAATGGACCAAAATTTTCATCTTGGTTATAACCAGCTTGCATTAAAGTTGCAATATCTTCCTCAGCCTCTTCGTTAGGTATCTGTTGAGCGGGAATGGGAAGTATTTGCTCATCCAATGAATGCGGACGATTTCTTGAATGTTCCCTCTTCTTTTCTTTTTTAATTTCAGCTTCTTCGGGTGTAAGCATCTTCCTCGTTGACTTTCGAACTCTATTACGTGGATTCCCCATTGAAATCCACCCAAAATTGTACAAAACCTATGGATCTGTGTAATAAATGATTAAATTGCAGGTTGAATAGTACGCTCTGCATGGGTTTCAGAAGAATTATGTCTTTTCCTGTACAGTAAAAATGGCCCAAGGCCCGCAACCCAAGATTATTTATTAAAAAAATATTGCATATGCGATATAATGCATCTTCGTTTTAATGCATATTCGTTATATCGCATATGTGATATGAACTATATGCTTTTTACGTGTTTTACAAATGGCCAGTTTGTTAAAAACGTGATCACTAAATCGCACATGCAATTTAGAGCATATCAACTATTGAAACCTCATTTAACCATGAACCATGAAAACATCATTTAATCCCTAGAAGATTGGATTTACCCTTGGACCATGGTACAGTGTCTTCCGAACTATGTTTTGTCTGGAAATATTTGTAATGGTTCCTATATGACCATGGTCAATGCCTCGAGAACAATCTTCAATGCATAAAATAATCTAATGGCACATATATCCCATATTAAGGCTAAATATCCCCTTTAGAGGGCATGTGTAGTGATTTAAGACTTGTTTCTGTTACACTTTTGTCCCATTACCATGGTTAAGACCCTGAGACCCATCCTTAGTGCATAAAACCTCATAATGACACCCATATCCCACTAAAGGCCAAATATTCCATCTATAGTGCATGTGTGTTGATTTAGAGACTCATTAGGCCATCTTTTCTTCCATGACTATGGTCAATATCCAAAGACCCATCCCTACCATCCAAAACCCTATAATGTCACCCTTATCCCCTTATAATACAATTTAGACTCCCAAGATTCCATCTAGACAATCTATGGGGTGGCTCATGCCCCAACATTACATCGATTAAAAGCTAAAATAGGTGTGGGGGGAGTCAAAGGAGGGAGAGGAAGTTGTAGAGGGAATCATGGGAGGGAGGGATGGGTACGGGAGAGATATGAGGGGGATGAAGGGAGGAGAAATATAAAGGGAAGGGAGGGATTTGTCTCTGGACACTGATATGAGGGGGAACTAAAGGGAGGAGAAATATAAAGGGAAAGGATTGGTGGGATGGGAATAAATATAAGCGGGAGGGAGGGATGGGGGGGAAGAGATATAGGGGAATAAATATAAGTGGGAGAGATGAGGGTGATATATAAAAGGGAGGGATGATTGGGTGCAAGAAAGATATAGGATAATGGATGGAGGAAAGATATATAGCATAATGGATGGAGGGACAAATGGGGGGGACCATTAAGGAGTGAGAGGGAGAAGAGGGATGGATGGAGTGGTGGTATAGATAGAGGTATAGAGTGAGTGAATGAGAGAGACAAATTGGGGGTGGTTAAAGAGTGAGAGGAGGAGAGTCAGAGAGAGAGAGAGAGAGAGAGAGAGAGAGAGAGAGAGAGAGAGATGGATGGAGGGATGGTTAGAGGGTGAGAGAGTGGGACAATAAAAATGAGAGAGTAGGGATTTAGGGAAATGAAGGATGGTCAAGGATGGTTACACTGAGGGATAGCTATTAGGGATTGTGTGTGTGTGTGTGTGTGTGTGTGTGTGTGTGTGTGTGAGAGAGAGAGAGAGAGAGAGAGAGGGAGATATCATAGATATTAAGGAAAGGAGAGAAATATGGAGAGATCAAGGAGGGATGAAGGATTGAAGGTGGAGAGAGGAGGTAGGGGGAGAAAGTGAGGGATGGAGTGAGTGACAGGATGGAATAGATGGATGGAGGGAGGGAGGGGGGAAGAGAGAAAGATTTTTGGCGGGAGGGAGGGGCAACAAAGGAATTGTTTTAGAGGGTGTGTGGATGTGTGTGAGAGAGAAGGGGATGGAGAAAGAGCAAAGGAATTATGGAGGGAGAGAGAAGGGGGTGGAGAGAGGAGGTAGGGGGAGAAAGTGAGGTATGGAGTGAGTGAGAGGATCAATCATCAAGATTTCTAGTTAAATTATTTGTTGAAAAATTTCTAGTTAAATGATTTGTTGTTTTTGAATCAATAGTGTCATGTGATTAAACTATTAAAGATCATATAGAAACAAATCACATTAAAATGTTATGTGTACATCGACATTTCATCCCAAATTCAAAATATTTGTTACAATACCAACCTTCCTAACATTTTAACTCATCAAAACTATGGTGATTTATGAATGTTTCTCTTAAAATTTTCGAGCACAGAAATATAATTCTAAAGAAAACCAAGTGACTCCTTACCTTTTTAAAGGTTTGATAGATCAAAATTGGTCTCAATGGACGTTAATAACAACCATAATCATCATCAACTCAAGTAGAGCATTATTAAGTTATATAATAAATTTGTCATTAAATAAAAAACCCTACTTGAAGTCATTTAACTACACTAATATCAAAGAAAGTTTGAATAGCAAAATAAGTGCAAAGATATGTTGGTTCTCATCAATAACATCAATCAATAGATGCATAGTGAACAATAGGTCAAAGCCACAAACTTCAACTATCTTAGTGTAGTAAGGTGAAGTTCCATACTAGGAGACTACACAATAGTGAAGATGGGATTCTCGAGATGTATTTGAATCGATTTTTCTTCGGTGCCTATTAAATCTCATACCTAGGATAGGATACAAGGAAAATTATTAAAATGACGAGGATGAAATACCTAACCATTGAAAATGGATTGAAAACCAATTTATACTCACCACAATATCCCAATTACTTCATCAATAACAATCCACCATTTGGCTTCTTAGATGTCCCATTCACTTTGATGTGAGTTTATACTTTATACCATACTACCCCATACTACCTAATATATCAAATATAACTTAGTTAAAAGTAGAGATGTATTGTTTCCGAACCCATTTGTCATGTTAAACAATGTTATATTAACCATGATGGGATGCTATCTTACATCTCAAAACAATAATCTTTATGCCACTCTTTTATCTAATAATCTTTATTCTCTATTTACTCTTTTGTACTAAACCAAAACGCATATCCGCTATATTGCATATGCGTTATGAATTGCATATGCGTTATAACGCATATGCAATATGAACAAGTCTAAACCGCATATCCGTTATAATGCATATGTGTTAATTTAAAATTGAAAAAATCGGCGGGAACAAGGCTTGGGATGATGTTCGAAAATAGCTTTGGACTGCCGAACCTATTGGCTAGAACAAAAAAACTAGGGCCATTGCCTGTATTTTTGAACTCTATCAATATGCTTAGTTTCAATGGTGTGTTTTGCTATGAAAAACTCAATATTTTTTAATGAAAATATAGAATATTGTAGAGTACGATCTGACGATTCTGAATATGTAATTTTTTCATAAAAATGTATGTTTTATTTATTTATTATTAATTTTCTAAATGACACAAGTCAGTTTTCGAAAATACATACATCGATTCATTTTTATATAAATTTTTATTGCCTTCACCATTTCCCAAGAAAACTATATGGTGCATTAGAGGAGACTGAGCTCTAAAATCTCATATATAGAAAACAATGATTTCATTAAATTTTGCCCCTAAAGTGTTGCACCCACACATAATGTTTTAATTTAAAGGTTTTCTGACTTCAATAATTAATAATAATAATAAAAAGTTCATGAAATTTTTTGAAAAAATAGTGTTGCACTAGGCCCATATGTCCTTTATATGTCTGCAAGATTTTATTCAAAATGAACATCATTTACCTCAATAATTGTTGCACCCGCACAAACATATATGTTATGATGTGCTGAAAATTTGAAAACCCAATTTAATGGAAACTAATTTTATAATCATTTACACAAATTTTTTATAGATAAATGTTATATATTATGAAAGCTGATTCAATTACCTATCTTTTGTCTTTTTACTTTATCTTCAAATCCGTTATGGAAGTACCCTTAATTGTCACGTAAAGTGAGAGGTTCCAGGTTTTTTCAGTATTATGTGGCATCTAAAGTGTCTTTAAAGGAGTCCATGATTGTGCATCAATCCATTATTATTATAATTTATAGATATTTATGTAGATCAATGTGTTAATTGTATTGCATATTGAAATGCTTCATCCTGTAAGCATGTTACAGGAAATACGATGCCTTTATTATGGTCTACGATACTTATCAAATAATATGATCTTTGAAGAATTATGCAAAATTGTTGAATTGTGATAGGATCTAACCATCCTAATAGGGTCCTGTATGAATTTTTATAGACGTAGGACTTATGTTTTCAGATTAAATTGTAGTGTGGTTTGAATATTATCCTTGTTCTTAATAATGTTGATATGCAAATTGATTAAATTATTGACACTTGTTATTTTATAAAGATAAGGTGTGCTTGTGGCATTCAATTTTTTTTATCACACATCTCTGTCACACTATTGACCATGGAGTATTTTCCATCATTTGTTCTTTGACATCAAAATATATCCGTACTTTAAATGGATTTGCATTTTTCTAAATTGTGATGTTGATTGGATCTATATTGGTTCTTTTATCTAGAACTTCAATTTTTATGTCTAAAGACTTCTCTACTTCAACAAATCAATCATTTTTTTCTTTACTACTTCTTTGTTCATAAGTTGCTCTAACTTATTTTGTAGTAACTTAGTATCATTCTTTAGCTTCTTACTTTGTGCATGATTTATTATGCTCCATTAGGCATGTAAGTTATTCATTATTTTAGAACTTCAATCTTTGTGTCTAAAGACTTCTCTAGTTCGACAAATCAATCATTTTTTCTTTACTACTTCTTTGTTGGTAAGTTGCTCTAACTTATTTTGTAGTAGCTTTGTATCATTCTTTAGCTTCTTACTTTGTGCATGATTTTATTATGCTCCATTAGGCATGTAAGTTATTCATTATTTTCAAACTTGTTTCTTCTATTTTTAGGTTCTATATTCTCTATCTTTTTCTCTTTTAACAAATTAATTTGTTCAAGCAACCTCCAATTAAGGTTCTTTAGGTTAGTTATTATTTTTTTTATGATAATTTCATTTTCGTTATTTTAATGTATAACTATATTGTTTCATGTCTTTTGACTCATTGATTCATAAGTAATGTTTGACTATGACCTTTTAGATGAGAAATTTATTTGTCTTATTTAGTGTTAAACTTGACAAATTCTTTTTGGTGATCTTGTAAAGTATGTATGGACTTATAACTATCCTAAAACATTAGATTTCATACATCATTTAGGTCATTGGATGAGTGATCTACTAAGCATGACTTTATTATAATGTTCTACAACGTTATCTTCTTCCTCGTATTATTGTGTTTTATCTTCTTCTTTTCTTAGTATAGGAGAATGCCAAAAATAGATTCTAATGTTTATATGTAAGATAAATTTATAATTCAAATTTATAATCCAAATATAGATATAACGAGTCATTATTTGTATAATTTATTTCATATTATTTGTTAGATCTCTAAATTTTATGTCAATATTGACGTAATTTCTTTTGTTTCTTAAACAAATAACAATCTCAGAAAGATTTTTTTAAATATTTTTTTTGAATTTTATTAAGTTTTTTTTAAATATTTTTTATAAAAATTAACTATTTTAGTAAGGTATTAAGAGTTATGATTTTTTATTTTTCATTAAAAAAATTCAACTTTGATTTTGAGATGTATAACTAGCAATGTAAATTTGGTAAAAAGTGATCAAAGTCTATATCAAAACCTTACACTCATATCAAATGAAATGAATAATATTCATTTACTAAATTTTTATTGTAAAAAGTAAAAATATATTACAAATCCATAATGATATACTTATAATAATAAATAATCACAAAGACTTCATAAATCATCATGTTCCTTCGTACTTTTATGTTCACTTCATTATTGCATTTGAATATGGTTTTAAATAAAAATATATAAAAATATAACTATAAATTTACATTGTAAAAAGTAAAAATATATTACAAATCCATAATGATGTACTTATAACAATAAATAGTCACAAAGACTTCATAAATCATTATGTTTCACTGTATTTTTCATTGTAAAAAGTAAAAATATATTACAAATCCATAATGATGTACTTATAACAATAAATAGTCACAAAGACTTCATAAATCATCATATTCCTTTGTACCTTCATGTAGTTACCTGACTTCATTATTACATTTGAATATGGTTTTAAATAAAAGTATATTAAAATATAACTATAAATCATCATGTTGATTTGTACCTTTATGTTGTTACTTGACTTCATTATTACATTTGAATATGGTTTTAAATAAAAGTATATTAAAATATACCTAATGGTATATGAATTATTTTATTTGTTATATGAAGGAAATTTTTTAACCATTGGTTTTGGTAGGATATAAATTTCATTTTACATATAATTCACATAAATTTAATTTATGCAATTATTCTACCATAATAACATTTGTATAATAAAATAGCCTCTAATCCACAACACCTTTTCAAGAATTACAGAATATAAATCTATAACAAAAACATTATCAACTTTATTATCTACCATTTAACCTTCTAAGCTATTACCTTCTAAGCTATTCTTTAAAAATTATCCTGAATACATCTTATAAAGTGGTATAAATTTCTATCCAAATTCTTTAAAATATTATATTTAATATATTTGTAAAAGGGCAAAAGTTATCTTAGAAACATTTCTCTCTTTCTGTTACATACTTGCCTCAGGCAATGCAAAAAATTGTATAGTGCATAATGTTCTTATGATACTAAATTAAATACTTTTTTAAAAATAATTATATTAATAGGTGTTTATATTATATTTATATATGTTTATATTTTAGAATTTGGGGTGGACTATCATTTATATTTTTTTAAAATTAAAAGAAAAAATGCAGTAACAATTATATATATATATATATATATATATATATATATATATATATATGTATGTGTGTGTGTGTGCGAATCATAGATAGCTCGTAGTTGATGCATGGATAACTTGTAACTTATGCATGGATAACAAGTAGTGATAAACAATCCATTTAACTAAAAAGAAAATAGGTAGTTGAGGAATAGACAACAATATGTGATTACAACTAAACATGGAGAACAAGTAACACATAACTTATTCATGACACTTAACTCCACCACAAATTAAGTAATTGTGCTAATTCTAATATACATTCAAATAACTTGAAAGATCCGAAGCAAATATTCTCTCGAAAATATTCCCTCGTTTACTTTGTCTGTCTATCCATAACATTTTATATTCACGTTACAGCAGTGACTTATATTATGAATTGAGTTATGTGTTTTTCTCTTAAATCCAGACATGGGTATTCGAGAAGGTCTCTGAAATAACCTCCAATTATTCTGTTAGTTCACAATACAATGTCTTGTATATATATGATTGGAATGTAGTTCAACTTCAAACCTTTCATAAAAAAGAAAAAATTACAGGGATCATGGCTATGTCTAACGGAAACATTCAGCAACCGTGAAAATTATAATAAAAGTCGACAAGGGATAGATATACAATGCACATCGTAACCATTCGACAGAAGCTTCATGACGAGTTTGAGTTTGTACTGATTGTCTCTCTCTGAATGCTGACAAGTTTGTACTGTTGCTCTATCAAATGCAAGAACCTTGAGTTATTAAATAAATAGTAAATTTCTGACTGTGCAGAGTCATAATTATGACGATAAGCTAACGAATTCTCATAAAGCGTGCAATCGTACAATACCAACCAAGCATGGACTTTCGCATGATATTTCGGTTTGGTACAAGCGTGAATTCATACATACCAGTCACTGATCAGGCGTGGAATTTGGTACCATTTTGATGGTTATATATTCTGACGGCCTATTATATTATTATTCATTTTTAAACGTTATAGCTTTTTCTACAGATGAGAATTTTTTTTTTTTGTTTTTTTAAGATTTTGTTTGGCTGTAGATAGCTTTATTGATGGTTTGGCTTTGCCTCTTGATAAATTTTAAGGAACAAGGTCTGTATTTAAACACTTCTACATGCTAAAATCTTAATCTAGCTTTAAGCCTTATGTTTTATGCTTTACAAAGGCTTTAACTCAATTTAGCTTTACTTTTAATAATACAACTTACAAAAGCTGGAGTTAATTACTTTTTCCAACACCTCGTACTATCTTTGTGTACATTTAGGTATTGTAGAAAATATAAATGATTAACCTCCCCGCCCAATGATAGAATTTGACGGACATAATGCCTCTCATGGGGCTTTTTGCCCGTTAAATATGATTTAGGAAAGGTAAGAAAAATTTTAAAATGTGTTTTTGAAGGGTAATAAAATTTATAAAACCTCATTATATTATTAATTTACTAATAGTATTAATCTATTTATCTTATATAAAACTAAATTTTGTAAATTCTAACTTCCAAACCATACATTGACTAAAAAAATGGGAACATCTATTAAATTAGATGTAATTCCATGTCTTTCCATTTACAAGTTGTAACCATACATTTAATAAAAAAAGAAACATCTATTAAATTCGAATTATTTTCATGTCTTTCCATTTACAAGTTGCATTGATTTTTCCTAAAATAAAGAACTCATTTAACTCAATGATTTTTCCATTATTTTTTGACTTTTTTATTATTGCAATGAGCTTGCAAATTTCAGTGCTCAATGCTCATTGATTACATTAAAATGTTACAAAAAATTGGGAGTTGGAGAACCTTGACACAGAGTTTGAGGATTATTTGCATTATCAAAGGTAATGCATGCACTATTTTTTTGGTATTATATTTAGTGTTTTGTTTAGATTCAAACATTTACTTAAACCTATGAGTTTGAAATGTGTAGCATGTGTATTTCGCGATTTATCTCATAATTTATGTAATTTATATAGATTCACGCTTATATTTCTCTCATGGTTCAATTTCACTGAGATATGCAGAATTTAAATGAAGGCCAATACTAAATAAGGCATTGAGAGACATGAAATCTGTGTGAAACATTTGGAATGAAATGTAGTTTGTAGAACAACAAAATATATATATAAAAAAGAGCATACAAAACTATATTTTGTAGAGTCTGTCATTCATCATTATTATTTATAATTATTGTGAACTCTACATGACTGCACTTGGTATGCCTTTGTATGCCTGCATTATGTAATTGCTTAATTTCAGTCTCCATCAGAGCCACCTACTCCTTAAGATTTTGATTTTGCTACCTAGACTCATGCGACTGCTTGAGGAGCAAAGCCCTCTAATGTTCTGCTACAATGAGCTCTGGAGTTTGAACTAGGTAGTCATCTTGTGCCTTTATTTTATTTTTAATAGCCATAATATTTTTATCCTTAGTGTCTATAAACTCCTTTAATTTTGTGAAGTATTGGGGAGGAGTACCCAACTGAATAATGGTATGTTCTAGTTGCTTCATCCTTGAGTGCCTTGCCCTGGTCACTACCTTTTCTTGACTTAGTTGTTCCTCAACTTTTCCAAGGGCAAAGTAAAAAAAGGCAAAGGCATGGACATATTAGATTTACAAAGGCTTGTATCTATTTTATAACGATTAGATTTACAAAGGTTTGTATCTATTTAAAAATCTAGATTCTGATTACGAATTTTTTTTAAGAAGACTTCATTGTTGAAGGGTAAAATTTTACAAAACGTTTTATGATGGGTAATATAAAAACCCAAAACGTCAAAAAATATTAATCAGATAGGTAGAATGAAAACCAAATTCCAAGAATGTCCCCACGTCTCTAGATTATCAACACCTGACTTAAATGAAATAATTGAGAATTGCTTTTATGTCTGGTAATTGCTACCTAGTGTGCTTTTGATGGCCTTAATTGGTAAGAAAAAATATGTTTATGTTTGTGGTAAGTTTTCACAAAATTATATTATTAAAGTGAACTAAACAATCACAATAAGTTTACTATTAAGTTTTATATTTACTTTTTTCAAGATCTTGTTATGATTAGAAGCCCACAAAATAAGTATATATATAATACTATTACATCTATTTAACTCTAGGTTGGTAACATTGATAGAACACAAGTTAAGTGTCATCAATAAGTTATCAAGTAAGAGTTATCAATACATCAATTATGGGTTATTTTTTATATTCTTTATTTCTATAATTGTTTATTTTGAATTTGGAAAAGCATAAGTTCTAGTCCTCCCCATATTCTATGATATAAACACCTATGTGTATAAATCTCTAAAAACTAACTAATATCTATTATAATTTCTCTATGTGTAGTTGTAATCTCTCACATTATTCTAGTTAAACTGATTGAACTACTAGTTATCTATATATAGCTACAGATTATCACTAAGCCTTCATCAAGTTATCTATCACTAACGCACCTTACCTATCCATTCATCATTAACAAGTTCACAAGTTCAGTACAAGCATAGCCCTTAGTCCATCACAAACTCTAAAATAAAAACGTCTTAAAAAAGTTCTTGCTAATGTGGAACTTGAATTTATTAGGACTTCCAGATACTTCCTTTATGAAACACTCGATCACAAACAAGAGAAATCACAATGGATTTTAAATTTCAGCGTTATATGGAAAAGCACAAGGTAGTTTACAATACAGCTATGAAATATGAATGTCATTGACTTAATTTTAATTGCATCCATCGAATGTGTTTGAAAAACCAAAAAATATGTACGTCAGATTAATTATGGTCGTAACCAGTGAAAAGAGATGTTCGTGCGTTCGAACATGTTTTAGGTTTGTTTTAGTTTTTTTAAACAACTTGCATTTTCCTTTCCCTTTTGATGAATTTTGAGGAACAAGCTGCTGCTTTCTATTTACATCAAACTTCATACTTATAATGGACACGAAGGTTTGTATTTAAACACTTCTACATGCTAAAACCCTAACCTAGCTTTATTCCCTAAGCTTTATGCTTTACAAAGGCTTTAACTCAACTTAGCTTTAATTCTAATAATACAACTCAAAAAACCAGGACGTAATTACTTTTTTCAACACCCCCCTTAATTACAACCGCTAAACATATGATCTAATTTTAGCTAAGAACATAAAAACAATTGCTTGCTAGTCTGTTGGAATGTGACAACCAATTGACGGTTGAGGTCAAGGTCAAGTTGGTTCACGGAGGTTTCACCAACGGTATAATCGGTTATCGGTTATGTGTAACTGAAGAAGGAGGATCTTAAATATGTGGCCCATTGAGGCAGATATTGAGCTGGGGCTTTATGACCTCTCCGGGATAGTTTGTAAACTATGTTGATGATGAATAAAGAATGCCTGCCCTTGTCCCGTGGATGTAGCCCACATTCAGTGGGTGAACCACATATATTTCTGTGTCTCTTGTGTGATTGCTGTGTGCTATCTATTCTGTTGTTTTCTGTAGTTACATATTTATGATGTATGTGTGCTTAATGCAAAACAAGTGGTATCAGAGCTTGGTGCTTGAACGGAAGGAGAACTGCAGAAGAAGGAAGCAAGTGGAAGTCTCTGCTGATAAGTCTCTGCATGCTAGCCTAGTCACATGTCTGTGTGGTGGTGGTCTCTGCAAAGAAGGAAGCCCGCTCATCGTCTGAGAAGGAGGTGCTCGTGGTGGAGGCTCGTAGGAGCCCATTATGGTGGTGTAAATTAGCTTGTGCAGCCCAGCCGTGGAGGAATCGACCAGAGCTGCGTCCGGTGGTGGAGTGCTGTGGTTCGTTGAAAATCGTTGCAGAGAGCCGCTCCTACCGTCGTCGTTGGAGGAGCCGTACTGAACAAGAGGAGCCTTCCAGAACTGAAGGGAGAGCAATCCTGGAGAGAGAAACGCTGGATGAGAGGAGTCCCATCACTGATGCATTAAGCAGAGCCGAGCCGGTCTGCTGGCAGGCGAAGAGCTCGTCAGAGAGATGTTGGAAGAGAGCGTTCGTGGATCCTGTAGCCGGTCCGTGGAGTAGGAGCCAGCCGCTGTGGAAGTTGAAGCCCGTGCAGGAGTTGCTAGCTAGTGATGTGGTCCATTGAGGAGGAGCCCGCGCAGGAGAGTCGGTGCAGTGGTGGAGGAGGTTGCCAGGTCCCGTGTCTGTGGTGGAGGAGGCAGGTCCCATGTGGAAGATTGCCCCTGGTGGAGAAGTTGTGGCCACAGCCCATGGGTGAAGAAGTCTCGTGGTGGAGGTCGTAGTCAGCAGCCTGATAGCATTGCAGCACGCCAAGAGAGAGTGGGAGCCCGAGAGCTCGAGAGGCTGTTTTAGTAGTGGGAACCCGAGCATGAAGAAAGGAGACCCGTCGATAATTAAAGAGATTGCCTGCGTGAAGAGGCCATTTTTTTTTTCTCTGTCTGAGGTAGAGATAGCTACCGATTGGAGGAGAGCTAGCCGTGAAAGACCGCTGTAAGGGAGTGCGTGAGGCCAATGAAGTCAAGATCGCTGAAGCTGATGGTAGTTTCACAGACCAACGAGAGACGGCTCGTGGCAAGAAGACTTTTGCGCTGGAGAAAAGATGTTGCAGTTGCAATTCTACGCGATACCTCGGCACTTCTCCTGAACATTGAGTTGTTGTAGCAGAAAGAAAGTCTGTGCGTGAAGGGCATTTTCTTTGCTCTTGTGTGTGGCTACCGTGTGTAGAGCGTACAGTGTATTCGATGCATTATTCTTGCAAAGGAGTCTGCGAGAGTCGTGATCTTTGTCAAATCATTCAGGTGAAAACTGATGCAGAGAAGTGTGATCGGATCTGGGCGCAGAGGCCGTAGTGAAGAGCCACGGTGATGTGGTAGAGGCTTCCTGCGTAAAGGAGAGAGAGATCACTGTGCATGAAAGGAGCTCCAGAAATGCCACAAGAAGAACCATGAAGGCCGTTGAAGATGTGCCCACCTTGGTGGAGTGCAGAGGAGCCGCCACCATATAAGATTGTGCTCCTGTAGAAGGTGTCAGAGAAGGCCGCTATCAGAAGCAAAAGAAGAATTGCAAGTCTAACCGTGTCATCTTGTGCGTCCGAAGGGAAATCTTGGAGGCCGTATTAATTGTCTCGTTGAAAGCTACGGTGCAGATAGGAGCGAACCACTTGTTTGGTTTTTTGGTGGTGCACGCATCGTGTTGTGAGAAATAGGTAATCGTGAGACTATAAAGGGCCATCAAGATCCGTTAAAGGAACGTTGTGCTGTGTCGAGGTGTGAAGGAACGATGTGTTGTGTCTCGATAGGAATGAGCCCAGCCTCTGTGCAGAGGTAGAGGATGCTGGCATGACGGTCGAGCGGCCAGCAGGAGCTTGTGGTGGGAAGGTCAAGCAGTTTCGAGAGAGAGTGAAAGTGTTCCTGGCATTTGTAAGGGTGGGGGTAATAATAATAAATATATATATATATATATATATATATTTTTATTATTATTATTGGAGTTGTAAAAATTAGTTTTTTACATGTAATTGGGCATATGACTGTAAGACCTGAAATGGCATGCATACTCTAGGTTGTTTAGTTACCTATGAAAAATCTAGACGTAGATTTAGGTAAGCTAAAAGGGGTAGGGCATGAGTTGGTTGTTGTGAGTTTATGTTTTTTGTCCATGAGGTTACATGTAATGAAGCCTATTTTAAAGGCTTGGCTAACTCCAATGTAATAGACTTGAAGGTGAGCGGTAAAGGCTCATTTGGTTGTCTTGGCCGGATTTGGCTAAGGTCTTCGGATGTAAAGGAGGTGGAGCATAGAAGGTGCTCAGGATTGCATAGGAAGATTTTGTTTGCAAGCTCAAGGTAATCATTGTATGGCTTGAAGAGCAAGCTCAAGCGTTTGGTACAAGATGTTTTGATTTCTTCATGGTGAACCAGGTTTTACAAGAAGTGGGTGTAACCATTGGGTTTATGGTATTCACTATCTTGGTCTTTTGGATTGTTGGCGTTATGCTTGAAACAAGCACAAGCATGGATACGATCAACAAGTTGGTTCGATTGGACATTTAAGATGAAGGATCAGGGAGCAGCAAAACAATCTTGAGCGTAAATGTACAAGAGACGGATTGATGGTAAGTTTTGGTTATCATAGGATGAGTGCATGATAATGATACTCAGTGAAACCGGTAAACATCATAAGCTTTTTTCAGGTTGATGTCCATGTAATGAAGAAAGGGTTATATGTCTAGTGTATGGTATGCCGGTGTGATGTATGCAATGAGATCTTTTCACATGCGGTTGGTGTTGTCAGTGGATACATGGCAAATCCAGGTGAAGCAGTGAAATGGGTGCTTTGATATTTAGAAGCACAAATGGACAAGGGCAGGGCATCAGGTAAATTGTTGTCAAGGTGGAGATTGTTGGAATGTGACAACCAATTGACGGTTGAGGTCAAGGTCAAGTTGGTTCACAGAGGTTTCACCAACGGTATAATCGGTTATCGGTTATGTGTAACTGAAGAAGGAGGATCTTAAATATGTGGCCCATTGAGGCAGATATTGAGCTGGGGCTTTATGCCCTCTCCGAGATAGTTTGTAAACTATGTTGATGATGAATAAAGAATGCCTTCCCTTGTCCCGTGGATGTAGCCCACATTCAGTGGGTGAACCACGTATATTTCTGTGTCTCTTGTGTGATTGTTGTGTGCTATCTATTCTGTTGTTTTCTGTAGTTACATATTTATGATGTATGTGTGCTTAATGCACAACATAGTCTATGTCTCAGCTAGGCTTATAGAACATCTTCATCCTGACTTTCTTTGCTGCAATGTGCTGATGCAGCGTCTTCTCATACTTTCTGCTCCAAACTTTGAAGCTTTCAATGCTTTTCTTTTTCTTTGTGCTCCAGACTTTAAACTCTAGATATCTATTCTTGTTATTGCATGGATTTTTCTTTTTTTCCATGGACCTCATTGAAAAAATCTACAACATCTTCAATGCTTCTTGCAAAATACTTGTTGCATGTTTCTTCCTCCATCTTTTCAACTGGGTACATAGCATATCTTCCTTATTCTTCAGATTTTGCTACTACAGAATGTAAGTTGTCATCTACAACTTCTTTTGGCTTTGCAAGCCAATCCTCAATGAATGCCAAATCTTCTTCGAAACTTGTTACTTTAGCTTCGTCCTCCTCAGTTGCTACTGCTACAAAGACATCATCCACTTGATCATCATTTTCAAGTAGGGTTACCATTCCAAACAACAACTTATTAATGAGCTTCTTTTGTTGTAGGACTATCACTCTTTCTTCATAAGAAAGGTGATCACCATCATACTCTGGTTCAAGTTTTTCATCCTCTGTTGCTAAGAGGTTATCAACTTGTGTATTTGCCTTCTATCGAGGCGCACTGAAGACTATGGCCTCCTTCTCTTGAGTCCACATACTCTCTTTCTTATCACACCCTAAAAAAATATAAAATTTGCTTGACGACCCCCTTAATGCAAGATCTTCTATCTTCTTTCCAACTTAAAGTTTCAACTTAGTCTTCAACCGTTCTTTCATGCAAGGGTTCCAAATTTAAAAGTGCTTCAATCTTCATAAATTTCTCAAAATGGAAACCACCCAAAAATGGGCTTTGTTTCACACCGTATGAAACAAGGCTTTTTCACTAAATTTCCATCATTCCTTTCGAAATTGAAATTGACGTGGAGGTAAAAAAAAACTTTTTTGTAAAACTTTTATGAAGATTTCATGAACCTCTTAATATGATAAGTTTAAAGGAATACTTCACCTCCACTTGGATTTTAAGCGATTTGACTTTTCAAGTACTTAGCTCCTTGAAAATTATGACGGCGAAGGTTACTTCACGTTTTCTTTTCTTTCAACACCCAACGGTGTTTCTTTTCCTCATGTAAATTGCTTTCACAATGACGGTGGGCGGTTTCTTTGTATCACTCCCTCTATCTTCAACTTCTTCAGATTTGTAAATCTCAACTTCAATGGCAGATTCTCTGATTTTAGCAAGGTTTTTCTCCACAGATTTGATGAAACTGTGGATCTCTTCAGGCGGATCGGATTTTTTCAATACGCATCTATCCAATAGCTGGCTCAAAGCGCGCTTACTTCACGGCCTGGTCCTTCAACAGGGATCCCTTCACTGCCCAGAATTTCTGCACAATAGCTATCTCTCAGGTGGGTCGGATTCTTCTTCTTCGGCAGCTACACACTCCTCTGCAATCAGGATTTATGGACTGCGATTTTACCTTTCGTGTGTGTTCCTTCAACGAATTCTTTTTCAATGGCATGAGGGTTCTCTTTATGGATTTCACATGATTACTCAACTGATTTCTCCCTTCACAGGAATTTCTCCCCATGCAACCAACAATGGTGATGGAGGGCGGCTTCTTAAGACTGTTGTCTCGTCTCCTTTCTTCACAATTTATTCACACGAAATTTCTTCTTCAATGAACAGATAGACAACACCTCTTTCAACACAGAAGTTCCGTGGATTGGCTGCCTTCTTCACACTCTGCAACTACTCAGGAAGATATGCCTTGGCTTCCCTCACGTGGCTATCTTCCATGAACTGATCGCGACAGCCTCTTCTACGGTGGCTTTCCTCATGCGAATCGGTTTTCTTTTCTTGTGGATTTGAGACGGCTCCTCCTTAAACAGTGATTTCTTCGTGGACGGTCTCCTCCACGATTTCTCTCTTCACGACAGCGTGTGCCTCCTCGTCAGCCGATTCTTCTCATGCAACTTTGTTTTCACGGATTCCTCAAATGGAGGACTTCTCTTTATATTTACTGTTGGATCTTCTTCACGATAGATTCTTCCACAACCATTTCCACGACCCTTTCTGTTTGTTTTGCATGCTGATAACTTATACCAGCGATCTCATCCAGCGCAGTTGGCTGCTACTCCTCATGCAAGGGCACAACCGTTTTAATTTTTTACGGTTTCAAAAACAACAATCTCTTAGGAAGATTGGCTACCTTCTTCAACACAGAACTCTGCAGATTAAAACAGGGTCGGACCCTCTTCACACTATGTCACTCTTTCCTCACAGCTTAACTGGCCGCTAGCTGCTTTCTTCAAACTCTCCAACAGCGACGGGAGTTTCTTCAGAGCACCAACAAACTTGCTTATTGGCTGGGCATATCTTCTCGAATTTGCTTCAGATCTGGGGATCTAAACGCTTTCTCGGGTCGATTTCAGTCTTGTGCAATAGACTCGAATCCGGATCGCTGTGCAATTTCTTGGATAAATTCTTTCACTTGATTGGTGAAAGATCTTGGCTTTGATGGAATGATCTCTGCCTTTTCATTATGGAAGAATCCTTCTTGGCTATGGAAGAATCTCTTCGCTATGAAAGAATACAACACACTTGGATCTGCTCTTGGATTAATATGTTCTCCAAGAGACTTAATCAAGCTCTGATACCATAATGAATTTTAAGGAACAAGCTGTTGCTTTCTATTTACATCAAACTTCATACTTACAATGGACCCTAAAGTCTATATTTAAACACTTCTACATGCTAAAACCCTAACCTAACTTTATGCCCTAAACTTTATGCTTTACAAAAACTTTAACTCAACTTAACTTTACTTTTAATAATACAGTTCACAAAAGCTAGAGATAATTACTTTTTCCAACACCTTTAACTTTAGTGTAAAAGTCTTTGCTAACTTTACGTGAAATAAATGTGTGCATGCTGTGTCTTGGTGGAATGGATTCGTGCCTTGTATAGAGAATCGTCAGGGGTAGGGTTAAATTCCAACTAATCTATAAGGCTTATAATAAACATAAATGGATTAGTATTTAAAACGAACTAGTAAAAATGTGAAAAAATGCTCCCCTTCCTAGGAACAAAAATTGAATCTTTCTATGCTAGGGGTACATTCTTTATTTGATTAGTGAACCTGCGAACTACTAGTAAAAATGTGAAAAAATCCTCCCTTTACTAAGAACAAAAATTGAATCTTTCTCTGTCACGGTACATTCTTTATCCGATTAGTGAACCTGTTCGATCATTTTTTTCATATCTCTATACAAATGAACCAATCTGATCAATTGTATCTAGAGATCCTACCCGTCAGTGAAATTTTCAGTGAATTTTTTTTTCATGCTTTTGGATTTCAAACTGCCCTCCATACAACTTTTAATTAAAAAATTTAACCTTCTTTTGAAATTTATACAGTCGCAGAATTAGTGGATTTCTTATTTAAAAACTTTACCCTTCTTTTGAAATTTATACAGTCGCAGAATTTGTGGATTTCTTAGTGACAACCAACACTTCTCTGAAAAATTGAGCACAATCAAGTTGTTATGCTCGGTTCTATGCAATAGAGAGTAGAATTAACAAAGATATGGGTTCCATGTTCTTCTTTGCACCAGACAAATTAGCACATTTACAACAGAGTTTTTTTGTTGTTAATATTCATCCGAATACTTTTAGGGACGGTTTGTTCTGCTTCATATTTCTTCTTCATGTTTCTCATTCTCACCATCTCACAATCACAAGACTACCCCATTTTACAGTTAAACAAATATTATCGTCTCTCAAAGACCAATAAACCAAGAAAAAGCAATGATAGCTATGCATAGGGTGAGAAAATGCAAACCATTTTAAACTTACAACATTAACTTCTCTGGACATCATACTTTAGCATAGAAATTCTAAAATAAAAACCATATGAGAAGAATGCTACCAAGCTTTAAGGGAGCTGTAGTGAGCATTATATGTATTTCTTTCTTGAACAATGGTGCGCCCCTCTTTAATATATAACTATGAAGGAGTTGTCCTACTTACATAAATGTGCAATAGACAAACATTTTCACGAACACATCTTGATATTTAAATGCACAGTTTCATGTAAACCAAATGTACTTAGTGGAAACTCATGCTCAAAATCCAGCAATGATTAAAGAACTTACACATGTATAATATCAAGTTTGCTTGAATACATTTGGTTCATTTCTCATATGCTTCTACATAACAACAATTTAATTCCCTTACATAGAACTGTTAGGACATGCACCTAGCCAACGGAATCCTTGGAACATCCTCCGTAGGGTATACTATCATGGGAAATGGGAAGTTAGTCACACTGCACACATCATCCAATGGTGATGGTAATGACAAAAACAAGCTATTTATAACATTTATAACATGGCCATTGGCTATCAATCAAATATAAAGGAAAAAATTAAAAGTGCCTTGGAATCCTCAAGAATTTGTATTCCAACCATTATTTTGAAGGGGATGTAGGGTGGTATTATGGCCAATGGATGCAAGGAGATGGTGGTGGATCTGATAATAAACATGAGGCATTCATAATATTTTTAAGGACTTCATAACTCTTTAAGGCCTCTTCATCTTTGGGTTGTCGCCTCTTAACTTTCCCACAAAAATAATTCAACTCTGATTTTTTACTTTAGGAAGATTCTTAGACATATCTAGTATCACCAGAGGCTTTTAATTTGATAATTCTATAATTATTATTTCCTAGTAGCAGGCACTCAAGCATTGGCAATGATTACAGAGTGAGGGAAGAATGAAACTATCTAAATAAATTTTGTAGATATTGGGTCTCGTGGATGTTGAGCAGCATGCTTGATCACTATGAGCCAAAAGGTCTCATTTTGATACATGCAATGATGTATTGTACTATTATTGCTCGGTCTATACACTAAAAGATAATGTGAAAATGTTTCATCGGCTCTGGTTGGCATCAATTTCACAGGAATTATTTGAAATGCATTCCTTGAAAGAGAGACCTCATGAGATTCCAATTGGAAGGAAGAATTAGTTTTGAGGAAGGTGGCTAACAACATCCCACATGGATCAGCGAGCCAAAGTATTTATTGATCCATGGTTTGGGTGGATAGATACATAGAAAGAATGGAGAATCATCGAGGTAAAGATTCTTTTTTCCTCTGTGATAAATTTTTCAATTTTACTGACATTTCCTTACCATGTGAGCAACAGAAGGGTATGTATGGAAGCCCTTGGATACTTCCATTACACATACATCCATGAATTGGGTGTGAAAGTACATGGAATATTTGGAACTATCTTGCAAGAGAAAATCATCTTTCATAGAAAGCATGTTGGAAACAACAAAGCATGTAAGCAATCAATTTGTACAAGAAGAGATCCAAAATTTGTTGGAAAAAATGAAAAAGACCTTCAGAATCCTTGGAAGTGATGAATTTCCAACATGGTGTTGGATGGATCCTAGCATACCATGAAGTGAGAAGTTGTCACAAACATTGGTGATAATGGAGGGTATGCGTCAAGGACCATGGGATCCAGGCATTGATGGGTAGTTTCAGACACCATTGATGTTTTGGAGGGTGCAGCTGAGGCAGTGGGATCCAAGCATTCCTTGGAATGATGGATTGTCTTGGATTTCATTGATGTTGTTGGAGTCTAGTGGTGGTGGTCATAGTCACATTACATCCATCAGATTCACTTGGGAGCCTGACATTCTTCTTAGTTGTTTCAAATGGGAATAACATACATTTTTAGTTGCAGAGATAATGGAGTCACTCAGCAGGGAGAGGGTTATGTTCACAGTGGCACAGAGGAAGCATGATGGACCAATTGAATCCCAAATGCTATGTCAGTTCAATAGAAAAATATTGATGGTGAGAATTCAAGGATTGGTTTAATGCTTTCTATGGAGTAGATGTCTCCCTCGAGTACAAGCAAACTTGGGAGGGGGGGACTATAATGTCCCCAAATCAACCTTGGACCACAATTTCCTAAGTCACCTAGACTAGTTCATGTTTATTCACGTACGTGGTGATTTAGGTTGATTAATTGTTTATCCTAAGGCTGGTTTCCCAAGGTTGGAAGAATCACTAGTGGAAAAATCCAACGAAAAGCAACTCCTAAGTAATGTGACAAGGTGTCATGTCACCACCCTAAGGACAACATGATAAAATCACCAACCCATTCAACCCCATGGGTCCTAGTGACAATTTGACATTAATTCATTAAAAGGGGGTAATTTTTGCTTTAGTCATCCATGTAGATTAAATAAATGAAGGTGGGTCATATTTTCATGTTATTTATTAATATTAATAAATATTTATGATTTGTAATGTTTAGGTGGCTCAAGGAGGGTGCATAAGTGGTCTTCTGGACCCTATGATTTGTCATCCACAATGGAAACTAGAAGAAAATCTGTGAAAAAACATAAATCCACTTAAAAGGTGGAAGGCAGCACAAAAGCAGAAAAATCTGAAAAGCAAAAAACATGCAGAAAGGAAGGAAATTTTATAAAAGTAGAAAGAATTAGAAAAGTAGGAAAAAACATAGGAAAAGAAGGAAAGCAAAGAAATCCAGGAAAAGCTAGATTTTGCCAAAACATGAAAAGCAGTCAAAAGCGGAAAGGAAACCAAGCTAGGAAAAAGAAAAGTAAAAGTGGAAGATGCTAACAGAATTCAAGGAGGGAACATGGCTAATGAGGATGTCCACATTCAGCTATGTATCTAGAAATCAACTCATCTTATAAAGGAAGAGGAGCGCACCACTCTCAAATTTTTTGGTCATTTTGATATTTGTCTTGAGAGATTGCTCATAGAGGCTTGGAGATGCGCCCCTGTTGATCTTTAATCCTTTCTCTCTGGACAGACCCGGGCTGGCGGTAATATTTTAGACCAACAGAACCCTTAGCTCACTGGCCCTTTCGGCAACAGGTCGCAGAAGCAACCTGAAGTCTCACCCGAAGTGATTCTAATGGGAGGCAGAAGACTCAAGTGTCCTCAGCCAAGTTCCGAGGCATCCAGGGTGGTTAAACCTTCCTTAACCCCTTTCACAGAAGCTGTCTATCTCATTCCGTTACTCCGGCTACGCCTCTGTCTTATCGCGGTATGCAGGGAATGCGATAAGTCTTTCCCTATGTGAAACCGTCTAGCGATACCCAAGATATCGTAGGTGCGATATCTTCCCCTTCTAGTTCCTGCGGCAAGCGAACTTTGACCGCTTCCTGGGTTAATAGGTGGTCTTAGCTATCCTTATCCTGGTACTGTAGTTAGCAACAACATTCAGCCTACAAGCCTAACCCTCGCTAATGAACTCGACCCTTGATATCTCGCAACACGTAACTAGGTAGAACATTACTTTGCGCAATGTCTAAATAAACCATTCATACCTCATATTCAGTTCTTACTCGCACATTAACCTCTGTTTAACAATTATCTAGTCGCAAAAGAGGTTAGCTATGATTATCGCAATTATTATACGTCATTCAGAAGTTAAATGACGACCATGTACATTACTTATAACAGATTGAAGCATTCATATATATAGCACAAACACGCGAATGAGATCAATGGCTACACAATTACAATAGTGCTACTTAGATAAGCACATTGATACTCCCAGGGCAAAGACTACGCCCAGGGGAACTGCGGTTCTTGCTTACAACTCTGGGGGATAAACACAGCTCCGTTCCACTCTTTACAACAGGGGTCTTCTGGGAAACTCCACCTCAGTGGGAGCCCTTCTCTATAGACCTCTTTTCTCTTCTTGCCTTTACAGTGCACTCTCTTCCTCTCGCAATCCCTGCGGATTGCACTCTCTCAACAGGTCGGCCCTTGTCGTCTCAGGGATGTTCAGGCTTGCAACAACAAAAGACTTGACTAGCATCTACCTGATGTCTCTATCGCTATGTGGCCAACCCCTTATCCTATAAAAAGACTACTATATATAGATGGCCCGAAGGTCTCATCGCAGTTACAAAACTGTGGGCCTTATCCCAACAGTGACTCAACCCTAACCACTTACAGTCAACTGGCTGTACTTCCATGGCCGCCTTCTGTCTCGTCGCTGCTTCCTGCAGTCCTTAGTCTTTAATGCATCGGCCCGTCGCTTCTTCTTGGTTCAAGCAACGCTGACTGTGGTCCTTCTTCTTTAATGAGGGTAGCTGAACCCTCTCTTCATCTCCGGCGCCTTTATTGCGGTGGTTGAGCTCTCCCTTCGGCCTCTTCTTTGTACCACATGCTTGACTTTTCTGTACCTATCGCCGTGATTCCCGCCGGAATTTGTGCTATGGCGATATCTTTGTCTTACCGCCAAAATTGGTACTTTCTCTCCAAAATTAGTTATCCTTCCCAAAATTAGCAGCTTCCTAAATGCTGCGGAAGTTCTCTCCAACAACTCCCCTAACACTTACTTGTGGCTCGTCCCCGAGCCACTTGCAACAACAGCCTGATTCATCTGCCTAAGCTTATCCTTTGCTGCTTGTGAGATTGCTGCGAATTGTGCCTTAAGCGCTTTAATACTTTCATCCATGTGTGTTACTTCTTCCTGCGCTGCGCTGAGCAGCTCAGCGGTTACCAAGGAGTCCTCTGTGCCCTCAATGACTCCTTTACCTGAGGTGAAGCTTTTCACCTTTTGCTCCAGTTCATCAACCAGATGTGCGATTTTGCTTTCATGCGGGCTAACTTCGTTAGCCAGGTTGATCTGCTGTTCTCTGTATTTCTGCACCTGCTGCTGAATTTGTGTGATTTCTCCTTTCTTTCTTATCTTCGCAAGAGCACTCAAGCCCTTGTACTCTTCTTCAGCTCTTGATATCGCATCTTCATAGTGCTTAATGTGCTGATCGAGCTCGGCTTTCTGTGGGAGCTCCTCTAGCTCCAGCCATGTCTTTGATGCATCCTCCAGGATGGCCTCAACTGCTTCCACCCGACAGTGCATCTGTGTCTGTACAACCCTGAAAGCTTGCACTCGTGCTTCTTGGATCTCCTCTGGAGTAGGTGGCTTATTTGCTTCTAGTGCAGCAATCCTTGCTTCGTATTCTTCCTCCATCTTTCTCTTCTCTTCATCTAGAGCCTTTGCTATTTCCGCTATTTTTCTGATCTTTTGAGTTATTTCTAACTCAGGCCTGATATCGCACTGCGGAAGCTCTGCTGCGATATTCTTTAAAACAAGAGAGACATCCTGCTCTCGCTGAACATATTGCGTCAACTGGGCACTCTCTGCCTCATGCTGCGCAATGAGCTGCACATTGTCGTTAGACAGCAAAACATTTTGCTCATATGTGACTTGTTCTCTGTGCCTCAGCTCCGTGCCTTGAATAGAACGTGTATTTATCATCAGGCGGAATTTCAAATGGCAACGGACCAGTGACTGGACCCGTTGGCGGTATTTAATGCATAGACAAGACAGCACCCCGCGCCTATTTATTGCAAACACCGTTTGAAATTTCGCTGGGAAACTGTGCGCCGGAGTGATGTCGCATCGGATTTTCCAAATCTAGAAGAATCGTCGTACTGCTGCCAAATCTTAGTACAACAGATACTTGTCAGCCGTGCAGTTAATGCTTGTCAGATGGCGAAGTGACTAGCCCTCTGATCAATTCAAAATTTGATATCGCATCAATCTGTTTTCTGTCCTCTGCGATAAGATATCGCATCGTCTGGAAGTGGAAAGTGCCAAAAACTCGCCTCTTATCAAAATTATCGCAACCACCAGGAAAACTGGCTGCGAATTCTTATCTGAAGCATTTCCCGGTGTAGACTCCTTAGGGTGCGATGCTTCATTTCAACTACACTGAGCATCTGCACCATTTGCTTCCTTCCTGGGCTAGGGCTAGGAGGTGGCATGGCCTTCGCGATACAGCTTAAGCCGACTGCCATTGATCAGGGTAGGAAGAAACTCCCCACTCATAGTACAAAGCTGTATAGCACCTCCATCTGTTATTTGCTGGATTTGATAGGGTCCTAACCAATGAGTTTTGAATTTCCCAGGGAACTTTATAAACTTACTGTCATAAAGGAGTACCAAGTCTCCAAGCTGAAAGATTTTGTTCTTGATATGCCTATCATGCCAAGCTTTTTCTCGTGCTTTCTGCACTTTTTGATGGAATCCTGCGATAAATCTGTCTTCCTCCAGATTGAGCAGCTGTGCCAATCTCTCCTCTAAAGTATCAGAATCAGCCATCTCTGTAAGATGAGCAATCCTTAGACTGGGTAAGATGTATTCCATAGGCATAACAGCCTCTTGTCCATATACCAGGCTGAAAGGTGTGTGCCCTGTTAGTTTCTTACACGTGGTCCTGTAAGCCCATAATACAGCATTAACTCTGAGGTCCCAGTCATCCCTTTGACTGTTACAAATCTTTGTAAGAGCATGTTCTAATATCTTATTGAAAGCCTCCACCGTACCATTGGCTTGAGGGTAGTAAGGTGTACTCTTATGGTGCTGTATTTCAAATTCCTCTGTCAAGGCTTCTATGGTGCTATTCAAAAAATGTGTGCCTTGATCACTCATCAAAGTCACTGGGCATCCAAATCTAGTGATGATGTTTTCAAAAATAAATTGTGCTGCTGTAGCAGCATCACAATTCCTGACTGCTTTCGCCTCAGCCCACCTGGTGAGGTATTCTGTTGCTGTAATTATATATCTCGCACCAGTTCGTTTTCCTGGGGGGTTAATAGGACCCACGAAGTCTATGGCCCACTTATCGAATGCGCGTAGCGTTATCTGTGGTCGCAACGGCATTTCATCTCTTCTGGAGGGCTTTCCTGTCCTTTGGCAGATATCGCATGATCTGCAAAACTCTTTACTGTCTTTATGTAATGTAGGCCACCATAGTCCTGCTGCTAGGATCTTCTGAGCGGTAGGCTTCCCTGCGAAATGGCCTCCTGCGATGCCCGAATGTGCTTCCTTAAGAATGGTCTGTTTCTCGTGGGGCATAGCGCATCTGCGCAAGATTTCATCTGGTCCTAACTTATAGAGGTGTCCTGCAATCAGGGTGAAGTCTGCTGCTTTCACCACTAATTGTTTCTTTTGTTGCTTGGTAAACTCAGGTGGTGCCCACCCTGTAGTAAGGAATTGAATTATGTCTCCATAATATTCATCTGCGACCTGAATGGAGAACAATTGCGCATCAGGCAAGTTGTCCTCTAAATTACTTGGTTCTTCACCTGAGTCTAGCCTTGACAGGTGATCAGGTCCTGCATTTAGTCTTCCTGGCTTAACAATGATTTCAAAATCATATTCCTGGAACAACAATAGCCATCTGCATATTCTTCCCCCTAACACTGGCTTATTGACCAAGTACTTTAATGCAGAATGGTCGGTGAACATCTTGAACGGGGCACCCAATAAATAGTGCCGAAATTTCTGTAAGGCATACACCATTGCTAACCCTTCTCTCTCTGTGGTGGTGTAATTCTTCTCAGCTGTCGATAGTCTCCTGCTCGAATATGCGATAGGGTGGTCAATACCCCCTTCGCCTGGTTGCGTGAGAATAATGCCCAGTGCGATGCCAGATGCATCCACATGAACATGAAAAGGCTTGTTCCAATCTGGAAATACCAGAATAGGTGCTGTAACCATTTTTTTTTTTTTAGAGCGTTAAGACTCTTCTGACATTCCTCATTCCATTGAAATTTGATATCCTTCTTTAATAATTTCTCCATTGGTGCGGTAATCTTGGCATAACCTTTGATAAACTTTCTGTAATACCCAGTATGACCAAGTGTAGTTCTCAGCTGCTTTACTGAGTTAGGTGCTGGTAAATTGACAATGATGGCGATCTTCGCAGGATCTACCATCAAGCCTTGTCTGCACACAATGTGACCCAACAACGTACCAAAAGGCGCACAAAATATACATTTTTTTAAGTTAAGGGAAATCTGGTGCTGTCTACATTTTTCAAACATTAATCGCAGGTTTCCTATGTGCTTCTTGACTAGTCCAAATACAGTCCAATCATCAAAATAAACTTCTAGAAATTGATGGATGTATTCCTTAAAGACAGCAACAACTACTCTAGAAAAAATTGCTGGGGCATTCTTAAGACCAAAGGGCATTACCGTATACTGAAAGGAGCCCCATTCTGTCGCAAATGTGGTCTTGTGCCTGTCGTCTGGATGGATTCTTATCTGGTGATAGCCTGAAAAGCCATCAGTAAATGAATAGATTTCTTGTCCTCCAACATTGTCTAAGACTTCATCAGTGAATGGTGTCGGAAATGGGTCATGCAGCGATGCATCATTCAGTTTGCGCAAGTCGACACAGATCCTGATGTCTCCTTTTGTTTTCTTTTCTTGTACTACCATGGGACTAACCCACTCACTTTCTTCAACAGGTTCGATGATGCCTGCTGCTAGCATCTTATCTATTTCATCTTTTACTTTTGCTTTATACCGCGGATTCAACCTGTATGGACGTTGCTTAACCGGCTTAGCGTCCTCCTTAAGCGGTATTCTCATGACTCCGAGGTCACCCACTATTCCCTTCATTTCTGTAAAGTTGGTAGGAAATAGGTCCTGATACTCATGTAATAGGTCTGTGAGTTGGCCAATTGTCTCATCATCCCAATAATCTCCAATAGAGGCAAACTTAGGGTCTGTTTCTGTGCCAATATTGCTCTTTCTAATCTTGATTGGTTCTGTTACAGCTGGGATTTCTAAGTGCGGGCCTTCAACTTCACGTGTACCTTCTGTTTCTGCGATATTGATACTGCGAGGATCTTCATCCTCATCGCTTGAGTCTTGTGCGCAGTTGTAACATTCTAGTGCATGTTCCATCTGGATAGCCCACTCGGGTTGCGAATCCGCTGGTAATGGGCAATCCTCAAATATTTTAGTCTTTATGATCTTCAAGGCCCGATCAATGCTTAGATGCTCAGATTCAAAACTGAACGTGACCAAAAAGTTTTCAATCATAGTAGGCCATGAGATAGTTCCTTTTCTTAGCTCTGTTTCTGTATACCAATTCCTTGGAACTGTATCCAGTGTGTGGATAAACAAATGAACCCATTCTTCTGCTGGAATTTCTAGCCAACTCTGTTCACAGTTCCTAATGTGTGCTCTGGGATCACTCTCCCCTGTATATTTCCGCTGTGTAGAGTCTCTTTCTTTAGAGAATCTAATGCGCATCAATCTCTTACAATCATACCATGATGCGATATGTTCCTTGTGTGTGTACCACCATCTTGCAGGTGTGGCTCGAACTGCAAGGTCAAAAACCTCCATCCTCTGCTCTTGAGGAATCTCTTGTTCAAACTGCTGCAAAAAATCATTAACATCTGCTAATCCATCAAAAGTTGGAATATACCTGTTTTCTGTCCCAATCCATCGCAGTGATTTAGTCATGAATGCGCATCTGCGGATAGAAACTTCGTGGAGTCTATTTTGCCAATTCTCTAAGCCAACATCTGAATCTGATGTGCATGAACTATCACATCTCCAGCTGATATGTCCATCAGCTGTAGGATCAATGTAATCTGTCTGATTAGAAGTCATTTGGTACAAATTTTCCATGTTATGCACCTCCTCTTCTGCTTTGATTGGCTCAATGTAGCGAGGACCCTGTAAAGGGTCTAATGGTGCGATGACCCGGACTTGAGCATCTTCAAATGTCATCTGCCTTTTCTTTAAGTTGATAACAGCCTTGTTATCAAAAGCCCAATCAATACCTAATAGAGCTGGATAGGGTTTGGTGTCACCAATAATTTCTATGATCTCAAAATCGGCATATGTGTGAACTCCGTCGATGTCCACTGGGACATGCGATAGGCGACCCATCGGTGATATTCTCTGCTGATTAGCTAGTCTGAGATGGATAGGGGATCTGCTTAGTTTTGGACTTCCCATCTGTTCCCATGTCTGTTTAGTCAAGACATTTACTTCTGAACCTAAGTCTAGGATAACCTCATCCATTTCAAATAGTCCGATCTGCGCTGTGAGCCTCATCTCTCTTCCTGTCCTTGTATGGCCCATTATATGGTGAATGGTGCGCTGTGTATTGCTCACAGAAGGGCTCTGCTGACATTGGTCAATAACTTTCTGAAGTTCCTCTACAGCTTTCCCATTTCTTAGAAGTTTCAAACAACTCTGCAAGAAGGACTGTACACTCCCGGTCAATTCCTCTTCGTCACATCTTCCAGATGTG
The DNA here is from genome assembly GCA_027924585.1 of Larix kaempferi. Taxonomy (NCBI): domain Eukaryota; kingdom Viridiplantae; phylum Streptophyta; class Pinopsida; order Pinales; family Pinaceae; genus Larix; species Larix kaempferi. The sequence continues at coordinate 929,344 of BSBM01000122.1, forward strand.
CTAGCCTGTGGTATCTGCGTAGTACTAACATCCTGCGGTGGTTTCCGTGGTATACCTTGAGATGGTAATAATAGTGATCTGGGCGGTGTTTGTTCAGCAAAGGAAGTCTTAGTTTGTTGAAATGCCTCCTTATTCTTCTGTAGATCAAGTGGGATAGGTTTTCCTGGAGCTTTGCGCACCCACTGCGTTCCTGTCATTTTTTCCACGTCCTGCGATATGTTGCTTGTGGAGAGACCACTGCGAGTTACAATATTGACCCGTGGTTCGGTTTCGTTCTGCTCAGCAGCGATAAACTGGATAGTCTGATTGGTTGCTGGCTTAGTGTCCTTGATCTTAGCTATCAGTATGGGACATTCCTCTATTGTGTGGTCATAAGATTTACAATACTTGCACGTTGTAGTAGGGTTCTGACAGTCCCTAGCGTAATGTCCTGTGCCTCCACAGTTATAACAGGTGATAGTTCCACGGCCACGGCCAGATTCATAGCCTCCTCCGCGTCCTCGGCCTCTGAAATTTCCTCCACGGCCTCCCTGATTCGGATCAGTTTGTGCACGTACTGCTGGTCCGGATGCTTCTGACTGAACTCTGTAGAGGTCATGCTTCCTTTCTATCATTAACTCATAAGCTCTACAATTATTTTCGTCATGTCCCACAGATTTACAGAAGTTGCAATATAGGTTCTTTGGTGTCTGCACATATTTCTGAAGGAGAGGGCATTCCTGAGGACTGTGTCCTCTGGTTCTACAAATCTCGCACCATGGCCCCTGGTTCTGCATCAACGGGTTAGGAGCTCCACTGGTGATATAGTCAGCAAAGACAGGGCAGTTATCCTTACTGTGTCCCTGCGCTTTACACTTAGTACACCAAATTTCATGCGCAACCTCCTTTCCTTTCTTAATTTCATGCAGCTGTAAGGTGAGGTTAGCTAGCTGATTTTGCAGATTAGTGATACCGGTGCTAGTTTCTGCTAGAGGTGAAGCCTCTAGTTTCATTGCCATTTCTAATGCTTCATCTTGTGTATTTAATTTCTGTTGCATTAGCGGAAGTCTGATGTGTGGTAATATTGTTGCGATAAACCATTCTTTATGCTGTTGAGGCGCAAGCTCAAAGCTTACCTGATCAATGAGGGTCTTGAATCTCTGGTCAAAATCCCAAACCGTCTCCGTAGGCAATTGTTTAATATCTTTAAGTTCTGCTATGCATTGTGACTCGGATTTAGGTTTTTTAAACTCTTTAATCATAGCAGTTCTAACCTGTGCAAGCGTTCTGTTATGGCCAGTGGTATACTTCATATACCAAGTTAATGCTCTTTCTCTAAATGTGGTGGCCAGCTGGACAAGCTTGACATTATCATCTTGTATTTGCTTAATGGTCCATATGGCTTCGCATAAGAACCAGTGTTGCTCAGGGTCCTCCGACCCTGTACCTTTGAATGTTGGTAGCTTCATATCATCTCCCATTCTGTTTCTAGATGGTGGGTTCTGGTTTGCTGTATGACTACCACTCGGCTGTGTAGATGTGGAGGGTGTAGCGGTAGTATTTGCTGTATAAGAGCTACTGGACGGGGTTCCTGCGGGATTATTCTGAGTTCCGACTGGCTTTTGAGGAGTCCTAGGGTTCTGACTCTGCTGTCTCGGGTGATCTGTGCTGTCTTCTTCAGAAGAAGATGAATCGTTGACTCTATATCTTTTACCACTACGTGTATGTCCAAGATACTCGTAATCACTTTCAGAGTCTACTGACATTACAATATCATGCTACTATTCATCTGAGAGTATATCCAGTACTCCTTTTTCATATAGTAATTGCTTAATGGACAGACTTAGAGAATTTAGGTACTTACCGCGATAACCCTTGAAGAAGTACCGTTCTGCTGCGCTGAAACTCTTTCTCTGATCAACCGCGAACTCTGTGATGAAGCCTTCCAGCAGACTCGCAAGCCAGAAGTCTACTGCGCGTGAGATGGGGTTATCGACACCTTTCAAGGTCTGAATCAGCTCTGCTGTCCAGACAACTTCTCGATTCTTCTTGACACCGCTGTTGTCAACAAGCTTTGATAACCAACCATATAACTCAATAGCATAAGTTACGAAGAATATCTCATGGAGGTCTGTAAAAAGGTGCTTCTGTAGCCAAGCCTCAGTGCTCAGTCTAGGATTCTTGTTTTCTTTTGCAGCAAACTCTCTTTCTTTTGACTCAACCCACTGGTTAAGTTCTTGCTTGGTAGGATGCCAACAGAACATCAGCTCAATGTGTTCAAACCGGCAACGGAACCATTTGTTGATCTTTAATCCTTTCTCTCTGGACAGACCCGGGCTGGCGGTAATCTTTTAGACCAACAGAACCCTTAGCTCACTGGCCCTTTCGGCAACAGGTCGCAGAAGCAACCTGAAGTCTCACCCGAAGTGATTCTAATGGGAGGCAGAAGACTCAAGTGTCCTCAGCCAAGTTCCGAGGCATCCAGGGTGGTTAAACCTTCCTTAACCCCTTTCACAGAAGCTGTCTATCTCATTCCGTTACTCCGGCTACGCCTCTGTCTTATCGCGGTATGCAGGGAATGCGATAAGTCTTTCCCTATGTGAAACCGTCTAGCGATACCCAAGATATCGTAGGTGCGATATCTTCCCCTTCTAGTTCCTGCGGCAAGCGAACTTTGACCGCTTCCTGGGTTAATAGGTGGTCTTAGCTATCCTTATCCTGGTACTGCAGTTAGCAACAACATTCAGCCTACAAGCCTAACCCTCGCTAATGAACTCGACCCTTGATATCTCGCAACACGTAACTAGGTAGAACATTACTTTGTGCAATGTCTAAATAAACCATTCATACCTCATATTCAGTTCTTACTCGCACATTAACCTCTGTTTAACAATTATCTAGTCGCAAAAGAGGTTAGCTATGATTATCGCAATTATTATACGTCATTCAGAAGTTAAATGACGACCATGTACATTACTTATAACAGATTGAAGCATTCATATATATAGCACAAACACGCGAATGAGATCAATGGCTACACAATTACAATAGTGCTACTTAGATAAGCACATTGATACTCCCAGGGCAAAGACTACGCCCAGGGGAACTGCGGTTCTTGCTTACAACTCTGGGGGATAAACACAGCTCCGTTCCACTCTTTACAACAGGGGTCTTCTGGGAAACTCCACCTCAGTGGGAGCCCTTCTCTATAGACCTCTTTTCTCTTCTTGCCTTTACAGTGCACTCTCTTCCTCTCGCAATCCCTGCGGATTGCACTCTCTCAACAGGTCGGCCCTTGTCGTCTCAGGGATGTTCAGGCTTGCAACAACAAAAGACTTGACTAGCATCTACCTGATGTCTCTATCGCTATGTGGCCAACCCCTTATCCTATAAAAAGACTACTATATATAGATGGCCCGAAGGTCTCATCGCAGTTACAAAACTGTGGGCCTTATCCCAACAGTGACTCAACCCTAACCACTTACAGTCAACTGGCTGTACTTCCATGGCCGCCTTCTGTCTCGTCGCCGCTTCCTGCAGTCCTTAGTCTTTAATGCATCGGCCCATCGCTTCTTCTTGGTTCAAGCAACGCTGACTGTGGTCCTTCTTCTTTAATGAGGGTAGCTGAACCCTCTCTTCATCTCCGGCGCCTTTATTGCGGTGGTTGAGCTCTCCCTTCGGCCTCTTCTTTGTACCACATGCTTGACTTTTCTGTACCTATCGCCGTGATTCCCGCCGAAATTTGTGCTACGGCGATATCTTTGTCTTACCGCCAAAATTGGTACTTTCTCTCCAAAATTAGTTATCCTTCCCAAAATTAGCAGCTTCCTAAATGCTGCGGAAGTTCTCTCCAACAGCCCCTAGCAAGATTTGGGTGATGTGCCCCATAGAAAACCTTTTTCATGTCTTCTTCATATTCCAGCATAGCCAATAAAGTCTAAATTGCAAATTTGATCAAGTGGTTGGTGTTCTTGTTGTGCGGTACAATCCTTTCATTCAGTGGAAGCAGTGTCGAAAGGAAGAAATGGACGTTATGGTTTCAACATTTCTAAGAATTTATGGGCTCTGATATCTATTCCACTGATTCGATATCATTGTTTCCATTAGGAAACACTTTTTTTTCATAAAAAATGGTGTCTGGATGAGCAAGTTATGGCCATTTTACTAGATCCGGGTGTTACAGCTGTAAAGAATGTGCCATTCTATTTCTATATATAGATATTGTTAAGAACCCGTGTCAAACCTTCTCTTTACTTTGTTAGTATATTTTTGTTGGACGCATATGATTTGTAAGTTGTCCTGTAGTATTATATGTTCCATGGTATTGATCCATAGTATTGGAAACATATGCTTTGTAAGTCGTCCCGTAGTATTATATGTTCCATGGTATTGATACATAGTATTGGATGCATAGAATTAATAGTATATAAGTACGTGTTGAGGCCAATGCAGGCATCCATGAATTATTTGTATTGACCTTTTTCAAAGGAGGTTTCCCCCTCGAAGTGGCTTGCGATCGATTAATCTCTTATGTGTTCTTCTATTTCTAATATATCGTACATTTTCATCATTTAATTGTTCGAGGTTCCTCACATCTGGTATCAAAGCACTTTCTTGGGCTTGCTGGGTGGAATTTATGCCAGTTTTTTTCGTAGTGGCTTCCAGGTGTTGTGACTATTGCAGTAGTCTTTTCTTTGCATCTGTATTTGTTTCTATCAATTGTAGGTTCATATCCGGGAATAATCCCTATCCACTTAATTATGAGTTGTACTTTTAAAACTCATTGTGAAGAGTACCATAGGAACCCCGAAGTAGTTGTTCCATTGAGAGGACCCACCAGCGAAAAGGGCAACAACCCCTACCTAATTGACTAGTTCCAACCCGTGAGATAAATCAAGAGTTGTCGTTTGTGGAAAAGTGGTTATCAGTTTTACTTGAGCTGTGGAGTGACGGGTACTTCCCTAATACACAAGTTGTTAGACACCATTGGTGGCTGAGTGAATCCCTTGAGCATTTAGAAATCCTAGCATACTTGGGGTCCATATCTATTTTCAGTGGGTAAATAACATATTACATCCTATCCATAGCCATTGCAGATCCATTAAAAAAAAAAAAAGTGTTTTTCCATATATTCTTCGGTTTAACTCCATTTCCCTTGAAAATTCACTAACACTTCTGCAATCCCATTCTGTATATTTAATTCCTGAGGACCTTATCCCAAATTCCACTTCCCAAAGCCAGAAATCCCACATCTGTCTATTTTTAAGGTTTTCCAGAACTTCTTCGATTTTCATCCAATCTCCTTTAAATTTTGCCACAGTGTTCCTTTATTGTTTCTACTTCTTTGTCCCTCTTTGGAAATTTTTCCCATTATTTCACCCCGCTTATGAAATTCTCATTTTCTGCTTCCCTTTCCATCAGAAAGTGTCCAAAAGCAAGTCAAACCCCAATTAACCATCAGAGTATTTCCCAAGTAAAAATTTTCCTTTACTAAAGAAGTTTTTGTTTTTGTTTCTCTACCCATTACCAAAACAAAACAAAAAAATCGGGTTATGGTTGTCACCCACGTAGGAGCAAAAAATATGGAGGAAGAACTTGCAACCCTCAAGACCAAACTTAAAGATGTAGTTGAAAAAATTATTGGCCTCCATATTCAACCTTTAGCCATGAACAATATATGACAGCTAGAGTCTTCTGCAGACATTGGGTTCTCTTTTTCCAGTACTTTTCATGGGCCGAAGCTTGATTTTCCTCTCTTCAATGGTGATGATCCGACTGGATCTATATACCAGGAAGAACAATATTTCAGTCTGCATAATACTTTTGATGTCAACGAAGTTCCTTTTGCATCCTTTCATTTGGAACATGAAGCCTGTCAATGGTTTTGTTGGTACATCAAGGCTCATGTAGAGCCAAAATGGACATATTTTTTTCAACACATTTTGCAACAATTTGGTCTTAGTGCTTTTGATGAATTCACCGGAGCACTCACTAAACTTCACCAAATTGGCACTATGAGAGAGTATCAGACATAATTTGAGAAACTAGCCAATCACACAGAAGGATTGTCTGATGAATTCTATAGGAGTTGTTTTGTCAGTGGTCTAAAAGATGCAATCCAATATGAGTTTAAAATGTTCTATCCCAGCACAATGAAGGAATTCCTAGGGTTGGCTAAGTTGGCAGAGAACAAGATTGCAACCCAAGGACGCTCCAAATCCACTTTTGTTCCATTCAGAAATATGGTTTCCTAATGACCTCCGATCACACCAGCTTCTCAACCAACTCCTATCAAGCATTTGTTTGAAGCAGAGATGCGGGCACGTAGAGAAAAATGGATTTATTATAACTATGATGAGAAATTCACTCGGGGACATAGATGTGTTGAGCAAAATCTCTATCTCTTGGATGTGGATTCTCCGCATGCCTTTGAAATTGGTGAAGAAGATCCACATATAATAGATGATCCGGTTGGCATTGAGAAGCCTCATGTTGACCCTGTGTCTCAGGACGACCATCCAGAGATATATTTCCATGCTTTAGCTGGAGTTACCACCCCACAAATAATGCAGGTCAAGGGTTACTTTAAGAATCTCCCTCTTACAATACTCATTGATTCTAGTAGCACTCATTACTTCATTGACCCTCGGATCGCCAAACAGGATGATTGGTTTTTTCATCCTTGCTCCACCTTTGAAGTCATGATTTCCAATGGGGGCACCTTACCTTGCAAGGGGAAGTGTCACAATGTGTGTCTCTCTATGGGAGATTATAACCTACACTCCAACATGTTTTCCTTGGCCTTAGCAAGATGTGATGTGGTTTTGGGCATTCAATGGTTACACACACTTGGCCCCATATTATGCGATTTTGCTGAAATTTGGATGTAGATTTCAGTCAATGGGAAAAAACACACATTAACGGGCTTACAACCAAAGTCTCTCGACATCATCAACTCACATCGCATGGAAAATCTCCTTAAGAAGAATTCACACGATGTCATCGCTCAACTCCATTCCATTCAGATGTTGCCATCAATGGTCTCCACCACTCCTTTGGATCTACAACACATTTTGGATAGATATGCTAGTGTCTTTGTTGAACCTGTGGGATTTCCACCTTCAAGAGCCCTTTTTGGTAAGAATTTAGCCTCCTCTACATATGAGAAGGAAATGATCTCTATTTTTCATGCAATATAGAAGTGGCGACCATTAGAGAAATTTTGAGGTACAAAATGGGCCTCAAAAAAAAAGAAATGTACTATAAAAATAAACCAATAGGATTCAAGGTGATGATGTCAACCATGGGGGATGAATCACCATTTTTGGGTAAAAAAGTAAAAAGGTAAAAAGTTCGAAGTGAAAAAACTACTTCTTCAATTCGTATTTTCAACTTATCTCCCTGTATATTCACTCAAATTTCGATCATGAGTAGTCGTTGGATGGAGAATTCAATTATGCATCCAATGAGCACCCACTTGGCATACTTTTGATGGACCTCGCTGCCTGAAAAATAAGAAATACATGAAAAAATGTGATGATGATTTAGTATGCTGAGTGGGTACTCGTTGGATGCAGAATTGAATTCCTCATCCAACAAATGCTCATGACTAAAATTTGAGTGAATTTAAAGGGAGATAAGTTGAAAATATGAATTGAAGAAGTATTTTTTCTTTTTTCCTCCAAAATTTGACGAGGTATGCTAATATTATTTTATTATTTCCACTATTATTTTATAATTTTCCTTAGGAGGCCCAGTTTAGACCTCAAACTTTCTCTAATGGAAGTGGCGACCATACCTATTTGTGAACCATTTCTCCATCAATATTGATCACCAGAGTCTAAAATGTTTCTTGGAACAACAGGTCTCCTCCCTAGCACAACAAAAATGGGTTATCAAACTCGTGGGTTATGACTATGAGATCACTTACAAGAAGGGTAAGGATAATCTTGTGGAAGATGCTCTTTCTCACACATTTGATGACCAAATTTCTCTTTCATCTATTTCTATTCTCGTTTGAAATTGGTTGCAATATATTCAACAGGGCTATTTCAACGAATCCTCATTATCTCAAATCATCCAATGGTTGACCAACAACCCTTCTAATGTACTGCATTACTCCTGGGATGGTGCTTCCCTGAGATACAAGGGTAGTTTTGTGTTTCGCCAGAGCACATATCTTCAACAGGATGTCTTCTATGAATTCCATGCTTCTCCATTGGCCAAGCACTATGGGTTCCTCAAAACATATGAGTGGGAACGACATAACTTCTTTTTGTAGGTAATGAAAAGGAAAATTCAACAGATAGTGGTTGAATGTGATAGCTGCTAGCGCAACAACAGTGATATGAAACTCCTTCCATGATTGTTTGAACCCTTTCCCATCCCTACACGAATTTGGACATATATTTCTATGGATTTCATTAAAGGGGTCCCTAAATTTGGAGGGAAGACAGTGATTTTGGTTGTCGTTGATCTCCTCTCCAAATATAGTCATTTGTGTGCCATCATCCATCCCTATACCGCCTCCTTGGTCACACAGATTTTCCTGGACCTGATCTTCAATCTTCATGGAATCCCTTCTTCCATTGTCTCAGATCGCGATGCAACTTTCACCAGTCATTTTTGGATAGAACTATTTCACCACACTAGCACCAAAATGGAGATGACTTTAGGGTATCACCCACAAACAGATGGTTAGACTGAAATTATCAATAAATGTTTGGAAACTTTTCTTCGTTTCTTCACCTCTAAGAAACAACATCAATGGGAAAAGTGGCTCCCTCTCGCTGAATGGTGGTACAAAATCTCCTACCACACTGCATAAAAAATGACTCCATATGAAGCAGTCTATGGTCAGGCACCGCCAACTCTTCTTTCATACACCCCCAGTAGTTCACCAATTCAGGCATTTGACACGGCTATTTGAAACCGCGATTAGATTCTTCTCATTTTGTAGGAAAATCTTCACATGGAAAGAAATCGAATGAAACAACAAGTCAATCGACACCGTTCTGAGCGCACTTTTCAAGCAAGTGATATGGTTTTTCTTTGTCTACAAACTTACAGGCAATCCTCCCTGAAACTCAAAGGCCATCATAATATCGCTCCAAATTTCTATGGGCCATATAAGGTTCTTCAGAAGATTGGTCCTATTGCTTATAAATTGGAACTTCCTCCTTCTTCCCACATTCATCCAATATTTCATGTCTCTTGTCTAAAGAAAGTTCTTGGCACCAACATCATAGGACAAACTATTTTACCAAAACTTGATAATGAAGGATCCATCCTTTTGGATCCATAGGCCATCCCCAATAGGCACACTCGTCAGCTTCTCTCTCAATCTATCATAGAGGTATTTATTCAGTGGCATGGAATGCAACTAGAGGATGCTACATGGGAACCACTCCTTTAGATTCAACAACAATTTCCACATCTAAAGCTTTAGGGACAAATATTTTTCTAATGGGGAGGGGATGTTAGGAACCCGTGTCAACCCTTCTCTTTAATTTGTTAGTATATTGTTGTTGGACACATATTCTTTGTAATTTTTTCTATAGTATTATATGTTCCATGGTATTTATCCATAGTATTGGATGCATATACTTTGTAAGTCATCCTGTAGTATTATATGTTCCATGGTATTGATCCATAGTACTGGATGCATAGAATTAGTATATAAGTACGTGTTGAGGCCAATGAAGGTATCCATGAGTTATTTGTATTGATATTTCTCAAAGGAGGTTTCCCCCTCGAAGTGGCTCGCAATCAATAAATTTCTTCTTTCTTCTTCTATTTCTAATATAACGTGCATTTTCATCATTTAATTGTTGGAGGTTGCTCATAGATATTTCTGAGTTTCGATTTTTATCTGAGCCATATATTTAGGATGGAATCCATCCTTTCTCTGTGAGTGAATTATCATATCTGATTCCAGTGTCGTCCAAATCTTCTTCTTCTTTCGGTGCGGTAATTCCATCCATTGGAGCATTCTGTATAATAATTGTCTCTTCTTATTTCATGGAGGTTTTTGGTGACCCTATGGGCATCATTAATGTATCTAAGGCTATGTAATGTGATGAAAATACTTATATTATCAATATCTGATATAGATTAAACAGTTATGCAATTTTTATTTTTATTGAAATTGAGTCAATTATTACACCCATTCTAGATAAAGTGTTTACTTTGACTAGTTTTCCAGAAAAAGCAGTATAGTGGTCTCTGTAGATCCAATTATTGTTATATGATTTTTTGCAGGTCCATAATACTTTTATAAATCCAACCTCATCCATAAATCTAAAATTCATGACCCTTTGAAGGTGTTTGGAAAAGTTTGGATGAAATCTAATCTATCAATCTTAGGTAGCGCACTTGCTAGATTCGCCTCCAAATATTGTTAGATTTCTTCTAAACCTATTTTTTATTGTTGTTTAAGGTTGGGGGATATTCGATATAGTCAGCCCTAGCTTGGATTACTTTCAGAAAGCACCAAAATCCTTGGGTTTCCACAGAAGTCTCATGGACAATTGGCTTGTACCCTTGGGTTTAGCTCAAGGGGTCTACTTGGGTGTGACATACCCATAAAAGTGATGTTGTCAAAGTATTGGCCTATTTTCATCCTATTGCAGGCTTAGCATGTCATTAAAATCATTTTGGGAATAATTTAGGAAGAGACTAAAGTTGTTTGAAAATTTCTTCTTGGATCCTTGTCAAACTAGCTAGTTTTAATTCCTAGTAATCTATTGTGTGTTTCATTCGAAATTTTTTGAGTTAATGTGCCATTTATAAGATTTGGTAAATTAAACCTCTACACATCGATCAAAATCCCATGAAAACACCCATGTATACCCCTGGAATTTTAAAGAAATATACCTTGTCCTTGTCTACGACTAAGCGCAGGATAAGCTCAGTGAGGGAAAGTTTGAGTCCATGTGCCAAGGACTCTATGTTGTCAAACATTGTCTCAACAAGGGGGAATAACTCATTTCAATTTGGAAGTTCAACTCTTCAAGAACCTGTTAGAAAAATAGGATCGCAGAGCAATAGCAATAAACAAAAATGCAAATTAAATCACACACACATTACAAGAGAGACACAGGTATATCATGGTTCACCCAACTTGGGCTACATCTATACTGAAGTTTACAGTCCTTATTATTATTTTGTCCAGCAAAGTGAAGGGATACAACCTACAACACAACCGCTGCACTTCCTCTTCATTGTCTCACAGTCTCTCTTCTTTGATCTCAGAGATCTTTACAATGCATAAAACCTAATCCATCAACCCTAACCATGTTATAATGTCATTATTTTATAATGGAAATACAATGGAAAAATACCACGGGTTACCCAAAACAATAGGCCCAAAAAACTGTTGGCATTTCCCTCGAACCCCCATTTCTCAGGGGTGCTGCCCCTGAACCCCCGTTCGCGGGGGCTCCGCCCCCATACCCCCATAACTTAGGGGTGTTTCCCTCAAGCCCCAAGGTGGGGGAATGAGTGTACAATCCTCTGGGTGCACGGTTAAGATAATATCATCTATGAGACTAGAAGATCTGGCTCCACAACCAACAATGTCTCGCTTGGAGACTGATCACAACAACTCCACCGCTGTTGTACTTGCTAGACCTTGGACTTGGCAACTTTCTTCTCTTCACTTTCATGCTAGAAGGCCAATTGAAACCGAGCAGGAACTCAGTTTCTCTGTGGTCACTACCTTTGTGAACATGTCTGCAGGATTCTGGCTAGTATGTATCTTTTCCAGCTTCAACAGTTCATCTTCCATAACAGACCATATGAAATGGTACTTGGGCTGTATATGTTTAGTCCTGGAATGGAATGCTGAGTTCTTTGCAAGATGAATGGCACTCTGGATATCACTATACAACCTACTATCCTTCTACTTCTTACCCACTTACTCCATAAACCTCTGCAACCAAATCATCTCTTTACTAGCCTCTCTAACAGCAACATACTCTGCTTCCATTGTTGAAAGTGCAAAAAACTTTTGCAATCTCGAAATCCAACTTACTATTGTTCCACCTATAGTAAACACATACCCTGTGGTGCTCCTCATGCTATCCTTATCACTTGCCATATCTACATCAACATATCCCTGTAGAACAATGTCTGAACCTCCAAAACATAATGCCTGAGTGGTAATACCTCTCAAATACCTGAGAATCCACTGTACTTCTTTCCTATGTTCTTTACCTGGATTGTTCATATATCTTCTCACAACTCCCACTGCTTGTGCAATATCTGGTCTTGTGCACACCATGGCATACATCAAGATGCCAACTACTGATTAATAGGGAATCTTGGACATGTAATCTGCCTCTTCCTATGTCTTGGGACACATTTCCTTACTTAAATTGAAATGGCTTGCCAAAAGTGTACTAACTGGTTTTTCATTCTGCATTCTGAACCTCTCCAACACCTTTTGTATGTACTCACTCTGAGACAATCTCAATTTGCGATTTTTTCTGTCTCTCGTTATTCTCATACCAAGGATTTGCTTTGCAGCACCCAAATCCTTCATCGCAAATGAACTAGCTAGCTTCCTTTTGAGTACATTTATATCCTACATGTTAGACCCTGCAACAAGCATGTCATCCACATACAATAACAAGATAATATATCTTTCATTGTCTAGCTTCTTGAAATAAACACAGTGGTCAGAATGACATCTACTATAACCTTGTTCTGTCATAAACCTGTCAAATTTTAAATACCACAACCTTGGAGCTTTCTTCAAGCCATACAAACTCTTTTTCAACCTGCATACCAAGTTCTCCTTATCTTTGACCTCATACCTTTGTGGCTGCTGCATATATATCTCTTCCTCCAAATCCCCATGGAGAAAGGATGTTTTTACATCTGACTGTTCAAGATGCAAATATTCTACCACCACTAGAGTTAAGACAGTCCTAATTAAAGTCATCTTAACAATAGGAGAAAATATTTCATCAAAATATATACCTTTCTTCTGTGCAAACCCCTTTGCAACAAGTCTCGCCTTGTATCGCTTCTTACCTCCTTCTTCTTATTTCAACCTGTAAATCCATTTGTTCTGCAATGCTCTTTTACCAACAGGCATCTAAACCAGATACCAAGTCTAGTTTCCTACCAAGGAGTCCATCTCCTCATTCATGCCTTTCTCCCACTTCTTTCTAGTTTCCACCTGCATTGCTTCTTCATAACATTCTGGTTCACCAGCATTAGTCATCAACAAATAATACATTGAAGGAGAGTATCGTTCAGGGAGTCTACATAACCAGTAGATCTTCTTGTAGTTGTAGGAGTTTCAGGCACTTGCTGTTGTTCTTGATTTTCTGGCACCTTTAAAACTTCATTTTCTTTAATTTCATCAAGTACTGTGTACCTTGTGTTTTCATTTTCCTATTTCTTTCCATGCAATTGATCTTTATACATGACCTTTTCATTGCATATGACATATCTATTTCTAATGATTTTGTGATTTTCATAATCCCATAAACGATAACCAAAATCATCAACCCCGTATCCAATAAAGGTACATTTCTTGGATTTAGCTTCAAGATTTGTTCTATTTTCTTTATCAATATGGACAAATGATTCACAACCAAACATTCTAAAAAATGAGTAGTTTACCTTTTTATCTGTCCATGCCTCTGGAATACCACCATCCAAAGCACTTGAAGGTCCTCTGTTTATTAAATAAATAACAGTATTTACAGCATCCACCCAAAACTGTAAGGGCATCCCTGCATGCAGCCTCATACACCTTGCACGCTCCATGATCATTATGTTCATCCTTTTTGACACACCATTTTCTTGTGGTGTTCCTGGGACTGTATTCTCTATATGAATCCCATGGTATGAACAGTAAATATCAAACTCCTTGCCACAGTACCCACCTCCATTATCAGATCTGAGACACTTCAACCTTTTTCCTGTCTCATTCTCAACCAAAGCTTTCCACTTCTTAAAAGTAGCAAACACATCATATTTCTGTCTAACGCAATAAACCCAACTTTTCCTAGTTGCATCATCAATAAATGTAACATAATAATGAGTGTTAAAATTCAAGATGCTAAGACAGAAAATAGCAGCATTACATTCCATTTCACAATAATAGCATATACAGGATCACTGAAGAAACAACAAGCACAGCATAAACACAAGAGACAGAGATTTATCCCGGGAAACCCTCATGGGGTAGAAAACCCAGCAAAGCTTCCTCAATATAGATGACCAGCAATATACAAAGATGAAACCCTGAGACATGATCTCCTCCTCCACAATAGCAGACCTCTCCTCCACAAGTGCGTTATCCTCAAGTGAGTGAATGTGTATAATGAGGAACACACCTCCTCTATTTATACACTACTCTGATATGTATTTTACACAAGTACATGTAGGCTCGTATTTAACCATTAGGTTAAATACCCCATTATAACTGACTGGGCCGACCCCTCTAGGGTGGTCTAATAACCCTTTGACCCACATAACACATACAGGGCCGACCCCCACTAGGGAAGTCTAATAACCCAAGTTACCACATTCCGACGGAGGAATAAACATCTCCGGATATACAATAAGATCTTCACGGAGGAATGAATCATCTCCGGAATAATAAAGTACAAATATAATATTCTTTGAAGTTACAATATCTCAACACTCCCCCTTAACGAGAAGGATATTATAACAGCATCTGCACGAGCAAGGAGTCATCAACATCATACATGATACATCTATAAATCATTGGAAGCTTTCTCAACATCATCAGTAACTCAACCAGTTACTGGAATATCTTCAATATTGGAACATCAACATCTTCAGTACTGAGTCTTTATCTTCTGCAGCACTCAAACAGCTACAGCAACATCAATATCTGAATCCTCACGATTGTCAGCATCGCCATCACACGATCATCAGCATCGTCATCACATGATCAACAGCATCGTCATCTCACGATCATCAGCATCGTCATCATACGATCATCAACATCGTCATCTCACGATCATCAGCATCGTCATATCATCTCGATCTACAGCATCTGGATCATCTCGATCTACAGCATCTGGATCATCACGATCTACAACATCTGGATCATCTCGATCTACAGCATCTGGATCATCTCGATCTATAACATCTGGATCATCTCGATCTACAGCATCTGGATCATCTCATCTACAGCATCTGGATCATCTCGATCTACAGCATCTGGATCATCTCGATCTACAGCATCTGGATCATCTCGATCTACACCATCTGGATCATCTCGATCTACAGCATCTGGATCATCACGATCTACAACATCTGGATCATCTCGATCTACAGCATCTGGATCATCTCGATCTATAACATCTGGATCATCTCGATCTACAGCATCTGGATCATCTCATCTACAGCATCTGGATCATCTCGATCTACAGCATCTGGATCATCTCGATCTACAGCATCTGGATCATCTCGATCTACACCATCTGGATCATCTCGATCTACACCATCTGGATCATCACGATCTACAGCATCTGGATCATCTCCATCTACAACATCTGGATTATCTCGATCTACAGCATCTGGATCATCTCGATCTACAGCATCTGGATCATCTCGATCTACAACATAAGTATCCTCAACCATACAAGTACATTAATCAATACATGTATCATCAAAAGTATGTATTCTCACCAATACATCTATCATCAAAACATGTATTCTCACTAATACATATATCATCAAAAGCATGTATTCTCACTAATACATCTATCATCAAAAGCATGTATTCTCACTAATACATCTATCATCAAAAGCATGTATTCTCACTAATACATCTATCAATACAAGTATCCACACTGATACAAGTATACACAACAGCAGCATACCCTGCAACACACATGATCCAATTACGGGATGGTCAATCCCTCTCACTTTAGGACATAGGTCCAAGGATGATACAATCCTGATCCACTTATGGGATGATCAATCCCTCTCAATTTAAGACATCTCTCATGTCTATGGATGATGCAATCCAGATCAACTTACAGGATGATCAATCCTTATCCTTTTAAGACACCTCACCATGTCTAAGGATGATGCAATCCCGAATCAACTTACAGGATGATTAGTCCTTATCACTTTAAGACACCTTACCATGTCTAGGGATGATGCAATCCCAATCTACTTACAGGATGATTAGTCCTTATCAGTTTAAGACACCTCACCATGTCTAGGGACGATGCAATCCCAATCTACTTACAGGATGATTAGTCCTTATCACTTTAAGACACCTCACCATGTCTAGGGATGATGCAATCCCGAATCAACTTACAGGATGATTAGTCCTTATCACTTTAAGACACCTTACCATGTCTAGGGACGATGCAATCCCAATCTACTTACAAGATGATTAGTCCTTATCACTTTAAGACACCTCACCATGTCTAGGGATGATGCAATCCCAATCTACTTACAGGATGATTAGTCCTTATCAGTTTAAGACACCTCACCATGTCTAGGGACGATGCAATCCCAATCTACTTACAGGATGATTAGTCCTTATCACTTTAAGACACCTCACCATGTCTAGGGATGATGCAATCCCAATCTACTTACAGGATGATTAGTCCTTATCACTTTAAGACACCTCACCATGTCTAGGGACGATGCAATCCCAATCTACTTACAGGATGATTAGTCCTTATCACTTTAAGACACCTCACCATGTCTAGGGACGATGCAATCCCAATCTACTTACAGGATGATTAGTCCTTATCACTTTAAGACACTTCACCATGTCTAGGGACGATGCAATCCCAATCTACTTATAGGAGGATTAGTCCTTATCACTTTAAGACACCTCACCATGTCTAGGGACGATGCAATCCCAATCTACTTACAGGATGATTAGTCCTTATCACTTTAAGACACTTCACCATGTCTAGGGACGATGCAATCCCAATCTACTTACAGGAGGATTAGTCCTTATCACTTTAAGACAAGTCTCATGTCTAGGGACGATGCAATCCCATCACGTACATTTTGAACCCAGTTCATGGACGATGCAGTCCTCACGTACATTTTGAACCCAGTTCATGGACGATGCAGTCCTCACGTACATTTTGAACCCAGTTCATGGACGATGCAGTCCTCACGTACATTTTGAACCCAGTTCATGGACGATGCAGTCCTCACGTACATTTTGAACCCAGTTCATGGACGATGCAGTCCTCACGTACATTTTGAACCCAGTTCATGGACGATGCAGTCCTCACGTACATTTTGAACCCAGTTCATGGACGATGCAGTCCTCACGTACATTTTGAACCCAGTTCATGGACGATGCAGTCCTCACGTACATTTTGAACCCAGTTCATGGACGATGCAGTCCTCACGTACATTTTGAACCCAGTTCATGGACGATGCAGTCCTCACGTACATTTTGAACTAGTGGTTCCGGGATGATGCAATCCCCATCACTTTATTCTCGAAGACCATACGTCTACGGATCAATTCAGGGACCAAGGTCCGGGGATGATACAATCCCCACTTCTCGGAGACCTTACGTCTACGGCTCTCTTTAGGACTGAAAGTCCAGGGATGATCCAATCCCCTCAACTGTCCACTAAGGACTTCATTCTCGGAGACCTTACGTCTACGGCTCTCTTTAGGACTGAAAGTCCAGGGATGATCCAATCCCCTTAACTGTCCACTAAGGACTTC
Source organism: Larix kaempferi (assembly GCA_027924585.1). NCBI lineage: Eukaryota > Viridiplantae > Streptophyta > Pinopsida > Pinales > Pinaceae > Larix > Larix kaempferi. Next base: position 947,035 of record BSBM01000122.1, read on the forward strand.
ATTCTCGGAGACCTTACGTCTACGGCTCTCTTTAGGAATGAAAGTCCAGGGATGATCCAATCCCTTTTCTTTCTCGGAGACACCTGTCTACGGCTCACTTTAGAACAAGTGTTCAAGGATGATACAATCCCCACATGTATTCTCATCAATATACTATCGATCCTGGGAACCCATACAGAACCTGATTCACACTTCTTCTTTAATTGCACCATTAAGAGAATGGTCTTATCTAGCCACTTGGAGAAAACATCTCATCATGATTCTCTTCCTCTTTCTAAGAGAATCTTCTAGCCACAAGCCTTCTATATTTTGTTTGATTTGTAAATATTCTTGTTGAACATCCATCACTTGTTCGGTGTTCATTATTCTTCATGATCTTTCCTACAAAACAAAATTAAGTACATGATTAGTAATCCTTCATAATCATGAAATCATGATAACCTATTATGCATACAGATATCATTTATATAGTTATGCAACTATCTTGACCAATACTTTGGCACAACACTTTCCCATATCCTGTATGCATACAGTGGCTATCTAGATGCCTTCCATCTCTACCAGAACATACTATCGAGAGTGTGCACAGCTCTTAGCATGTCAGCAAAGAGGTTTCATTCTAGACAAGCAACAATGGAATGTTTGTCCAACTTACCAATCATATGCATATTAGTAGTATAATTTTCAATGCTCTATGAATGTTTGCACTCAGCATGATATGTTCTAGGAATACAAATATGCATACAAGAAATATCATTTACTATTTCAAATAACAACTCAAATACTTATCTTTTATGTTTGTGTGGTTGCCTCCCGCTTGATCTTCTATATGTCCTTTGAACTTCTATTCATTCTGTACCACTGTGCATGCTCAAGTGTGCACTAGTGTCATCCTCATGATCTCATACACAAACATTCATTCATTAGTATATTCTCAAAACATTCTAATTCTAAATAATCTTGAATATGTATAGTCATGATCATTAGTATTCAGGGTTTCAAGTAAGTCTTCTTTTACTCATGCATATTCTTGTTTGATCATAGTACTCTTCTGGTTAATTAAATCATGCATAAACCCTTGATTACTAACTTTATGAATAAGCATAACCAATCATATCAAGTATACTTATATAAGGGATCCTAACACAAGGTAAGATTCATGGGAAACATACCTGGATTAGTATACCTACTTGGTTATGTACAACATACCTAAACAATATCTTCAATGATTTAGAGATCCTGAGCTAGAACCTGCATGTCTCATAGGTTAAGCATAATATAACAAAGTCATACATACCTCGTAAGTAGAACAAAGATTATGGATGAGTCTTTGTCTTCATGTTTTCATGGTCATGGAACCTGATTTGTCTTTTGTGATGTACCTGTATCTTGTTAGCAGACAACATCAACCTCACACAACATCATAATGCATTAGTACAATCATAAGTGTCAACACCCTAACCAATGAATATCTTCTATCATGCATTCATAATTTTTTTAAGGTTATACGACAAATCTAAAATCAAAATTGTACTAACTGTAATAACCTGAAGACAAACATACCATAAACTTAATCATGGACAAATATCGAAACATACCTGTCGAGATCGCTTGTATTCTTCTTATGTAAGCCCTTATCCTCATCTCCCTCTGAGACAGGAACTTCTTCACTTATGCAGGTGACCAATCCATCTTCTTCTAGGATTAACCCAATCCACTTGATTTGCAAGAACTGGACCTTGATGAGCTGATCAAACTGGTATATTCAGAATTTGAAAACTGCAAAGTTTTACTCCTTAATTTTGCCTTTGAAACTTTCGGATTCACTGGACGTGACCCTGAACTGGGGTTTGATGAAGCCCACTCTTTTTCCCCTAAAAAGGTTTGATCCAAAGCTCTAAGCTTCTATTTTTCTGAGGAGCTTCCAGCCATGGTCACAGATTTCAAAAATTCCCATTTTTACAGAAGCCCTAATTTTCCATTTTTCTGATCAAAGTCCCGAACTAGGGTCTAATCAAGCCCGGCCTTCTGCCCAACCAAAAATTCTGATCTTGGTCTCTAAATTTCTATTTTGATGAGTAGCATCCAGCCGTGGTCTCCGATTACAAAAATTCCAACTTTCTTCAAAGCCCTAAATTCCGGAAGCCATGAATGAAGGTACCAAAAAAATAATTCTGTTTTGACAGAAATATGTACCTGATTGTTTCTGGTGTAACTCTGAAATTTTTGATCCACAGGGTCTGAAAAAGTTTTCTGAGATAGCCTGACCTGTTAGCTTTCCATCCTGATAGGTCTGACCTCAATTGGATGTTCTGAGAGAGAGTTATGCCAAATGTCGCAACGTGACCTGTTTTGGGAAAATACAGGAGAGCGAACTTGTACGGCATGCCACGTGTCACTGTTTGACCTTCGGCCTCTGAAAATTTTTTCTGAGATAGCTCGGCCTGTTTTCTTTCCATCCTGACAGGTCTGACCTCAATTGGATTCTCTGAGAGAGATTTATGCCAAGTGTCGCAACATGACCTGTTTATGGGATAATACAAGAGAGCGAACTTGTACGGCATGCCACGTGTCACTGATTCAACTTCGGCCCCTGAAAACGTTTTCTGAGATAGTACAGTCTGTGTACTACCTGTAAATTTTCACGAAATTTCATTTGGAGCTTCCTAGCCCAAGTTATGACCTTTTTCCCAAGGTCACCTGATTTTGACTCAGATCTGGAAGAGGCAGAAACCCTATATTGTACAGATCATAAATCACAAAGTACAACGAATTAGAGGTTGTACTTTGGACACAAGGTACCTGGAGATTTTAGCTTCGTCCTGTAACAATTTCAGATCCGAAAACTTCTCCAAAACGGAGTTATAGCGAAAGTTCTACGATGACTGGTTTTTGCTATGTAAAACCCTAACCTTCAAATTGTCGTAAGTAAAGCAAGTGTCTTTAGTGCCATACCTTGTCTTCCTTCAGGTTAGCTCTGATACCATGTTAAAATTCAAGATGCTAAGACAGAAAATAGCAGCATTACATTCCATTTCACAATAATAGCATATACAGGATCACTGAAGAAACAACAAGCACAGCATAAACACAAGAGACAGAGATTTATCCTGGGAAACCCTCATGGGGTAGAAAACCCAGCAAAGCTTCCTCAATATAGATGACCAGCAATATACAAAGATGAAACCCTGAGACATGATCTCCTCCTCCACAATAGCAGACCTCTCCTCCACAAGTGCGTTATCCTCAAGTGAGTGAATGTGTATAATGAGGAACACACCTCCTCTATTTATACACTACTCTGATATGTATTTTACACAAGTACATGTAAGCTCGTATTTAACCATTAGGTTAAATACCCCATTATAACTGACTGGGCCGACCCCTCTAGGGTGGTCTAATAACCCTTTGACCCACATAACACATACAGGGCCGACCCCCACTAGGGAAGTCTAATAACCCAAGTTACCACATTCCGACGGAGGAATAAACATCTCCGGATATACAATAAGATCTTCACGGAGGAATGAATCATCTCCGGAATAATAAAGTACAAATATAATATTCTTTGAAGTTACAATATCTCAACAATGAGAGCCACCAAGATATTGTACCTGAGCCAGTCCCCATACATCGGTATGCACTAGCTCTAAGTTTTCATTCTTCTTCTGTTTCCCAACCCTTAGAAATCTGACTCTCTTTTGTTTTCCATAAACAGAGTTCTCATAGAATTCCAAACTTACCTACTTCAAATCTGGTAGCAACTTCCTTGACTGGAGAATCTGCATGCACTTCTCACTCATGTGGCCAAGCCTATGATGCCACAATGCTGTATCTGTTCCTATGGAAGCTAAAGAGATAGAATGGTTAGTATTATGAGGACATAAATACAATGTACCTACCCTGTCTCGTTTTTCTATCACCATTTATCCTTTAGTGATCTTCCACCACTTTTCTCCAAATGTAGATAGACAACCGCCATCTCCCAACTGCCCTGTTGAGATTAGATTTCTTTTCATAGTAGGAATATGCCTAACATCTTTTAACAGCCAACTAGTTCCATTCTTAACTTTTATCCATACCTTACCCATTCCAACAATTTTACATGGCTCATCATCACCAAATAAAACATGTCCAAAATCATCTTGAACATAATCATGAAAGTATTTCCTATGGGGTGTAACATGACATGAAGCCCCCGAATCTACTACCCAATAATAACTAGTATTATCTAATGAAAGAATCAAAGCATCTTGTAACACATCACCTGCTACATTTGCTTCCTAGGTAGTTTCCTTCTATGCATCTCCTTTCTTCTTTAGAGATCTGTAGTCTTTCTTCAGATGTCCTTTCTTTCCACAGTTCTAGCACTCTATTTTTCCCAGTCTTGACTTGGATCTGCCCATTTTAGACTTCCCACAATTACTGTAATGTCCCAAAATTCATAGAAAAATTTAAAATTTTCTGCTAATGTAGCAAAAGCTATTTTCAGTGTCAATGATTAAAATTAACTTCAGCACTGCTAAAATGACAAGAAATGTACCGGTACTTGTTTGTGGAAAATAAGAGTCTCACTTCCTTTTCCTAAGTATCTGTGTTTACTGAATTCATATTCTACTGCTTTGCGAAAGTATTTTATAAGAATGAGATGTATGAACTGACACTTGTGGACGTATGTGTTGAATGTAACAATATAAATCTTATCCTTATGGTTATAAGAATTTGCATGCATGTGTATTAAAGTTTCACTGATAATTCAGGTGGATGGGATCCTTTAATGGTTGCGGTTGATGCTCATGATGTGATACTTGTCTCTTTTTTTTAAGAAGGGCAAGGTACCCTCGCAGGGCTACTGAGAGGTAAGGGTAAGAAAATGGAGGCTCTTGAATTACTCAGCATTTTCGCTAATGCCTTCTCTTCTTTTCTTGGTTAGGAGGTCTATCTACGGAGATACCTGCTTATGGTGTTCACTTCGCAAACTATGCATTTAAATAATACTATTGGTTTAAAAAGTGTGGTGGTTGTCGCTTCAAAAAACTTTGTTGAAAGTTGGAATCCTTTGTAGAACTTTCACACCATGATACCCTTGCCATCACTTGTTGAGGTTACACAATCTTAGGGTCTTGATAACACCCTTGTGTTTTAATTAATTCAAGGTCGCAAGTGCCTTCACCACTATAGGGATCATGACCTATAGTGAAATGTTTGGGGTAACCATACAATATCACATGCCAACGTTTTCTAGCTAGGATAGTGAAGGTGGTCTTGGATAATACACCATCGAGGGTTTCAATATTCATGGTTCATTTTTTTTTTCTTGCATGTATGTTGAATGCGTCTAAGGGTTTGGTGTTTTGACCTAAGCTTAGCTCATGGTCATCCCATCATGAAGGTTTCATTATGTAGACATGGCGATAGCTAAGGTAATATCCCCCTAGTTCTACTTTACCATTTTTACATTGACAGAAACAATAATGAACGTCTTTTGACTTGAAATGTTTACTGGCTGTGATAGGTAAGTGGTTTGATCTCCTTCATTTGCGTGGGGACTGGTTAATGGCCATGACTTAGTCTTGGAGGCAACTGCAACTAGTAAGTCCCGAGTCCACATTTACTTCTCTCCTACTCTCGCCTCTGTGGAGTATCTTGCATTAGGTTATGGGGAGCCTGGTGAGCTCGATTCTCTTCATTATGATAAGTTTGAGTTTCCTGGAAGTCGCCATTTTGGCAGGACTATTGTGAAAAGATGTAACTAAAGTCATTTGTGAGCCTAAAGTGGTAGTGAGAGATTTTGGCTTCCTGGCTTTATGTTTGAATCTTGTTGAACTCTTGATGTTGGCAATAACACCCAAAATGAACTGGGGTTTATCCCAGAGATCTACATTTGCGAAACTGTAATTGTATGGGCCCTGGAATGTCCTTCTGTGTAAGCGTTAACAGGATTCGGTTCTCCATTTAAACTCTGTGTTTTAATTTAAGAATGATTCTTGGAAATGTTGGTTGCTAATGTGATTGTTTTGATGGCGCGAATCGTAATCTTGAGGCTAAAATACTACGCCTGTCATGATCTAAGATTTGGGTCTATACTGCTATATTTCTAGTTATGTGAAGTAGGTAGAAAACAAAAGGGTTTCAAATGAATGGTTGTGGGAATCGATCCATGTACCATCGTTTATGAATAACGCTTTCTCTATATGTCATCAGGTAAAGTTTGTTGAAGTATAATGTGTAACCCTTCTTCATTTTGGGTAAGAGTCGTAGCCCTAGCTACTACTTTGATTGACTTTTTAGAGGGTATGGGTTGCTGCATGTTTACTATTCTTGTGGCGTCTAGTAGAATAGCAGAGCCTTGGAAGGGGTTTGATCCCCTGACCCGTAAGATGATATATTAAATATTGTATGATGTGGCTGTTTGAAATCTAAAGTGATAAACGTTTTGAGTTTCTATTTGCAAGAATGAAATTTTTTGATGCTAAGTTTATAAATCGTAATTCCTGGAAGATGCATTTAAAAGTCTTGTGAGGAGTAGACTGTTGATAAATATCGACCCTTGGGAAATTACTGTGGTGTCTTCGTAGTAGTGTTGGATTAATACGTTGATGATGAAAGCTTTGGATTCATATTGTATCTTGTTTCTTCTGTCTGGTGTAGTAAATCGATGTTTGAATAGTTTAAAAGAGTAATGTCACTGAATGTTTCGATGTATGTTTTGTTTGATTTCTATATGATAATGGTTCTGGAAAAGAAATAAAAGAAATAGCATGCTTAGATTGAATTCTATACTATAAATAAGAAATACGATTTGACAGCAGATAGCTACTTGTAATGGTAAATTATAGAGACCCTAACCTAGAAAACAAGATGCGTTGTCTAGCAAAGGCTAGCTTAGCTAGGCCTGCTAGACCCTCCACTAGGATCTGGGAAGAACCTTCAATTTGATAATATGGTTAATGAAATATATGTTGCAGCAGTTACTCTAATTTAATGACTAACTTACTATAACTGGAATTTGAAACATTTAAATACTCCATACCTGGCTGCTTAAGTATTTGATCCCTTCCTGTAGAAACCTAGCTGCTTGACACTTTGAATTATTCCTGTAGAAACCTGTTGGTCGGCTGGTGGCTTGCTCCTCTCCTGTAGGTGGCCTGCACACTTAAATAATAATTAGTGTAAAAACTGTTGTGCTTCTCTGACCTGTTAGGACGATTCCTTAATGGGATAACTTTGGGGCTACCACGTTCCTCCCAAACTTGACCCTTAAACCGTTCTGGTTCTATCTGGATCCCCTCGAGGTTGGTTCCAACATGCAATGAGAGGTAGAGGCCCTAGACCCACTTCTGGTTCAGTTCTCAGAATTTCTTTGGGTAAGGCTGCTTCAGCTTCTTGGAGCATAATAGTTTCTTGGACTACCATAAGAGAATGATAATCACCAAGAATGATAGATGATCCCAAAACTTGGGATCTCCCCTCTTTAAATAGGGGGAATCTTGTATTAGGACTATTGGAACAATGGATTCTTTAAAATAAATAATTAATATTCAATTAGAAGAAACTAATTACTAACTAGTTCTCTTGAACTAGGACTCTTCTTTTGTTTTAGTTATGAGTGATTAATTAAACTTTTCATAATATTTATGATAACAATAATTATCATAATAATAATTATACCTCCACTTAATTGTTAATACATTATTTATTTTAATAATAAATAATGGTAGTAATAATCACAATTATCATAATAGTATTTTCTTTACCTAAGTATTAAGGTACTATTAATACTACTTGCCAAGGTGGCTGCCCAATAAATAATAATACTTCATTACTATTTCAAAATAATGTGGTACTTCATTAAGCACAACTATGTGCTTGTAAAAAGTCTTTTATAAATAATTAATCACATCACAATTTAATTAAATTCTTAATAATAATAATAATAATAAATCTTGTTTCTTCACAAGATACTTTTTGTTTTAACAAATTAGGGATAGGGTCCACTTATTTGGACGGTCTTTCGGTGGCTTGGATAGGCACCTCTAGTCTCTCTTTTGCATTTCAGGTTCCCTCGTTTAACATGGTAGCTCCCATGGTAGGTGATGATAGATAAACGATGAATCATTTAACCAGATTAAATAGATGTGATAAAAGTGCCTTCAGAGTCTTTTCGACTCAACATTTTGAGATTCTGTAACCCCAAGTGCTCTTCAGATATTTTTAAGTCAACACTCTCACATGGGCATTACTCTAGTGCAATTCCAGAGCCTCTGCTCAACACTAGTGATAGAATGTGGTTGTGAGGCACATCTAGGATATTTACGTTTCCTCAAATCCGGTATTCATTTATCAAGCTTGGAGTGCTCCAGGGCTTATGCCCAACACTCAATGTACATCGAGGCTTACTCCCAGTACATAATATTTCCTCTATGTACATCGGGGCTTTTTCCCAATACATAGGTCATCCGTGTGTTCTTGAGTCCACGCTCAACACATCATATAAGTCAATCATGTCATTCACATCACTGCACAGTATGTAATAAAAGATCATATTAGGGTTTTGTACCCACATTATATGGTAAAAACATGAATCAAAACATTGGGGTTTCCTTGCCCAGTATATAATCCAATAATGAAATTCTGTTAGGGTCCATGCCCAATATGTCAGTCTAGAAAAGAATAAATCATATGCACTAGGGCTTATGACCAATAATCAGAATAAGTCATAGGTGCTAGGGTCGTGGCCCAATATAACATCATAAAACAATTAGTCCAAAATTTGGGATATTACAATTACCTTGGCTCTTTCCTCTCTTTTTTTGTCTTCCCCTGGTCTCCATGGTCAACGCATTACCTGATGTCTCACCTGTGATTTTTCTTTGCATTTCCTCACTAAGAATAACACCAATAACATCATCAAATTTCAAGGTGTTTGAACCAGAGACAGAGTTACTTACAGCCATGACCAAGCTATTCCAGCTTTTTGGCAATGAACACAACATTAGAAGATCCCTAACCTCATCATCAAAGTTCACACTTACAGAACTTAGTTGATTTGTAACTGTATTAAACTCATTTAAATGATCAGTAACAGATCCACTTTTAGACATCTTCATATTAAATAAATGCTTCATTAGAAATACCTTGTCGGAGGCCAAGGGTTTTTCATACAGCTTACCCAATGCACTCATCAAACCCTCTGTTGTCATTTCTTTTGAGATATTGAAAGCCACCGATGAAGCCTGGCTTAGCCATATTGTTTCCAGAGCCTTGTTGACCAAATCGTGGCCTCATAGTCGACAAGGGTTCACCAACCGTTGACACATACCGCAGTCTCCCTGGGCATCGGCCCTGGCAGGTTTGAGCACACCCAGCAACACCCATAGAGTGGATGAGGTCTCACCCGAGGCATCCAGGAAGAGCAGACAAAACCATGTTTCCACCGAGGGAGGAAGAGAGTTGTGGCTGTGCAAACTATCTATCTTACAGTATTCAAACAGAATTATAACATTTCAACTAATCGCAACATTCATATTCCATATGAAACAGATCATTTAATTGCATCAATTGTCATTTCAACAACAATAAGCAGATACTAAATTAAACAACAACTATATATCGCACTATTGCACAAAAATTGCACCAGAACATCATTGTATTACTGTTGCGGTCAAAATACCAGAGGCAAAACATACATCTTCTCCACTTCTCGCTATCTTCTCTTCTTCATCCTTCCTTTAACACTTACGACTCTCATCTATTTATAGGCTTTGCCATTACAATATTTGTCCACTTACAACTAACTTCTTGACCGACACCGTGGACAATTGACCCATTACCTAACTAACTTGGTCCAAATGACCCCAAAAACCTGCATACCGCGGTACAATTGCCTCGATATTACAAAATACATGGTCCAAGTGACCCAAAACCCGCCAACTGTGGTCTACTTTGGTACAAAATACTCCTTCCACGCCTTTATCCAACGTGTCGTAACGTCGGCGGTACCACGACACGTCCTCCTCAAACCACCTGCCAATAATCCTTTCTATCAAGAACCTCCCATTCTTTGTCCTTCATGGCCTCCGACTACTTTGCTCTTCCTCCCAACGGTAGGAATAGATCCTTCTGGTACAGATAGTGCTCCATTTGCATCTTCCATAACTGGAAGTTTTGGCCGTTAAACTTCTCGACCTTAAACTTTCCTTCTTCCGCCATTGCTCCCACTCAAAGCAGAAACCCTAGCTTCCTACGGGTTAATCTGCCAAATAGACCTTTGGCTCTGATACCAATTGTTATAAAAACAGGATCGCAGAGCAATAACAATAAACAGAAAAGCAAATATAATCGCACACACATTACAAGAGAGACACAGATTTATCGTGGTTCACCCAACTTGTGCTACGTCCACACTGAAGTTGCTAATCCTTATTATTATTCCGTCCAGCAAAGTGAAGGGATACAACCTGCAGCACAACCGCTACACTTCCTCTTCACTGTCTCACAGTCTCTCTTCTTTGATCTCAGAGATCTTTACAATGCATAAAACCTAATCAATCAACCCTAACAATGTTACAATGTCATTCTTTTATAAGGGAAATACAATGGGAAAATACCATGGGTTACCAAAAACCATGGGCCCGAAAACTGTTGGCGTTGCCCCCGAACCCCCATTTTTTGGGGGTGTTTCCCCCGAACCCCTGTTCGTGGGGGCTCCACCACCGCACCCCCGTAACTCGGGGGCATTGCCCCCAAACCCCAAGGTGGGGGAATGAGTTTACAGTCCTCTAGGTGCACGGTTAAGACAATATCATCTATGAGACTAGAAGATCAAGCTCCACAACCAACAAAACCTCCATAATAGGTTGTATCTCAAGATATTTCACTCTTAATTTGATCGAACCCATCATTCGTTGTATTCTATTTTTTTTCCTTTTTTTGAAAAAGATACTCATGGTTTTTTCCTTGATCTTATCAAATGGATCCTTATCCTACCATATTCATGGGATACGCCAATAGCACAAGGAAACACTGAACAAATCTCTCCTTGGATATGTGAGTACTTTACTTTCCATCACACGACTAGATTAATACCTGTGTCGTGTGTGTTGGTGTAGCCACCATTAACCATGAGGAATAAACACTGTGATTAGTCATTTAACCGGAGCCCTTCACATGAGCATTTGTTACCTTCGTGTTTATCTATATTCCTAGTTTCTTGCTACATAGTTGAATAACTATTATCGGATATGCGATCGTCACCTCTGTAGAAAATTCCTGTGCCCTAAACAATTGGTTAGACATTTTGAATCCATTACATTCATCCATGTCTCCAGGAGTTTAAATACTGTAGTTGATCAAATGGCTAATGATATTCTAGAGTGGCACATTAATCATCAATAACAAGGAAATACATAATTCGGATGCATTTCATATCATTTTGCATCCATGTATACATAATCCATCGCATACATAACATCACAAAATAATAAGAGGATCATAAAAATATAAAAAGATTGCATTCACATGCATCTGTATATAAATTCATACATCCAAAATATAGTTGTGTTTACAACAAGGAGCTCCAATAGCTCATTAAAAATAAGTGCAACAGTAAAAACATTCCCATGCTCATAACATGGGAGGTAGATTTACATGCTACTCACTAGTCATCAGAATAATCCAAGGAATCATCCTCAATCTCCTCATCATCGCTATTAGAGCCTATGCGGGGAAGATCACCTTGAATTAAATATGGTATGGGCTCAACAACCACATAAATTCAACGCATTGTCCTCAACAGGAGTACAGTAACAGATATGATCTGTAATTAGGAGGGGTGAAGCTTAAAGAGAGCTCTTAGAACCTCACCTCTCCAACTAAGTAATAAAAGAAACTCATGGACTAATAATTCAAGAAGAATAATGCATGTAAATAAGACAATGGTTAAACTCACTTCTATTATTTTGAAGGCGTGAGACACTTTTTATAGGACTACATCTGGGTCCATAATGGACAAATTGAAAATGATATAATTAATATCTAAGTAACTAGTGTGCCCAGGTGTGAATACAACCAAATACCATAAGTGGGATGGATGATCCCTCATCCATCCCAATCCTCCATGTTGAAGTTGAAAGCATTCATGCTTTCCTCCTCCCGAAACTTGAAGTTTGACAACACTTGTAAGAATGATGGAAGGATGCCATGGATTCTAAGAAGTTGTAGTGAGGAAGATACACAAATGATGTTTGATGATACTAAGAATGAGAGGGTGGAGACACTTGGATTCCAAGTGAGTTGGGATGAGACTGAAAGGGTGGAGACACATGGCTTCTCGGTGTGTTGTGCCCCATAAACAAGGAGGGTAGATACACCTAGTTTCCTTGTGTATGGATGAAACTCAATGTAGGAAAGTCCTTGTGCAACAACCATAGATGAACTTTTATAGCATTATGGGATGTGCTTCCAATAAAGAGTGTTTTTTATGTTGAGATGACCGGAAGAGAATGGGGGGTAGAAATCCCATGTACTCTACACTTGTTGCAGTGAAGTGTTGTGTTGCTACTCTTGGAGAAACTATGCAAGAGAAGCTAAAATTGTGGCTGGAGTGGTGCTAAAGAATCCAAAAAGAGGAGGAAATGTGAAACCAAAAAAATAAATTGCAACTGGTGATATGCATAAATATTTGAAAACTATGAATAATTGTTGTCAGCAAGGAGTTGAAGTTGATATATAGCGAGAGTGGGAATGAATCCTATAGGATGAGGGATGGCATTCGAATAGGGAATAAAATGGATGGAGGTGAAGGAAAAAGCTTGGATATATGGTTTTATTTTTATTTTTATTATTTTATTTTCTTTCGGATGGAAAATCTAGACATTTTTCCATGAGGGAGAAGTTATTGCATGTTTGAATGGAGGATGATCTAGTGAATGAAATCAAGAGAGTGAGAGAATTGGTGGTGGACTGGAGGGCTAGGAAAAAAAGAGAGAGGACTCTAGAATCCAAGGGAAGTGAAAAATGTAGTGCGAACCCTCAAATATGACTGAGGAACAGTGGGAAGGGACAGTGCAGTTAGAGTGGTGGATTTATGCGGAACAGAGGGCGAAGAGGTTAAGTTCACAAAGGAAGAAACTAGGGTGTTGCTTGGACATAGGTTTAAGTCATGAAGGCATGGTGGAGTACAGGAGGAATGGAAGATGGATATGTCATAGTGAGATCAAGGTCTAGGTGGTTGGAACAAAGAATGTGGTAGGGAGTATTGTGAGGGAAAGGCGTGAGGGTTGGGGCTGGGAAATGAGCTTAAAGTAGAGGGGTCCTATGCGTGGGATGAATAAGATGGTAGAAGATATATTAAGGATTGGCGGTGGATGAATATTTTCTAGAAATCGGTAGGGGAATAAAGTAAAATACGTGGAGATAAAAAATTGAAAACCAATGGTGGCTATAATATATGCTATGGTTAGGTTACAACGGGAGAGAGACACGACATGGTAGTTGGTTATGGAAAAGGAGGAAGTGAGGAATGCCATAGGGAGTAGATGGGAGCAATGGTGGCTAGAGGACAATGAAAACAATGTAAAATATTTATTTGCTTTCCATAAAATTTTCATAGATGTATGGGAGGATCAATGAAGAGTGCTATAGAGGAACAATGAAGTTGTTTGTGGAAAGAGTGGAGAGAGGTGGAGGTTTATGCTGCAGTCATAGAAGCATAAAATGAAAAGAATAACATATAGTTGTGTAGAGTAATAGATAAAGACTATTTTTGTCTAAAAGTGTTGAGTGAGAAGGGATTAATGAGAGATCTAGACAACAATGGTAGATAGAGTAGAATGATGGATGGCGAGGGGAAAATTGCAACCTTGTGAAGGATGTTTAAGGATAGTAGCTTGTAGTTTAAATGGTGATTGTAACAAAAGAATGGTGGGGCTTGAAAGGATGTAGAAGATGAGGAAATGCGAGGATGGGAAGAGAAGAGGCGACAATGTGAGGATGAGAGCCGATTCGGAAGAGAAGATGGGAGCATAAGGGAATATGAGACCGATGGTGGATGAGGGGAATTCAAGGGACAAGGAATGAGATGGTGAATGGTAAAAGAATGCATGGAGCATAGGTGGCTCAAATAAGGTACATGGAATTGCTGTAGAAAAATATGAGTGAAGAGGATTGTTGGAAAGAGCCAAACATGGAAGAGATTGCAAGTTGCTTTTAGATATTTTTTTTTAGGTTTTCAAGGATTGGGGAAGCTACAAGAAAAGAGTGGAGGGAGAAAAAAAATGAAAGGAGGCCTTCTACAATGGCTTAGTGAAAGGATGGTGTTGGAAAAAGACAATGGTGAAAGAGTGGATATGGAGGTAGAATCTCATGGGAAATCAAATGAAAGAGAGTGGAATAGGATGGGATTGAGATGAGAATAAGGCAGAGAGGTGTGGGGGGGTAAGAAAAATTTGAGAATGAGATGGGATGGGTGATTGGGAAAGAGAAAAAAAATTAAAGAAAAATACAATGAGGTATCAAGAGACAAACATACTTTGATACCAATTGATCTGTAATTAGGAGAGGCAAGGCTCAAAGAGAGCTCTTAGAGCCTCAACTCTCAAATTAAGTAATAAAACAAACTCATAAACTAATAAATCAGGAAGAAAACTATACAGAAATAAGACAATGGATAAAATCACTTCTATTATTATGAAGGCATCAGACCCCTTTGATAATATTATATCCGGATCCAAAATGGTCTAGGTAAAAATGATATACTTAATATCTAACTAAATGGGCATTTATTATATCTAACTAACTAGTGTGACCAGGTGTGAGCACAACCAAATACCATAAGTGGGATCGATGATCCGTCACACATCCCAATATTGCAATAAGTTCATCGTCAAGGTTCTACCACCCATCATCAGAGACCCCTGCCAATAATCGGTTGATGTCACCTCACAACCCATCAATGATTTCTTCAGCAATACTCCATCATTTTTGCGCTCAAGGGACATGGTCAAGTCCCTCGACTCTACATTGTCACTTCTAGTAGTTAGTCAGGGCCATTGGCCCCACATTTGCACAGCTGTATGACAAGTCATTAGTAACGTCATCATAAAAATGTACATATCATCTATGTTAGTGTTGCAAATACAACTATAATGATAATGCATACATACCATTAGGTCCTAAGTCCTTCCCAGTGGAACATGGTAGCTCCGAGCCTCCTTGGTAGTCCATGTCTACTCTAGTACCCCTCATTCCTAATCCATATCATTGTAACATCAAATAAAATATAAATGCATTTATGAACTAGTTCGTGGCATGGATCTCAAGGCTAAGGGCCCACCAATGAACATCGTAGCACTTTTGTTTTCATAATCGAACCGTGTTCTAGTTAGAGCATGGCGACGTCATGTATGATCTAAAAGAGAAATGATGAAATAATTAAATATACCTAGCAACTGAATGTGCGTGACAACGAAAATGAAAAGGGAAAGGATATCCAATAGGGGGAGAGGTGAAAGACTTGGGGATCCAATGCTGATGGCCAAGTGTGATCATGGTGCCTTTGGCACTAAAAGGAAAGTGAACTATTGATGTTATCTTATTAACCTTAAAAAACTAGTAAGCATGAGTGTGGGATCACTACTAACCTTAAGTTTTGCAAGGAAACACATCAATTGCATAGGAATGTGAATGAATTAATATTCACCTAAGAGTGTTAATATACACTTATTTATTTTGATATCTTGAGCGGTTATTGGTAAAATTTATGAATGTTATAATCGCAAGTAATCATCTTGGCTTCAACGAGAGATGCTTCTAGAGTTTTAATGGAAAATTATTCAATCCCATGTGTGGATTATTATGTAATTACAAGTGTTATATATATCTATATCTATATATAGATATATGAAAGAGGGGAAACCCTGTGTGTTTGAAGACATAAGCGATTGTTTATAGACCTTCCCTTAATTGTATCAATATTACTAAATTAGAATGGTCAATATGTATGAAGGACTCCCCATCTCTATGTTTTCAATACATAGATATATATTAGAATGTAAACAAATAAATTTTGGGGGAGAAACCTATCTTCTATGGATTTCTAAAGAACATGATTTATCATAACACAACTATATTGTGTAATTAAGGAGAATGCGATAAATGTATATTAATTGAAGTCAAGGGGGTGGGGGGGGGGGACTTGGAGATATGTTGTTGCGGGTTAAGTTTCCCCGTGGAGAAATCATTGGGTGGTAGTTTGCTTGATTAAAAAGGGTGTTGATTGAAAAGGGTGTTGTTGCGAGTTAAGTTTTCCTTGCTTCTTTGTTGCATCTGAGTCTACTAGGTATTATCTTGGAGATATGTTGTTGCAGGTTAAGTTTTCCCCTGGAGAAATCATTGGGTGGTAGTTTGCTTGATTGAAAAGGGTGTTGATTCTTCTAAAAATCCATTTGGAACATTGCCGGAGAAAGGTTTTTTCTTAAATTATGCTTATGGTTTTGGATGAGGGGGGGGTACACATATATTCTTCCAAGACTACTATTGAAGGGAATCTTATCCTTGTTTTGTTTCTTTTTCTTCCCTTACCAAAGAGAGGGTGCGCTCAAGAAGGAGGTGCATACCCCATTGTGAGTTTCATTCCATTGTTGTGGCTGTGAGCAGGTGGGTGCAATCTTCACATATTTATTATCGTGACTACGAGTTTGGGGAGAGGTGGAGAGGTGATCGACCTCACTCCTTCATTTCCTAGTGACTACCAGCTCCTAAAGAGTCGATCTTCCTTGTTCCTTAATGGCATGCATTCTACTAGACATTTGTTAGAAAGGTGATTTTCATTGCTCCTTTATTGCATGTGTGTTTTCTAGGTATTTTGTTTGAAAGGGGATTTTCCTTGCTTCTTTGTTGCATCTGAGTCTACTAGGTATTATCTTTGAAATATGATTTGCTTTTCTCCTTTGTTGCATGTGAGTCTGCCATGTATTTTTTTGAAAAGCGAACTAGCTTTTTCTTGTCCCTCTACTTTATCGATGATGTCATTAACCCAATAAGGGGGGGTTGACCTACCAATATGTGTTGTTGGTATTTAATCATTTTTACTTTGTTTATTATTAAAGTTTGGATTTGCTACAAGCTTTTCCTAAGTTACCTAAATTGAAAGGATGGCCCTCCATGAGGATCAATCCGATGCATTAGAGGTATTTGTTACTGAGTTTTGTTTACTAAAGAGATGGAACACTCATATCTTTGAAAATGATCAACTCTCACAAAAATGACACATTCATATTAAATGTTGGTTTAGTTGCTTATATTGGTTAGAGGAGCAACCTAAGAAAGATGACTTCCACTCAAGTATAGTAGTGGTTATTTATTTTGTAGATGGTATAGCCAAGCTCTCTAAGAAGATCTGATCCTAAACTATCCATGCTCGCTATTATTTGAGGCTATAGAAAATAATTCTTTTTGTGAGAACCAATTCCTTTTGCATGCATTTCCTTTAAATAATATATATAATGTTAATTCAATGATTTGAGACAGAGACAATCCCAAACGCCTCTTGCACTTCTTCAAGGAAATAGATCATGAACGGGTGTACTGTTAAGGTACTCCTTGTGTTAGGTCATCGGTTCGAATCTCCATGGGTACTTTCTTACAATATATCTGTGTGTGTGTGTGTGTGTACACACACAAACATACACACACACATACATATGTGTATGTGTGTGTGTGCACGAACATACACATAAAAAAACACAAATATATTGTTTGTATATAGTTTTGAGAGAGAGATGAGCCGAGTCATATGTGGATTATTCGTGACTATGTGGATGGGTAGTCTCTCTACGAGATTCGATGCCCTTGTATGATGACACCTTATTTCAATGATTCTGAAAATGTGTAATGTAACACCCCTCCAATTTGACCCCTATTATTAATATTTTTACAAACGAATATGTAAATTATGTAAACGACTCGAGTGAGGAGCTCAAGGCCAATGCCCCACCTATGGACCTTGAAAATCATTGTTATGTTACTTCCTAAAATGATATTTTCAACTTAGGAGACTAAGGGAGGCGGCACATCTAAACAGCAGCCACTAAATCCACTAAGGGAAAGGTAAGGATTAAGGGAATCCTTATGATACCCTTAAGTAACCTAATTAATAGATTATGAGTTAAAAAGCATAAACATTTTACTTAGAGGGCATCCTATGAGGAGGACAATGACCTTTCGATGCAAAACAAATAGGAAAACCCTATGACCTAGGTTTTGGCTTGATACTATGTGTTGCAAATAATTCAAAAGAATTATCTTATCTACTTTTATATAAGCATTCTGAGAGAATGCTTGAGAACTCTCTAATTACCTAAGTAAAAAGGAAAGAAGCTTAAAATTAGTAGCAAATAACATATTATTTCATTTGGTAAGCTCAACTTATTTAAGATATTAGTATATTGTTAAAATATACTAAAAGCTATAACCTTTAAACATAGTGATGCTTAAATGAATATATGCATATATGGAGAGGTGGTTTTGCAAGGGGGGTAACCGTAGCATTTAGGCTAAAGCACTATAATAAGTATATAATACAATATATATATTCTTCTTGATTTTTATCATAGCTTTCAAAGGTAGTAGTCACCTTCTTTAAGACATAACTAAGAGATTAGGAGACTAGTGGAATGAAGATGTGGTAAGAAAGACCATGTATTACCTTAAAGAAGTAAAGCACCATCTTGCATTGCTGGCTACAGAAGTGACCCTCCTTCTCGAATTATGTGTTGTTGCTAGAGGACGACCTTACACCCGTCCAAGATCTAGGGTTGTAGTTTGATGAGAGCCTACAAGTTGAACCCTTTGAGAGTACACTTGGTGAGGGGAGAACCACCACAATCCTGGCGGACTCTCCAATTCCCAAACGAATCAAGGTCTTTAAGTAAGAGTGTGGCTCACTTTTGGAAGGGGATAAAGGGGTATGAAACCTCATACTAAATTCGCATGGAGAATCTGGAATTGGTTGTTGAAATATTGTAACTTCAAAGAATATTATATTTGTATTATTCCGGAGATGTTTTATTCCTCCGACTGGACTCTATTGTATATCCGGAGATGTTTATTCCTCCATTGGATTATGGGAACTAGGGTTATTAGATCTCCTATGTGGGGATCGACCCGAAGTTATTTTATCAGAGGTTATTAGACTCAATTTGACAAGTCAGCCTCATAGGGTAAAAAGTCAGTTGGAAAACAAGTATAAGTAGAGGAGGTTGTTCCTCACTTAACTCACTTGTTCACACACTTCTATTGTGCGCATGGGAGAGAGAGCGTTCTACATAGGAGGAGAAGGAGCTCTTGTTGTGGTCTACTATCTTGTATTGGGTTGATTATCTATATTGAGGAAAGCTTTGCTGGGTTTTCTATCCCATGAGGGTTTCCCAGGGTATATCTGTGTCTATCTTGTGATTGTGTTTCTTTCAGTGATCTTTCTTTTGCATTTATGCTAGAATTTAGCATGGTATCAGAGCTACCCTGAATAGGACATCTTTCACAAGATGAAAATATCTCTATCTCTCTCTCCGGTGAAAATTAGGGTTTCTACAAAAAGTTGGTATTGTTGAATTCTGATTACATGGCTGGTTAGCCCTTCTCAAAACCAATCTTTGGAGCCCTAGATCGAAATTTTTGGTTGGGTAGAACTCCGGGAAAGTCAAACCCTAGTTTGAAAAAAGTACGATAAAACCAGAAAACCAGAACTAGAATTCTACAGTAGATCCGAAGTTTGCTGGTCAAGTTTGGAGGCTGAAAAATTGAAGTTTCCAGAAATTAAGTACATCAGTCACCTCGCCTCAGTCAAGCCAATCTCCTGGTAAGGTCAGTTTTTCATTTTTGGAATTTTCAATTTGTAGTGACCCCCTAGGCAAGATGGCCCCAACTACTAAGTTTGAAGACAAGCTAGAGGGTATAGAGAATTTCCGATCATGGAAATATAGAATTGGTCTCATTCTTGAAGAGAATGATCTTGCCCATTATATCAACGATGAGATTGTAGAACCTACAGAAGATGAAGCTAAAGAGAAGTATAGGAAAGATTTGATTAGGGAAAAGAGAATCATTACTGATTCTATTAAGGACCACTTGATTCCCCAAGTGGCATCCAAGAAGACCCCAAAGAAAATGTATGATGCTCTCTCCAGAATGTATGAGGGAAAGAACATCAACAGGAAGATGAACCTGAGAGCTCAATTGGAGAACACCAAGATGAATAAAGGAGAATCTATTCAAGACTATTTCTCAAGGGTTTCTTAGTTCAAAGAGCAACTAGATGCTATTGGAGATACTCTTGATGAAGATGAACTAGTCATGACTGCTCTAAATGGTCTCACTAGACCTTGGGAGTCATTCATCCAAACCATGTGTGCCAGAAAAGAAAGTTTGATGTGGTTTGGGAGGATTGCATTCAAGAGGAAGCCAGGGTTGCCAACAGATAAGTATTGCTCAAGGAAGATGACCAAGCCTTGGCCACCCACACCAAGAGAAGAAGGAATCAATCCTACTTTAAGAAGGATAGTCACAAGGAGTCTCATCCTCCACAAAGATTTCAAAAGAAAAGAGGATATAATCAAAGAAGAGATTACTCCTCATTCCAATGTTTTACTTGTCACAAAACAGGACACATTGCTAAGGACTGTCCTCTGAAGAAGAAAAAGGGTACTCACCACAAAAGACATAAAGCACATCTTGCAGAAGATGACCGTGAAGAAGAAGTTGAAGAGGAATAAAGGCCTCACAAGAAAAGACCTAGAAGAGAAGAAGAAGATGAAGAAAGGACCTTCTTCAAGAAAAGATCTAGAATAAGTGAAGAAGAAGATGCAGAAGAGTATGTTCTATTCTCCACACTCTCTGGATCTATAACACCTAGAGAAGGTACATGGGTTATCGATAGTGGTGCTTCAAAGCACATGACAGGACAAAAGAAGACTCTATCAAAACTTGAAGAAAATACCTCCCCACAAAAGGTATTTCTAGGAGATAACTATCAATATCTCATCAAGGGAATTGGTGAAGCAAACTACAAACTTGATTCTGGAACCCCCATGAAGATGAAGGAAGTTTTGTATGTTCTAGGATTGAAGAAGAACTTGCTTTCCATCTCAGCATTGGACAAGAAAGGCTATAGAGTTGCAATCATTGATGGACAAGTATTAATGTGGTCCAAAGGTAAATCTATTAAGGATGCAATTGTCATTGGTGAAGATGAAGGAGGTTTGTACAAGCTCAAGGGTCATCCAGAAGCTGCCCTTGTACATGAAGTCACTAGCCTAAATGAGCTATGGCATAGGAGACTTGCTCACATTAACTACAAGGCACTACCTCATGTAAGCAAGGTAGTTGTAGGTCTACCAGACTTAAAGGTTGACCATGATGGCACATGCA
This sequence comes from Larix kaempferi, assembly GCA_027924585.1. Lineage (NCBI taxonomy): Eukaryota > Viridiplantae > Streptophyta > Pinopsida > Pinales > Pinaceae > Larix > Larix kaempferi. Next base: position 968,461 of record BSBM01000122.1, read on the forward strand.
AAGGATGTGCAAAAGGGAAGAACATTAAGAACCCATTTCCAAAGAGTGAAACAAAGACCAAAAGCATTTTGGAATTGATCCATTCAGATGTATGTGGACCAATGCCCTCCACATCTTTAAGTGGATATGAATACTATGTCACATTTATTGATGACTATTCAAGGAAGACTTGGATATACTTCTTAAAAAGGAAGAATGAAGTTTTTGGAAAGTTCAAAGAGTTCAAAGCATTGATAGAAAATCATTCAAAAAAGAAAATTAAAATACTCAGAACAGATAATGGCGGAGAATATACTTCAAAATATTTTGAAGATTTCTGTAAAGAAGCTGGAATCAAGAGAGAGCTAACTACTCCCTATAATCCCCAACAAAATGGTGTTGCGGAAAGAAAGAATAGAACCATCATGGAAACTGTAAAGACAATGATACATGATCAAGACCTACCTATGTATTTATGGGCTGAAGCAGCTAGAACAACAGTCTATGTACAAAATAGACTATTCCATAGTGCTCTTGATTTCAAAACTCCAGAAGAAGTGTTCACAAGAAAGAAGCCTGACGTAAGTCATCTTAAAATATTTGGATGTCCTGTATACATTCACATTCCAAAAGATAAGAGAACCAATTTAGATCCTTCCGGAAAGAAGGGAATATTTGTTGGATATTGTGAATCATCCAAAGCATTTAGAATTTACATCCCAGGTTTTCATCATATGGAAATTAGTAGGGATGTGACATTTGATGAAGAAGCAGCTCTCAAGAGATCTAGGAAGTGCCAACATGAAGAAATCTATGAAGAAGACACACCTTCCAGGATCACAGAGGCTGCACCCATTCCTGAAGATACTACACCTGAAGACCATGACTTGCTAGAACCACAAGAACCCCCCATTACAAACTTATCAAGAAAAAGAAGGCCAGCATGGGCCAGAGACATTATTCAAAGAGATGAAAAGTATGGAGCTCCTAAAGGCTCTACTAGAGAAAGGAAGAAACCAAAGCTAGTATCCAACTATATGGCTTTGATGTGTAATCTAGTGGATCAGGAACCTACTAGCTATGAAGAAGCAGTTCATAAGAAAGAATGGGTAGAAGCAATAACAGAAGAATACCAGTCAATAATGAAAAATGATGTTTGGGATATAGTTCCCAAACCAAAAGATAAAAGTGTAGTGTCCTCCAAATGGATATTCAAGATAAAACATGCTGCAGATGGTAGCATTGAAAAATATAAGGCAAGATTTGTAGCCAGAGGATTCTCTCAAAAAGATGAAATTGACTATGAAGAAACATTTGCACTAGTTGCTAGGTACACTTCCATTAGAGCTATCATGGCACTTGCATCGATGATGAAATGGAAAATACACCAGATGGATGTTAAGATAGCCTTTCTGAATGGTGTAATTGAAGAAGAAGTGTACATAGAACAACCACTTGGATTTGAGGTAGAAGATGGAAGAACTCAAGTATGCAAACTCAAGAAGGCTTTGTATGGGTTAAAGCAAGCTCCTAGAGCTTTGTACAGAAGGATTGATAGTTTCTTGACAAGCATGGGCTTTACCAAGAGTAAAGCTGATCCTAACCTTTATCTCAAAGTTATGAATGATGAACCTGTTATATTATTATTGTATGTAGATAATCTATTTCTGACTGGAAATGAGAGACAGATTATCGAGTGCAAGAAGAATCTCTCTTCAGAATTTAAGATGAAAGATCTCAGATTGATGCAGTACTTCTTAGGCCTGGAAGTATGGCAAGACCCAAAACGAATCTTTCTAAATCAGGGTAAGTATGCTGTGGATATTTTGAAAAGATTTGATATGTTGGAATGTAAAGCCATGGCCACTCCCATGGACTCCAACTTGAATTTATTAGTAGATAACTCATCAGAGTTAGTGGACATAACTCTGTATAGACAGATTATTAGATCATTAATGTATTTGACTAACACTAGACCAGATATATGTTTTGTTGTGAATACCTTGAGTTAGTAGCTGGTGGAACCTAGAAGAGTTCACATGATAGCTGCAAAAGATGTGATGAGGTACTTAAAAGGTACGATAGATTTTTGTATTTACTATAGTGGAGATCATGATTTCAATTTGCATGGCTACACTGATGCTGATTGGCCAGGAAGTGTATTAGACAGGAAGAGTACATCGGGAGGATGTTATTTTCTAGGATCTTCTATGATCTCATGGTATAGCAGGAAGCAGTCTAGTGTGGTTCTCAGCACAGCTGAAGCAGAATACATAGCTTCTTGCTCTGCCAGTTGTGAAGCAGTATGGCTTCATAAGTTATTATCAGGACTGTTTGACTTAGAGATGGGACCCACTATGATTCTGTGTGATAACCAGAGTTGTATCAAGATGAATGAGAATCCAATATTTCATGATAAGTCAAAACACATAGAGATCCATTATTTCTATATATGGGATATGGTGCAAAAAGGAGCTATCAAGCTCAAATATGTGAGCACGGACGAGCAAGCTACTAATATACTAACCAAACATATGTCCAGTGTAAAGTTTGAGCATTTACGAGACAAGCTTGGTGTAGTTCAAAAGGACTCTCCTCGAAAGGGGGAGTGATATGATAGATGAAGATATGTTTGGGTACTGGTATTGATGTGGATACCTATATTGATGATGAGATTGCTTATCTAGATTATATGTTTGCTTGTATTGATGAGGATACTTGCATCTATGTTTTGTTTGCTTGTATTGATAAGGATACTTGCATCTATGTTATGTTTGCTTGTATTGATAAGGATACTTGCATCTATGTTATGTTTGCTTGTATTGATGAGGATACTTGCATCTATGTTTTGTTTGCTTGTATTGATGAGAATACTTGCATATGTATTTGTATTGATGAGGATACTTGTATTGATGATACATACTAATGATACCTGTATTGATGAGGATACTGTATCGATGATGTGCCTACCTGTTTCAACGATAAGGTTGAAGATGAGGTTTCCTGTTCCGACGATGAGTTTGATGAAGGATTGTATCATCCTTGGACTTCAGTACTAAAGTGATCCGTAGACAGATGTCTTCAAGAATGTGGTTCCTAATGAATGATGAGGATTGTATCATCTGTGGACTTCAGTCCTAAAGTGATCCATAGACAGATGTATCCGAGAATATGGTCCTTAGCGGACGTATATAGGACTGCATCGTCCTTGAGCGTTTTGTTCAAAATGTACATGACAGGATTGCATCATCCTTGGACTTATGTCCTAAAGTGATAGGGATTGATCATCCCGTAAGTGGATCAGGATTGCATCATCCTTGGACTTATGTCCTAAATTTATAAGGAGTAATCATCCTGTAAGTAGATTGGGATTGCATCGTCCCTAGACATGGTGAGGTGTCTTAAAGTGATAAGGACTAATCATCCTGTAAATAGATTGGGATTGCACCTTCCCTAGACATGGTGAGGTGTCTTAAAGGGATAAGGACTAATCATCTTGTAAGTAGATTGGGATTGCATCGTCCCTAGACATGGTGAGGTGTCTTAAAGTGATAAGGACTAATCATCCTATAAATAGATTGGGATTACATCGTCCCTAGACATGGTGAGGTGTCTTAAAGTGAGAAGGATTGATCATCCTGTAAGTTGATCTAGATTGCATCATCCATAGACATGAGAGATGTCTTAAAGTGAGAGGGATTGATCATCCCATAAGTGGATCAGGATTGTATCATCCTTGGACATATGTCCTAAAGTGAGAGGGATTGATCATCCCATAATTGGATCATGTGTATTGTAGGATATGCTACTGTTGTACTGATGATTGAGTGGATCCAGTTGATGACAATGTTGATGATCATGTGATGACAATGCTGATGATCACGTGATGACGATGCTGATGATCGTGTGATGACGATGCTGATGATCATGTGATGATGATGATGATGATCGTGTGATGACGATGTTGATGATCGTGTGATGATGATGTAGCTGTTCGAGTGCTGCAGAAGATGAAGACTCAGTACTGAAGATGTTGATGTTCCAGTATTGAAGATCTTGAAGATGTTCCAGTAACTGCTTGAGTTACTGATGATGTATAAAGAAAGCTTCCAATGATTTATATATGTATCATGTATCATGTAGTCGATGACTCCTTGCTCTTGCAGATGTTGTTATAATATCCTTCTCATTAAGGGGGAGTGTTGAAATATTGTAACTTCAAAGAATATTATATTTGTATTATTCCAGAGATGTTTTATTCCTTCGATGCGACTCTATTGTATATCCGGAGATGTTTATTCCTCCATTGGATTATGGGAACTAGGGTTATTAGATCTCCTATGTGGGGATCGACCCGAAGTTATTTTATCGGAGGTTATTAGACTAAATTTGACAAGTCGGCCTCATAGGGTAAAAAGTCAGTTGGAAAACAAGTATAGGTAGAGGAGGTTGTTCCTCACTTAACTCACTTGTTCTCACACTTCTATTGTGCACATAGGAGAGAGAGAGTTCTACATAGGAGGAGAAGGAGCTCTTGTTGTGGTCTACTATCTTGTATTGGGTTGATTATCTATATTGAGGAAAGCTTTGCTGAGTTTTCTACCCCATGAGGGTTTCCCAGGGTATATCTGTGTCTATCTTGTGATTGTGTTTCTTTCAGTGATCTTGCTTGTGCATTTATGCTAGAATTTAACATTGGTGATGTTAAATTTTCATAATTTACTTCAATCTGATCTAGGAGCTTAACTGAGAGAACAACATTTACAGCAAATCTACAGCATATCAATCATGGACACAATAATGCAAGCACACAAGAGACACATAGTTTACTTGGGGAAAACCATAAAGGTGAAAAACCCCAATAACTTCCTCAGAGATATATAGAGCAATGATAGAACCAGAATACAAGAGATAGTCTTCTCCTAGCAGCAAAGCCTCATCCTCACAAGTGCGCCACTTTCTGAATGAGAGAAGTGTGTGAATCAATGATCAAATAGAGATCTCCCAATCTCTATTTATACTTGTTCTGTCCTGCCCGATAAACTAATGGGGCCTACATGTCTAGCTTAACCCATGGTTAACTTAATCCTGGTCGACCCCACACTTGGTGGTCTAATAACCCATCAAGTATAAGTTACGACACTTACAATATAAATGATGACACTTCCATATAGAGGAATAATAACGTCTCTATAGGAATACAAACACTTCCGTATAAGGGAATAATAACATCTCTACAGGAATACAATATACATATATGAAATACATTCCAAAGTTACATATACATCAACACTCCCTCTTAACTAGGAAGGTATTTCTCGACACGCGTCTGCTAGCACAAGTCTTCTTCTCTGGATCATCATCAGTGAATCATAACCCTCGAATCATCGTCATTGTCATTGCTGCTACTATCTCAATCAATCTCTGAATCTACTCATCATAAGAAGTTCTAGAGAGTCAGTCATTTTTCATACTGGATGTAGGCCCACCACCTGCAGGTCTTCATCATCACTGGCCATACTATGGAATCCTTAGGACTTATTACGTGCGTCACAAAACCTTTAAAGAGTCTCTTGCCTAGCAAGAACCCTAAAGAGCATCTGAGGCCTTTTTCATCCTGTCCAGATCTCCAGGACTTATTACATGTGACCCCACCACAAAACCTAGCAAGAGCATCTCAGGGTGTTACGGGTACACAACTACAACCTGAAATCTCCCCAGGGAACAAATTACATGTGGTCACCACAAAACCTAGCAAGAGCATCTTAGGATGTTACGAGTACACGACTCCGACCTGAAATCTCCCCAGGGCACAAATTACATGTGGTCATGGAAAAACCTCGAAAGAGCATCTCAGGATGTTACAGGTACACAACTTCGACCTGTAATCTCCCAAGGCACAAATTACATGCCATAGGACAAAACCTAGCAAGAGAATCTCAGGATGTTATAGGTACACAACTCTGACCTAAAATCTCCCAGGGCACAAATTACATGTCCTCCCATAGCAATGTCTCGAAAGAGCATCCTAGGTTGTTACCGGTACACAACTCCGACCTATAGGATCTCCCAGACGTGCTCATCTGCACAACCTGATCCACAGCCACAAAGTATCATCCTGATACTCATCATACATCATCCTAATGTACACATGATCATCCTAATCATCATCACTACAACATCCTGCTACATGTCATCTAGAGCAACATCCTGAAGCTCGTCATCTATGATCATCCTGATCATACACTACATCCACCTGATGCATACCAAGTATCTACCTAGTACATATCATCATACATTATCTACCTGATCATACAATGTATCCACTTGATACATACACAGACACATGATCCACACAATGTATCCACCTGATACATATCAACATACATGATATCAGTATCTACCTGATACATATACAGATACATGGTCCAAGCATTCAACATGATGCATATACAAAATACATATAAATGATCCAACTGATCATATCTAGCATCCAACATTATGCATATATACATAAATGATCCAATTGATCATAACAAGCATCCAATATGATGCAATGATCCAACTGATCATAACAAGCATCCAACATGATGCATATACATATACAGAGTAGTAACTGGAGTATTGTCCTGATGCTCATCATCCATGATCCTCCTGATCATCATAGCATTGTCCTCTTCAGATCATCTCATTGTCCACAAAGCACAACCCAAATGCACATCATCCAACACTTACACCACCGACATGGGAGAACACATCTACCACTATTCGAGGAAGGATCCAACCCTTAATTTTTCACAATGGGAGAACACATCTACCACCATGTGAAAAATGGCTCAACAATTACATCACGACCAAAGGAGAACACATCAACCATGTCAGAAAAGTTCATGTGCATCTGCATATTCTGGACTCATCACTTCCCTTTGGAAGGAACGTCGATCTGAAGTGCACCAAGCCTCTCTCTGAAGTACTCAAACTGCAATCTGGCCAATGGCTTGGTCAATACATTTGCAACCTGCTCATTGGTCGCAACATACTCTGCTTCGGTTGTACTCAGTGCTACGCAGGACTGCTTCCTGCTAAACCAAGAGATGACACCTGATCCCTATTAGCAACACTGCCTGCCCAATCTAAATCAACATAACCCTGCAGGTTAAACTTTTGATTCATATCATACTTGAGCCCATAATCAGCTGTACCCTTCAGGTACCTCAGAATATGCTTTACAAAAACCAGGTGAACACTCCTCGAATCCGTTAGGAACTAGCTCAATTTGTTCACCGCAAAGCAAATATCTGGTCTCGTGTTCGTTAGGTACATCAAGGACCCAATAATCTGACGATACATAGTGACATCAATCGGCTTAGATGAAGCATCACACAGAAGCTTCAGGTTCGATGCCATAGGTGTGGCCATAGCCTTGCAGTCCATCATCCCGAACCTCTTCAGGATCTCTACTACATACTTCCCTTGTCCAAGGAAGATTCCATCTGCACTCTGCCACACCTCCATGCCAAAACAAATAGTGCATCATCCCCAAGTTCTTCAACTCGAACTTGGCAGTAAGCTTCCGCTGCATGTCGGCAATCAATCTATCCTCACCTGTTACAAATAGGTCATCCACATAGTAGTATCACTGGATTGCCTTCCTCAACCTTGTAGTAAAGGTTGGATTCCGCTTTATTCTTGGTAAATCCCAAACTGGATAGAAAGCTGTCTATCCTACCATACCATGTTCTGCACATATATGACTCCCTATCATGTGTCTCAAAACAAAGTGGCTTCTCCACATACACTTCTTCTTCAACTACACCATTCAAGAAGGCTGCCTTGAAATTCATCTGGTGTATCTTCCACTTCATCACTGCAGCCAAAGCAAGTATGGATCTAATGGAAGTGTATCTGGCTACAGGAGCAAAAGTCTCTATGCTACCACCTGCAGCATGCTTGATCTTTACTATCCTCTTGGAAGTCACTATAGACTACCCTTTGGGACTACATCCCAAACATCTTCATGATCGACTGGTACTCCTCAATCATGGCATTCTTCCCAGATCCTCAGAACTTCAATATCTTCAATATTTTCAATAGATAACTTTGTTGTTGAACAAATGTAGTAGTCCTTTTTTTGTAGGTGATGGTATACGATCTTTCCTACACAACAATTTAAATTGCATGATTAGAAAACATCTCATAGTTTTCAGAACAAATTCTTACACATAAAGAAATATGTCATACAATCATGCAATTATCTTAGCCAATGCTTCAATACAACATTTATCCATATTCCGTAACTTTCTAGATGCCTTCCAATCTCTACCAGAACATTGTTAAGAGTGTGCACAACTCCTAACATGTCAGCAAAGAGGTTTCATTCTAGATAAGTAGCAATGGAATGTTGTACAGTGCCATAGGCCACTAACCCATGTATATTATTAGTATACTATTCATCAATGCAACTATTATAATATGCATAATACACAACTGAATTCTAGGAACATAAGCATATATATCATTGAATAACATTATGTAAGAAATGACAATTCAAATACTTATCTTTGTTTGGTTGCTAGGTGGACTCCCTCTGAATATCTGCATCTTTGCAGAAACTACTGAAGTGTGCTCCTTTGCTTTCTTGCAGGAACAACTGGAGTGTGCTCCCTCTTGATCTTTGCTTCCTAGATTACCTGTCCTTGAACTTATATCCATCCTTAACCACTATGCATGCTTATTAGTATCATCATTGTGTTATCCTTGAGGTCTCATACATAATCCCACATTTATTAGTATAATCTTAATACTATCAAAACACAATAATCTTAAACATGTATAGTCATGATCATTCACATATAATAAACATTAGTATTCAAGGTTTCAGGGAAGTCTTCTTTTACTCATGCATATTCTTATTTGATCGTAGGACTCTTCTGATTAGTTAAATCATCAATGCATAAACCTGTGATTACTCAAACCTATACCTTCATGATTCTTCTAGTTAGTCATATCATCAATTATGGTAAGAAACATAATATCCATACAACCATGACTATTCAAACCTATGACTTCATGAATAATCATTATCAACAACACAACAATATAAGATCCTAACACAAGGTAGGATTCTAGCTTGATATAGGGAAAACATACCTGGATTAGCATGCTAGCTAGTTGTGTCTAACGTACCCGCATAATGTCTTCTAGTTCTCTTCAATGACTTGTGCTAGTAACCTGCATGTCTCATAAGTTAACCATTGTAGAACCAAGTTATACATACCTCGAAAGTAGATCTTCTATGTGATCCATGACAATGGATGAATCTTTGTCTTCATGTCACCACGATCATATGTTGTTGAAGTAGAGCATGATTTGACTTTCTTGGTGTACCTTTTGTGTTAGCGAACAACATAAACCTCATACAACATCACAATGCATTAGTACAATCATAAGTGTCAAAACCTTAATCAATGAATATCTTCTATTAAGGTGATACGACAAGTCTATTAATTAATCAAGATTGTACTGTAATGATATGAAGACAAACATATCATAAACTTAACCATGAACAGAATTCGAAACATACCTGTAAGCCATATCTGTCAAGATTGCTTGTAATCTTCTTATGGAAGGCCATAGCCTCATCTCCCTCTGAGACAGGAACTTATTCACTTATGCAGGTGACCAATCCATCTTCTTCTAGGAGTAACCCAATCCACTTGATTTGCAAGAACTGGAGCTGGAGCTGGATTAGGGTTTGTCAGAGAAACCCCAAAAATTCAAACTTTGAATTTCAAACTTCCGAAAGGATAGAAATATGTGTCTTGATGAGTTGATAAAGCTGGTATATTCAGAATTTGAAAACTGCAAAGTTTCAATCCTCAATTTTGCCTTTGAAATTTATGGATTCACTGGACGTGACCCCGAACTAGGGTTTGATGAAGCCCACTCTTCTACCCAATCAAAATGTTTGATCCAAAGCTCTAAGATTCTATTTTTTCTGAGGAGCTTCCAACCGTGGTCATAGATTTCAAAAATTCCCATTTTTGCAAAAGCCCTAATTTTCCACTTTTCCAATCAATGTCTTGAACTAGGGTCTGATCAAGCCCGATCTTCTACCGAACCAAAAATTCTGAACTTGGTCTTTAAATTTCTATTTTGATAAGTGGAATTCAGCCATAGTCTCCGATTACAAAAATTCTAATTTTCTCTGAAACCCTAAATTTCGGAAGCCATGAATGAAGGTGCTCAAAATAATTCTGTTATGATAGAAATATGTACCTAATTGTTTCTGGTGTAACTCTGAACTTTTCGATCCATAGGGTCTGAAAACATTTCTTGAGATAGCCCGACCTATCATCTTTCCATCCCGATAGGTCTGACCGCAATTGGATTCTCTGAGAGAGAGATATTCCAAGTGTCGCAACGTGACCTGTTTATGGGATAAAACATGAGAGGGAATTTGTATAGAGTTCCACATGTCCCTGGTTCAACTTCAGCCTCTGAAAAAATTTCCTGAGATAGTAAAGTTTGTTTACTACCTATCATTTTTTACGAAATTTCATTTGGAGCTTCCTAGCCCTAGTTATGGCCTTTTTTCCAAGGTCACATGTTTATGACTGAGATCTGGAAGAGGTAGAAACCCTATATTGTACAGATCATAAATCACAAAGTACAGTGAATTAGAAGTTGTCCTTTGAACACAAGGTACATGGGGATATGATCTTCGACCTGTAAAAGTTTCTGATCTGAAAACTTTTCCAAAATGGATTTATAGCGAAAGTGCTACGATGACTGGTGTTTGCTATATCAAGCCCTAGCATCTTAAGTGCAACAAGTGTCATACATGCCATATCATGCCTTCTTTCATGCTAGCTCTAATACCATGTTAGATTTTCAGAATTTACTTCAATATGATCTAGGATCTTAACTGAGGGAACAACATGTACAACAAATCTACAGCATATCAATCATGGACACAATAATGCAAGCACATAAGAGACACAGAGTTTACTTGGGGAAAACCATAAAGGTGAAAAACCCCAATAACTTCCTCAGAGATAGATAGAGCAATGATAGAACCAGAATACAAGAGATAGTCTTCTCCTAGCAGCAGAGCCTCCTTCTCACAAGTGTGCCACTTTCGGAATGAGAGAAGTGTGTGAATGAATGATCAAATACAGATCTCTTGATCTCTATTTATACTTGTTTTGTCTTGCCCAATAAACTAATGGGGCCTACATGTCTAGCTTAACCCATGGTTAACTTAATCCGGGCCGACCCCACACTTGGTGGTCTAATAACCCATCAAGTATAAGTTACGACACTTACAATATAAATGACGACACTTCCGTATAGAGGAATAATAACGTCTCTATAGGAATACAAACACTTCCGTATAGAGGAATAATAACATCTCTATAGGAATACAATATACATATATGAAATACATTCCGAAGTTACATATACATCAACAGGTGAGCGATCTATGATGCAGGACCTATGCACTGATTCAGATTTCGGCTGGTAAGTATGTGGTATCCCTCTTATTTAGATGTACCTCTGTATTATATCGGAATACTCTCATTGCCATTTGTTCGCTGCCTTATTAGATCTATGCGCATCAATTTTTCATGGATCTCTGATGGAGATTAGAATACCCTTTCTAGTTTCAGTAATCCCGCATCTATCAAAATGTTTGTCACTTGGAAGCGTAATGTGTAGGGTAACCTACCAAGTGGTCTGCAAAACCTGTGTTATGAGAGGGACGGATCATTGAGAGACACAATCCCAGTTTTTCTTCAATGTTTGCTTTTCTATTCTAAAACCTGAGATTGTTGGAAAGGGAAGCCTGCTTAATGGAACCCAATCCCATGCATCTGAGAGGTTACCATTTATTTATTTATTGTATCATATTCTGAATTTGGGAAGATACGGCACCCAAGCCTGATCCCATGCAGCCGAGATGATATATTTATTCCTTGTATTATATTCTATGATATATTCTTCATTGTAATCAAATGGGATTGGCAATTGTCATTCATTCGATGAAATCAATCCCCTGCGAAATTTTTTGGACTGTCTTGACTATGATATATTTCTTGATTAAGATTCAAAGGGGTTGGGATATTTTAGTTGATGAAATCGATTCCATGCCTAGTGTATTAACTATGTTGAAGGTGATCTTTTGCTTGTTGGATTCGAATGGGCTAGGCGATTTTCATCTTATCAAATCCATCCAATACCATATATATTGACTATGAATATTGTGTAATGTACATAATATACTCTACTTTTGTATTCTAATTCAGTTTATGGTTTCACACCTTTGTTGATCGTTGTGTAATGTCTGTCGATCACTGCACACCTTTTATAATAAGCATTGGGATTCGGTCTCATTCCATATCGTTGTGTGTGTGTGTATATATATATATATATATATCATTTTCTTTACATGGTTTATGCAAAGTTCAAGTTTTATAATTAAAACTATGTCACATTCTTTTGCCAGTAGATTGGCGTTTGGAAAGATATTGCGGGGTAGCCATCCCCAAGTTACAAGTCGGCTTTATAACTTATATAATTAAATTATGTCACACTTTTATTCCTATCAGCAGTTAGCTTGGAAAGAGATGGCTGGGTAGTTGATCCCCAAAAATTACAACTCTGTGACCCGTATACATTTTAATTGAATTGTGAAATTCAGTTATAAACATTTTAGTACTAGGATATCTATTGATTAGGTACTAGCTTAATTATCATATATATACCTATTTATAATTAGATCACTGTAAATTATATATATGCCTGGAGAAGGTTTTGCTAGTTGGTTACTAACAAGAGATAAGTCTTGGTACCATTTGACTTTAGCATTTGAAGGTCCTGGAAAAGTTGGAAGCAAATACTGCACTAGCTAGTGCCGGATGTAAAACCTCATTTGAGTGAATAATACAAAGATATGAACTTCGTGGATGTAGCTCGAGTTTGGGTGAACCACCTGAATTTGTATGAGTCTTTTATGTGTATTCTCTGTGATTTATGATGGTTTGTTGTATATGTCAATGTGTAAGTGTATGATTTGTGAAATGTAATTCGCGATTATTTCATACTAATTTTTAAGATGTGTTTCATGTTTTTCCATAATTTTATGAATTAGAGGTAGGAAGAATGTTGAGAGGTTGCTTAAACTTATTTCTTAAAAGTACAATGACATGGGTTATCTTTTTATATTTTTATGAAGCTCGTCTTGATAACAGTGGCCAATGGAGAAGAGTTGTTCTTTAATTACTCGATCAGTGTAAAGAATAAATGATGGTTTAAATTAATGAGTATTTTAATCATGGAATCATAGAATTCATTTATGTCCATGGGAAAAACTTGGTAGTTCATGAAGGCTAGGGACCTTTAGAACAACTATGTATATTGAGAGATTTTTGGTTAACCGGAAATTAGTAATACATTGAATGGTTCTTGAAGTATATATATATATAATCTTGGTATGGTGGTGTAAATTTGATGATAACCTTTCCAATGTAGGATATTTATGTAAGCCTTGAGGTGGTAGATCATTGGGAATCTATTTGTTAAATGAGTACATTCACATGATAAACTTTATTTATTGTGATTGGAATGACATCAAAGCATGTTTTATAATGGAATGATTTCTTAGTAACATTGTAGTAAGATCTTACCTAGAGAAAGTTTGAAGAAAAATAAATGCTTAATCCTAGTTTTTAGAAAACTTGCAGTTAAGAATGTTTACATAGGATTACTTTAATTTGGGTATGTTACATATAATATGTTAAAAAGTGTGTGGCCTCTATATAAGAATTGACTCTGCATGCAAATCATACATTTACTAAATTTCAAATGGAGAGAGAAAACTCTCACGGCCGTATATGATGGCATATTATTATGATGAAAATCGAACATGCATATTATGTTAAAGGGTGTGTGGTCTCTATTTTAGAGCCGGATGCACATGCAAATTGTGTATTTGATAGATTTTAGATGTAGAGTGCAAACCGTGTGAGAGAGTCGACTCTAACATGTAAGCTTTCAATTTGATGGGCACTTTGGAAATAGTACGATGTAAGCCAAAACTTAGTGAGAAAAATGTAGTGAGGGATTCTTGTTATTCCTTCATTCTAGTGGATTTGTTTCTCATATTGGGGGTGTCCTCTCAGTTAAAAGAATATGGGTTTGATAGAATTCCTATGGTTGGATGGAATGTTGCAGCTGCACATTCATTGAATAGGAAATTCTATGCAAATTAATATCATCTCTTCATTGTTTCATTATTATTTGATAAATGTTGTTCAGTTACTATTAGTTGTCTATTGATTTTCATATGTGCATGATGAGTATTTTTGTTCATTTACTGTTAAATGGTTGTCGGAAATCATTTGAAAAATGATGTGTAATGATATAGGGTAAATACCATACATTTACATTAAATTATTTGCTAAAAATAATATGAAGACAATGTGCATCATTATGATAAAAATGGTTGTTCAGTTACTCTTAGTTGATTGTTGATAATATGTATGGTTGATGGTAATCACATTCCTCATGGTAGTAATGCTAGATAGGTAACCCTTATATCTTATCAAAGATGAAGGATTTGAACTGAAGAGATAAGATGGAAGCTTGTTTTCCACTTGCGATGATAATATTTGTTCACGGTGGATTTGGATGATAGTATCCATGAGATGATGGTATTAATTAAACACAAAAAATAATGTTACTATTCTGATGTCATATCTACACATAATGTAAATGGAAGGCATAAAGGACAATATAGATGTGTGGATATGCATATCATGTAGGCGATCCATTGTGTCGTTACAATTGTTAGATTACATGATTTAAATTGTTATGTGAATCAAAATATTTCTATATGTGGTAGGGATACAAATCTAGTTGAAATAATATGTTACAGATTGTGATACAAAGGAATAGAGACTTTTGACTATCCCAGAGTTCCTCGTGATAATATTGGATGGTTACATAACCTTTATGCTTTGATTTTATATGTTGAATTTAATAAGATGAACATGCTAGTAATGTGAAGGAATATGCCATTGTGATGTTGCTTTGTGGTGTAAATAATGATGATTAATAAGGCATCACTACATTTAAAGGGAATGATATTCAATATGTAGGTATTATGTAAGTAGGAATGAATGACATGCTCCTAGATTGGTGTTTCCCTTTATGCATGGAATTGATAAAGGATATTCAATGTGTTGATGCTCAAAATGACATGTTTAGGGAAACGACACATTAAACACCCTTCGAGGGCTAATTAAGGGAAGGAAGGGGATGGAAGCTTGGGTTGCATTTAGATCCCTAAGGTAGATAAGATACAATGGATTGATCAATGGCATTAAGTACATAAATGAAATGAATGCAAGGTTGGATTAGCGTCAGGAAATAAAAGTATGATTTGAAAATGAGATCGTTTGTCATTTGATGAGTCTAAATGAGAGTTCAATTTTGCAAAATGTCACCAAAGATTTCAATTTATTAATGTAACGATATTACCAATAAATAGTGTACTTGGTGGATTAGTCGCTTGCATAAAAATATTTCAATAAATGAAACTTAATGTATAACATGAAAGATTGTTCAAAATTCTATGGTATGCCTACTTTAGTTTCAATTATGAAGTGCCTGAAAAGGCTACAAGGAAAGGAAAAAATTAAGAATATATATATACATATATATATACATATGTATATATATATATGTATATATATATACATATATATATATACGTATATGTTAGGATAGAAATAGAAAAAAATGAAAAACTATGAACAAGTCAATAAACCAAATTGATAAAAGTATTTATAGTCCTTTTCTACATAAAATATAGTTTTGCAAAATATAAAAATAAAACATAAATGATAGAAAAGTTGAATGCATAAAATGGAGGAAGACACAGATATGCCCAAAATAAGGTTTTATTAAAATGATGGAATTTGACATTTATTAGTACAATAGGCTACGACTAGTTTAACCACTTAGAAGGGGAGGTTTATGATGTTGATGTATATGTAACTTTGGAATGTATTTCATCAGTATTTTATATGTATATTTATTGTACCCTTATAAGAGATGTGTTATTCCTCTATAAGGAAGTGTCGTCATGTGGATTGACAAGTGTCGCAAGTGTGTGTACTTGCCGATGGGTTATTAGACCACCTTATGGGGTCGGCCCTAATTAATATATAATATAATGTGGATGTACTCAAGTAGACAAGTCGGCCCCAGTAGGTCACTGGGCAAAAAGGTGAGTATAAATAGAGATAGGAGATCTCTATTTTACTCACTCGGAAAAGTATCTATCTCTCTCTCTGAAAAGTGGCGCACTAGTGAGGAGGAGGAGGATCATCTGCTAGGAGACTATCTCTGTATTATTTGGTTGTATTTTGGTTGAGCCATTGCTCTCTCTATCTCTGAGGAAGTTGTGGGGTTTTTCACCTTAGGGTTTTCCCCACGGAAACTCTGTGTCTCTTGTCTCTATGCTTTTGATTCTTGTGATGCTTGTGATGCTTGTCATATTATGATTGTCATGCATTGATATACTGTAGATGTTATTCTCTCAGCAAAGATCCTATAGTATTGTGATTTAATTCTGAAAATTTAACATGGTATCAGAGCTTAACTGAGAAGAAGACATTTTGCAGTGACGGAAGCTTGTATTGCTTGTTTATTGGGTTTCTCTCCACAGATTTTTGAAATTCAGTATAGTATATTGGATCTACTCATCAAGGCGCATCTTTCTGTCCAATCAGATTTCAGTTCCGAGCATTTTCAGTTTTGGCCCTAAAACTTAGGGTTTCCACAAAAATAGGAATTTATGGAAACTGAAGGTACAGCTGGAAGCTCCTTGCAAAAATCGAAGGTTTGAGCTTTGGATCGAGATTTTTGGCTAGGTAGATCTCTGGGAAACTCAAACCCTAATTCAGGGCTCTTCCCAGTGAACCCGGGAGGACAAAAAGGCAATTTTGAAGGGCAAGACTTTGCTGATCTCAAATTCTGAATGTACTAGGCTGATCAGATCTCCAAGGCGCATCTTTCTATCCTTTCGGAATTTTGAAATTCACATTTTGAATTTTTAGGGTTTCTCTGACAAACCCTAATCCGGGACCAGATCCAGTTTTCAGCACTTCAAGTGGTAAGTCCTAACTCTTTTCTATTTCCATTTGAAGTACTCTTAAAGATGTCTCTACTCGCCAAGCTTGAGGATAATCTTGAAGGGGCTGATAACTTCCGAGCCTGGAAGTATAGGATTGGGCTAATCCTGGAAGAGAATGAGTTGGACTCATATGTGAAAGAGGACATCCCTATCCCAGAGGATGAAGAGGCCAAGGTATTGCACAAGAAGAACTTGGTCAAGGCAAAGAGAATCATTGCTGATTCTATCAAAGACCATCTCATACCCCATGTGTCTTCTCTCAAGACACCCAAAGAGATGTTTGAATCTTTGACCAAGCTATTTGAAGGAAAGAATATAAATCGGAAGATGACCCTGCGGAACCAATTGAAAGCAGTGAAGTTTCAGAATGGAGAAACCATTCAATCCTACTTTTCAAGGGTTTCTCAGATCAAGGAACAATTAGAAGCAGTAGATGAAATGGTGGAGAATGGTGAAGTGGTGATGACCACTCTAAATGGCCTACCCAGGTCATGGGATTCCTTTATTCAAGGAATTTGTGCAAGGAAGAAGTTGATCTCCTTCAGTAGACTTCGGGAAGAATGTTCTCAAGAAGAATCTAGGCTTATAGCTCGTGAGGAAAAGATGGGAGGAGAAGATCAAGCTCTTGCAGCTCACACCAAAAGAAGCAAAATCAAGAAGGATCACCCTCGCCACAATAGATCCTATCAAAAGAATAAGAAAGACCTAAGATGCTTCACATGCAATGAGAAGGGTCACTTTGCTTCAGATTGTCCTAAGAACAAAAGGGATAATAACAAAAATCCTAGTAAGAAGAAGAAGGGCAGCAAAAGAAGGTTTCATGCTCATGCTGCTGAAGATGATGAACCCCCAAAGAAGAAGGCTAAGGCAGAAAGTAGTAGTGATGATGATTCATCAAGTGAAGAAGAGTATGTTCTGATCTCTGCACTCACTGGTACCATCTCCCATGGTTGTAATGATTGGTTGATTGATAGTGGGGCTTCCAAACATATGACTGGGTTCAAGGAATCTTTTGTGAACCTTTCTGAACATGAATCACCCCATAAGGTGAAACTTGGGGATGATTATCAATACCCAATCAAAGGAAGTGGTGAAGCTTCTTACAACCTAGATTCTGGAAAATCTCTGAAGATGAAGGAAGTCCTCTATGTACCTGGACTCAAGAAGAACCTACTCTCCATCTCTGCTTTAGATGCAAAAGGTATGAGGGTTGCATTTGTGTATGGCCAAGTACTAATGTGGCCAAAGGGAAAGACCATAGATGATGCAGTAGTGATTGGAGAGCAAGAGGGAGGCTTGTACAAATTAAAGGGTCAACCTGAACATGCCATGGTACATGAATCCATGGAGCCAAGTGAACTTTGGCATAGAAGACTTGCTCACATGCACTATAGAGAACTTCCAATTGCAAGCAAGGCTGTAGAGGGTCTTCCTGAAATCAAGACCAAACATGAAGGTGTTTGCAAAGGATGTGCAAAAGGTAAAAACATTAAGAAGGCTTTCCCAAGCAGTGAAAGCAAGGCAAAAGATATTCTAGAAATCATCCACTCAGATGTATGTGGCCCTATGTCATCCAGCTCCCTGAGTGGGTATGTTTACTATGTATCATTTATTGATGACTTCTCCAGGAAGACTTGGGTATACTTCTTGAAGGGCAAAGATGAGGTGTTTGATAAATTCAAGGAATTCAAAACCTTGATGGAGAATCAAACTGACAAGAAAATCAAAACATTCAGATCTGACAATGGTGGAGAATTCACCTCAAATGACTTCAAGAAGCTTTGCAGTGATTCAGGGATTAAGAGGGAATTGACTGCTCCATATAATCCTCAACAGAATGGAGTTGCAGAAAGGAAGAACAGAACTATCATGGAAGCAGCAAGGGCAATGTTGCATGACCAGGATCTTCCTATGCATCTTTGGGCAGAAGCAGCTAGAACAGCTGTATATGTGCAGAATAGAACACCCCACAAGATATTGGACAACAAGACACCAGAAGAAGTCTTTTCTGGTAAGAAACCTGAAGTCAGCCATCTCAGAATATTCGGTTGTCCAGTATACACTCATATCCCAAAGGAGAAGAGGACTAAACTAGATCCTTCAGGAAAGAAGGGCATCTTTGTGGGTTATAGTGAAAGCTCGAAGGCTTACAGAATATATTTTCCAGGGTTCAAGAAGATTGATGTCAGCAGGGATGTAACATTTGATGAAAATTCAGCATTCATCAAATCAAGAAAGGCACCCATTGAAGTTTATGAAGAACCTAAGGAAACAAGATTTCAAGACACTACCATGACTGATGCAGTTCCAGAAACTGCTCGTGAGTTTGAAGATCCACAAGAACCTGTAGATCCACCTCGTGAGGATAACTCTCACAAGAGGAAACCTGTATGGGCTAGAGAGCTCATTCATGATGCAGAAAGATTTGGCATTCCAGAAGAAGAACACAGAGCAAAGAAGAGAACCAGATCACACACCAGTTATGTTGCTTTACTCTGTGACATCATGAACAAAGAGCCTTCCAGTTATGAAGAGGCAGCAGAAAAGAAAGAATGGAAGGATGCTATGGTTGAGGAATATCAATCAATTATGAAGAATGATGTTTGGGATGTTGTCCCAAGACCTAAAGGGAAGTCTGTTGTGACTTCCAAGTGGATCTACAAAATCAAGCATGCTGCAGATGGCAGTGTGGAAAAATATAAAGCAAGATTCGTAGCTCGTGGTTTCTCTCAGAAGGAAGGAATAGACTATGAAGAAACCTTTGCACCTGTACCCAGATATACTTCCATCAGAACAGTACTTGCCTTGGCCGCAGCAATGAAATGGAAGATACACCAGATGGATGTCAAGACTGCTTTCCTGAAGGGTGTAGTAGAAGAGGAAGTATATGTGGAACAGCCACTCGGCTTTGAAATACATGACAGGGAATCTTATGTATGCAGATTGAAGAAAGCCTTGTATGGCTTGAAGCAAGCTCCCAGAACCTGGTATGGTAGGATGGACAGTTTCCTATCTAGTTTGGGCTTTACCAAGAGTAAAGCAGATTCCAACCTTTACTACAAGGTTGAGGAAGGGAATCCTGTGATTCTACTACTATATGTGGATGACCTATTTGTGACAGGAGATGACAGAATGATTGCAGATACCAAGAGGAAGCTTGCAGCTGAATTCGATATGAAAGATTTGGGAATGATGCACTATTTCCTAGGTATGGAGGTGTGGCAGAATGCAGGTGGGATCTTCCTTGGTCAAGGGAAGTACACAGTAGATATCCTGAAGAGATTTGGGATGATGGATTGCAAAGCCATGGCCACACCTATGGCATCGAATCTGAAGCTTCTTTGTGATGCTTCATCTGAGCCAGTTGATGTTTCTATGTATCGTCAGATTATTGGGTCCTTGATGTACCTGACGAACACGAGACCAGATATTTGCTTTGCTGTGAACACATTGAGCCAGTTCCTGACGGATCCGAGGAGTGTTCACCTGGTTGCTGTAAAGCATGTTCTGAGGTACCTGAAGGGTACAGTGGATTATGGGCTCAAATATGAAGCGAATCAAAAGTTTAACCTGCAGGGTTATGTTGATTCAGATTGGGCTGGCAGTGCTGCAGATAGGAAGAGCACATCTGGGTGTTGCTTCAGTATGGGATCAGGTGTGATCTCTTGGTTTAGCAGGAAGCAGTCCTGCGTAGCACTGAGTACAGCTGAGGTAGAGTATGTTGCAGCCTGTTCAGCTAGTTGTGAGGCAGTATGGCTACGGAAGCTACTGTCTGAGTTATTTGATCTCCCGTTGGAAGCTACTGGTATCTTCTGTGATAACCAGAGTTGTGTGAAGCTGTCCGAGAACCCAGTGTTTCATGACAGGTCGAAACACATAGAGATCAAATATCACTATATCAGGGATATGGTGCAGAGAGGAGCGGTGAAGCTCCTGTATGTTGCGACGGACGAGCAGATTGCAGATGTGCTGACGAAGCCACTAGCCAGGGTGAAGTTCGAGTACTTCAGAGAGAGGCTTGGCGTTCTTCAGATCGAGGACACTTCGAGGAAGAAGTGATGGACACATTTGCTGAAGCCATTCCAAGCATGTTGGAAGGAGGATCCTTCACATGGCTGTGGATGTAAGCGCTGGATGATGAACATCAGGATGATGTTCTGGTTTCTGCTTGGATATGATCAGTTGGATCATTTTTATGTATGTATGTACGCATCATGTTGGATGCTTGGATATGATCAGTTGGATCATTTTTATGTATGTATGTACGCATCATGTTGGATGCTTGGATATGATCAGTTGGATCATTTTTATGTATGTATGTACGCATCATGTTGATGCTGGATATGATCAGTTGGATCATGTATACGTATTTTATATGCATCATGTTGGATACTTGGTATGCATCAGGTAGATGCATTGATGATCAGGAGGATCATGTATGATGATATGTATCATGTATTTGTATCAGGTGGATACATTGTATGATCAGGAGGATCATGTATGATGATATGTATCAGGTAGATACTTGGTATGCATCAGGTAGATGCATTGATGATCAGGATGATCATAGATGACGAGCTTCAGGATGTTGCTCCAGATGACATGCAGCAGGACGTTGCAGTGATGATGATCAGGATGATCATGGATACATCAGGATGATGTATGATGAGTATCAGGTTGATACTCTGTGGCCGTGGATCAGGTTGTGCATATGAGCATGTAATTCGGTGCCCTGGGAGATTTGCAGATGGTCTTTCGAGGTTTTGCCTATGGCATGTAATTCGGTTCCCTGGGACATCTGGCAAATGCTCTTTCGAGGTTTTGCTCTGGGAGGACATGTAATTCGGTGCCCTGGGAGATCTGCAGATAGTCTTTCGAGGTTTTGCCTATGGCATGTAATTCGGTTCCCTGGGATATCTGGCAGATGCTCTTTCGAGGTTTTGTCCTATGGCATGTAATTCGGTGCCCTGGGAGGTTTGCAGATGGTCGTTCGAGGTTTTGCCTATGGCATGTAATTCGGTTCCCTGGGACATCTGGCAAATGCTCTTTCGAGGTTTTGCCATGACCACATGTAATTCGTTGCCCTGGGAGATCTGCAGATAGTCTTTCGAGGTTTTGCCAATGGCATGTAATTCGGTTCCCTGGGATATCTGGCAGATGCTCTTGCGAGGTTTTGTGGTGAGGTCACATGTAATTCGGTGCCCTGAGAGATCCTATAGGTAGAGCTGTGTGCTCGTAACAGCCTGGGATGCTCTTTCGAGGTTTTGTGACGCACGTAAAAGTCCTGAGGATTCCACAGTATGGCCAGTGATGATGAAGACCTGCAGGAGGTGGGCCTACATCCAGTATGAAAAAGGACTGGCTCTGTAGAACTTCCTATGACGAGTAGAGACAGAGATTGGACGAGATAGCAGTAGCAGTGACGATGACGATGACGATGCATCGATGACGATGATCCAGAGAAGAAGACTTGTCTAGCAAATCCGTGTCGAGAAATACCTTCCTTGTTAAGAGGGAGTGTTGATGTATATGTAACTTCGGAATGTATTTCATCAGTATTTTATATGTATATTTATTGTACCCTTATAAGAGATGTGTTATTCCTCTATAAGGAAGTGTCGTCATGTGGATTGACAAGTGTCGCAAGTGTGTGTACTTGCCGATGGGTTATTAGACCACCTTATGGGGTCGGCCCTAATTAATATATAATATAATGTGGATGTACTCAAGTAGACAAGTCGGCCCCAGTAGGTCACTGGGCAAAAAGGTGAGTATAAATAGAGATAGGAGATCTCTATTTTACTCACTCGGAAAAGTATCTATCTCTCTCTCTGAAAAGTGGCGCACTAGTGAGGAGGAGGAGGATCATCTGCTAGGAGACTATCTCTGTATTATTTGGTTGTATTTTGGTTGAGCCATTGCTCTCTCTATCTCTGAGGAAGTTGTGGGGTTTTTCACCTTAGGGTTTTCCCCACGGAAACTCTGTGTCTCTTGTCTCTATGCTTTTGATTCTTGTGATGCTTGTGATGCTTGTCATATTATGATTGTCATGCATTGATATACTCTAGATGTTATTCTCTCAGCAAAGATCCTATAGTATTGTGATTTAATTCTGAAAATTTAACATATGAGACCCTACACAATTCTCAATAGCTCATATTTATCTGGGTGAAATTGAGACAATGAGATGACTTCCCACTTAGATTGTCATGCAGTAACGTATATAAAAATATACAAGAGAAAACGAAATGCATGCAAGAGAGAAAAACGTATCTCCAATGGAAGGGCACTCTTCCTTCACCCTAATGGATCGACTTGGACTGTAGGATTATCTACAATCACTACCTATTAGGCCCATCAATGACTAAGTATGAAGGGAAAAATGAATAGCAAAAGCTAGCAGTACCCACCTCTTACCTCCGGTGCAAGATCTGTTTTGCGGAAGCTCGATCGAGCTTTTAAAGGCTATGGTAGGTGGATGAACTGCTTTCGCTGATGTGAGGAAAGGAAAATAATTTCTACAACTACAAGGAGTTGAATAGTTGTTGCATTGTTTGCCATTTTTTCAAACTCTTCATGTGTATCTTCATGTGCATTCAGATGATGGAGTTGGACTTCAAGGAACTGACATCCACCTTCCTTGTAAGAACAACATGTATGTAGTTTTTCCATGTAAAACAAAAACCGAAGAAGCCCATAAATAGTTTCATATATTTAGTGCAATACATTTCTCTATAACATATAATACTCATAGAATGAATATTCTTAAGAAACAATGCTAATTCTCATAGCCCCTCCTACATGATGATTTTATTTTTCTTCATGAATCTAATTGATATCCTCTTTAACCACTCATGCTATAATGTGTGGCCAAACTTTCTATTTTTTAAGGGTCAAAGAAGTTGAGAGGCCACCAATAAGATATTTCACAAATATCCATACATACTCTCGCTTGCGGGTTTATCCATATAATGGGGTGTGCTATTCAATTTTTCATTTATAAACAAGTAATACATGGATCATTATGTGTTAAAACAGTCTATCTTACCATGTACTAAGGAATCTATAGTCATTAAAACATTTCCTGGTCATCATAGTATTTCATGGGAGGGCATTCCAAGTATAGGTACATATTGTTGGATGAGACAAATGCCATCTATGTGTATTGCAAAGTGCCACCCCGAAATGTCCATGATTGTCTTCATCATAAGAAGCAAACATTTGAAGGAGGTGATGGACACATAGAATTCTCGTGTTGATGAATTGTCAAACCAGGTTCGATGAGTTTCGGTTGTTGGTATGTCCACCCTTGATAGAGAAAATGCTCCAGCCATCGATTTCTAAATTTCATCGATCCATGTCCAGCATTCACATTCTATTCTTCCTCATCACTATTGTGTGCATGTTTCATTTGTCACATGCTATTGCATTGTGTCGTTCTTCACCATTGCAACCCCCTACACAATATCCTTTGCAATATCACTATCATTGCAAATCAAGGTGATTTCCAAGAGATAGAATCACTTCGTGGGTAGGGTCTCTCTTTGTGTTTATTATTCCAATTGTTGACTTGATTTTCATTAGGGTTTCGTTCCACTCCCCCACCAATTATTTATGTGTCTCCTTAATATGTAATTTTGTTTGCTTTGGGTAGGAACACAAAATGCTTGTGTCATTCCAGGGCACTCGAAATGGCTGGTCATCGCCCTCTAGTTGTTACCATTTTGATTCAAAAACAAAACTTCCTAGATGGTGACATCGGAGTATGGAGCTTTGACTTAGGAGTCTGGAGCTGTCACATGGAACCTAGGGTTTTGTTGCTGGTTTTGCCTCGCACCAGTTTCAGGGAGTGCTTACAAATATCACGAGTTCTTTTGCTGCATACCTCTATAAACGTGGTGAACATTATTGTCTTTTATTCGTTACCTCTTCCCCCTTTTACGTGGCTTCGAAGAGCATGATGGATGAGCTCTGCATGTCATAGTCTACCTCTAGAATGCTTGCCGATCTAGGGTGGTTTTTGTTCTATCACTAGTCTACAAATTTTTGTGGTACCTACATTTATTATCCTCATGCCCTAATTGTCATTCATGTTTGTCAACATTGAATTCCCTCTAAAGATGTTCCTTGGTGGATAGAGAGTTTTTTGTCATCTATAATGCATGTCAACCTTCGTGTAGCTACATATATGTTGACAAATACTGCATGGAGGTGTGCATTGGTAGTTGTGATCTCCTTGCTTTCACTACCTAATTATCACTAATGGGAGTAGTCTAACTCTTTGACAAGTTTTTTGAGAGATTTAGACCATGTCGACTACACCTCCTTTCTCTAGAAATCTCTCGTTTGTCGATAATCTCGCTGTCAGGACTCCTCCTTTATCCGAAAACCCAATTGTCACGCATTTTTGAGTAGGAAGTAGACTCTAACAATGGATCAATACAGGGACCACTCTACTAGACACACCATCCCATCGCCACTAGGAGTTGACATGCATTTACTCACAGGGTGGTAGGTTGGTGACTCTATCTTGTCACCATCCTACACTTCTTTCAAACCCCAAATAATCTCTCACGGGAAACTTTATACACCATCCCTGTTTTCCCTCAGCATGAAACCAAATACCCTCATCACGTTATTGCTGCATATCCGTTATCTCTCACCAGAGAAACATAGGGATATTAGGAAACCTTGAACCTCGATTACACACCACTCACTTATGCTGCTCCATCACAAGAAACCCAATTCACTCCATACAAAACTGTTGTTTCTCTATCACGGGAAACTAGATACCCCCCCCCCCCATACACTGTTGTTGCATCTCCGTGAGAAGTTACCAGGAAACCATCTGTTGTAGGCCTTTTGTCATCAAGGTAAGTATCAGGCATTCTCTGTCATAGAAAACTAGTGAAATTTTCATTGCATTACGGTCTTAGAACCCTTAATGCTAAGTTATTGCACTAAATTCCTTCAAATATGCCAATTCTTCCATACTTGGAAATGAATATCCTTTGACAACTCTTCTAACTATTAGAACCGAGAATATTCTAGCCATCGAAGCTTTATCCAGTTCCCAAACTTTGGCATGATCTTCAATTTGACACAAATGTTTGACCTCCAAAAATACCCCTAGCTGGAAAGGTAACTGCAAAGGGTTATAGGTATTAATGGGGGGAACCTAGAAAGGTACCCCATAACAAGGGTCTCATCCATATCAAAACAATCATGAAAGGTGTTGAGTGAATGAGTTCCAACATGTATCATATTTCTATAGGAATTGCATTTTTATTATAATCCACTCACCCAACATTTCAATCAATATCATATTCCCACATAGGACTGAATACAATATTCTATAGATTACACCAACATACCTTGTAGATTCCAAAATCAGGAGCACAATGGGTAGTTAAATCCTAAGATTATTTCAAAGCACGCACATTCACATTTATGTGAAATCTAAATTGAAACAATAAGTTATATAGGTTAGAGGCTCATATTCAAAGCACAATATTAAAGAAAAAAATAGAGAGTATGTCCTCCAAATTTGTTCAAGCAACAACATTGTTGAACTCTACTTAATCCACACATGGCCAGGAAGCACGAGGGGGACAACAGTTTGAACGAATGAGTCTTCTTTGTTATGGTGGAAGCTTAAGAAACAGAATGCGTGGGAAAGCAATAATACACTACTCATACAGAACAAAAATACATATACAGATAATATGCAGGAATGCGAACTAATTTATTTATTACTAGATATAATCTCATGACTTCATGTATGTTACAATATTATACATTCTTATGTATAATGTGCTGAGATGTTTCGGTTCCTTCCTATTACGTTCAATTATAGGAGAAGTTAGAACAGTTTAGTAGTTCAACCATTACAGTCGAGTGGAAGACAGAGAGACGGTCTATCAAAGTTCGATAGTCGCAAGTCGCAGATCAATGTTGGATGTCGATGTCGCGAATTTTTGAGGTCATGTAAATTTTCAAATTCGCGGAGTTTTCGAAGCCATGTCGAAGTCAGAACTTACCGAAGTTGTGTCGATATCCATGAATTTTCACAGATGTGTCGAAGTCAACATCTGACAATAATGCCAACAACGATGTGGATTAGACCTCCTTCCTTAAGAAACAATGGCCTCCCTTATTTGCTCGTGAAGGTGAGGAAAATCGTCAGTTAGTTCAGTAGCAGAGTACCACTTTCCTTGTCCTCGGATATGTCCGGATTTTGCAACCTAAAAAAAGGGAATTATTTTCATCCTTGTATGGCATACTCGTCATCCTACAATGGTGTTGCAAGGAAGAGGCTCTTGAACATATGCATGGATGTATTTGGGTTCTGCTATCGATAAGTCATTATGTTCCAATAGTGGTGCATGCTATGGTCGAAGTAGATCCACATTGAATACTAGATGTAGTCCCAGGTAGGCAAGAATTTCAAGCTAGCAAGAATTTTCACCAATCTGTCGAAGAATACGGTACGGACCATATCGCAAAGGTTTGAGATTCTTGAATGGACTAGTGAAGCGCTCCTTCTTGAGATGTAACCAAACCTTATCTCCAATTTGGAATGAATGATGATTGCAATTCTTGTTGTTTCGGGCCTTATATTTCTCGTTTTCTCATTGCAACATTTCATGTGCTTGCTATTGGATGTCGCATATTTGATCTCAAAACTTCAAGGCTTTATAAACTTCTCACTGGTTTTAGTTGGTGTCGGAGTTCGGCTGTGTCGAGGATCTGATCAAGTCGATAGGCTTCGAGGGTTGAAATCCATAATAGATCTCAAATGGACTCTTTCCTGTAGAGATGTGTTGATCATGATTGTAGTTGTGCTATATATATGGAAGACTTTCATCCCATGTGTGTCGATGCTTATGGTTGTACATGTGAAGAACTTGTACTACCAAGCGATTCACAACTTTCATCTGTCTGTCAGTTTGAGGATGGAAAGATGTCGACAATGAGAGTCATGTGTCAAGTTGTTTCCAGAGAGTCTTCCAAAATATTCTGATGAATCTGGAATCTTGGTCGAAATTAATGGTTGTGGGTAAACCAAAGTGTTTCCAAACATGTGTGAAGAAGAGATGAGCAGTCTGATGCACTATCGTGTCCATCTTGCATGGTATCAGAATGGCCATCTTCGAAAATATATTGACTACTACTAATATCGTATCATGTTGATTTTTGGTAGTAGGATATCCCATCAAGTAGTCCATAGAAATAGATTCCCATGGTCGACTAGGAACTGGAAAAGGTGTGTACAATCCCTCTCATCGATTAGGGGGTTTAGCAATGGCACAAACCACACATGATCGAATGTACTTGTTGACATCAATTTTAAGTGTAGGCCAAAAGAAATACTTCTGGAGAATAACAAGTGTCTTTGCTACTCCAAAGTGTCCTACATTCTTGCTATAGTGCGCATCCCAAATGAACTATTGCCGATGCTCACCGGTCGGTACAGAAAGCTATCCAAGCTTGTATAGCAAGGTGTCTTTCAGGAAGTAGTCGTAGGTCGACGACGTGTAAGTCTAAAGTTGTCAGTAGACTGGTTAAAAGTTGATGTCGTCCTGATTTAATTGAGGCCAAGTGGTCATGTCGTAACCCTGCATACTCATCACTGTGAAAAGGAGAGTAATGGGTGGTCGACTCAGACAATCGGCAACAGCGTTAGATTTATCTTTCCGATAATTAATCACCAACTGGAATTGTTGTAGGTAATTAATTCACTTGATTTGTCTGGTTGTCTATAGTTTCGAATAGGTCAGAGTAAACTGTAGAGGCTTATGGTCAATGAGAATGACCGTTTCCTTGCCAAGGATGTAATGGCTCCATTGCTTGAGAGCTTGCACAATGGCGTACAGTTCCTTTTTTTACGTCGAATATCTTCAAATTGTGTCATTAAAAGTTTTGAAATGAAAAGTAACTACGTGACCAGACTGAGTTATCACTGCACCCAAGGCATAGTTCGACGTGTTCGTCTCAATCTCAAAGGGTTGATGCAAATCATGTAACACAAGCACTAGTGTAGTGTAGAGCTTGTGTTTGAGGTGTCCAAAATCTTCTTGTTGCGTCGGTGTTCATTTGAAGATAGCTTTTCCATTTCCTTTCGCTAGCTGATTCAAGGGCCAGGCTATGTGACTGAAGCTGAGTATGAATCGTCAATAGAAAGGTTCCAAACCAATAGAACTTCTTAGTTCTTGAATGCTTTGAGGAATCGACAATATTTGAGGATTTGTATTTTTCCTAGAACGATGTGAAATCCTGCAAAGTCAATTACATACCCCAAATATTTGATGTTGTTCATCTCAAAGGTGCACTTGTCCATGTTCAAGTAAAGTCGATGTTGCTGGAGAGTGTCGAGGACTTGTAGAAGCTCTCTGACATGTTCTTCCCATGATCGACTGCAAATCAATATGTTGTCAAGGTAGATAATGACCCATTTGCTGATGAAGGTCGAAGAATGTTATCCATGTATCGCATGAAGGTCGTAGGTGCATTGGTTAAACCGAAAGGAATGACTAACCATTCAAACAATCCTTCCTTGGTATTGAAAGCAATTTTCCACACATCTAAAGGCTCAATTGGAATCTGATGATATCCTGACTTGACGTCGAGCTTAGTAAAGAATTTAGCAACTTTCAGAGAGTCGATGAGTTCATCTATCCCTGACCAAGGGTAGCGATTCTTTACCGAAATTTTGTTGAGTTACCTGTAGTCAATGCATATGCGCCAAGTCTCGTATTTCTTTGGAACAAGGACGAATGGACTTCCATAAGGAGAGGATCTTGGTTGAATATGACCTTTGTTGATCAAATCTTTTATTTTTCTACTAATTTCTTCATTTTCGATACTAGATCTTCTGTAAACAAATGCGTTAGGCAAAGAAGAATTAGAAGCGAGTTTAATGGAGTGCTTTACCAGGAAATGTCGAGGTACTCTGTCCGGCTCTTGGAATAAACTCTGATACTTGTCGAGAACATTGTCGATCAAATACTTTTGTCGGGGAGCTTATTTGGTCAGTGAGTTGAATCGTCATTGCAGTATTCCTAGAATGTTGCAGTTTGATCATGATTAACGCAAACTTCTGAGCATGATTGATGAGCTTCTTTGTCTGTTTAGCAGATATCATTGAAACCATTGGTGTAGGTCGTCGCTCTAGAATGTTGTACCATCGATTCTGGATTATGAAAATCACCTTCTACAATTGTGACTGATAAATTCCATGGCGATCCCATAAGTAACGTTTCCCAAACAGGGCATCGGCTACGGAGAGTGGTGCTACGTCGCAGAGTACTTCATCTTCAAAAGGATTTATGAAGTAGGTGAGTTTGCATTGTCGGGTTATCTGTAGTTCCTATCCATCCTTCATCCAACCGATGTTGTAAGGCTGAGGATGTAGAGTGGTGACAAGACCTAGTTTCTTCACAAGATATTCAGAACTGAAGTTCTTTTGGCTCCTGTTGTCCACAATCAGATGTAATGGATTGTGTTGAACGCATATCTATATATGGAACTGGCACTCTTGTTCCTCCTTGTCGAAAATAGTTGAGGATTCTAGAGTAGTCGATGTCGATGTCAAAAGGATCGTTGCATATGGATCAGATTCTTCCACTGTCTTGTCAAACGTGTCGGATGTCGACACTTTTTCCAAAAATGTCTTCCGAGCTTTGGATTCATATGTATTATGCCAAGATGAGTGGCGGTAATCACACCATTTCCTATTAGGTGGTTGTTTTCTATGTTCCCTTTTCTGAAAATGAGTTTTGTCGTGATCTAGATTTGGCGGTGTCGGTTGAGAAAATTTCAACTTGTCGAAGTCGGCTGGAGTCTTCTTATCGGGTGGTTGTTCTGATGATGGATTTGTCGCGAAGCATGCTTACCCTTTTTGATTGGTCTCAAGTTTGCTGGCATAGTGAAATGCATCTGCGAGCATATTGACAGTCAGAAATTCCATCTCTTGCTGAGTGTACTGGGACAATCTGTTGATCTACTTCAAAACAAGAAATTTCTCTTCTTCTTGGATGCCAAGTCTAGCCATGAGTCGATAGAACCCGTCGGTGTAACTCTATATTGATTGGTATTTCCATTGCCTTAGCTGCTACCACTTCTTATACTGTTGCTCAAGGTATTTGGGTGGGTAAAATTCCTTCTGGATGTGTTAGATGAATTTATCCCATGTGTCGATGGGGTCTCCGCTTTTCTCCATCTTTGTCGAGAGGTTCTCCCACCAACAGTGCACAAATGTTGACATATTTAAGGCTGCAATGGTGATCTTCTTAGCTTTTGAGAGTTGATTCACAAAGTAATATGATTCCAATTGTTGCACCCAATTGTCGATGGATTCCAGGTCAATATTTCCTTCAATATTCGGTATGTACAAATTCATTTTCACTTTGAAGGGGATGATTTTGTTCGACTGAGTTCTCGTCGAAAATCCTTCGGATGTCAAAGCAAACCGCGTGAGAATTTCATTGAACTGCACGAACATTTTAGTTCATTGTCGAGTCAGCGCTTGATCAATAAGTTGTGTTGTCTCTTCGGCTACATGTCTATCATCTTTTTCTTCTGCCATTTCTGGAGGTAGCGTTTGCTTGCATTGCTGAGATTGAGAGCATGTTTGAACAGTCATAAGCCGGTAACTTCGCTACAAGTGTCTATGCAAACTTAAGCACGAACAAAGATGAGTGCTCTGATACCAATGATCTGCACATGGCTAGAATGCACGAGGGGGACAATAGTTCAACTGAATGAGTCGGCTCTATTATGGAGGAAGCTTAAGAAACATAATGCACAAAGTAGGAATACACTACTCAGACAAAACACAAATATATACAGACAATATGCAGGAATGCGAACTGATTTCTCTATTACTATATATAATCTCATGAATTCATGTATGTTACAATATTATACATGCTTATATAGAATGTGTTGAGATGCTTGGGTGCCTACCCTTTACGTTAAGTTACAAGAGAAGTTAGAATGGATCGGAATTTCAACCATTACAGTCGACTAGAAGACAGAGAGACAGTCTGTCAAAGTTCAATAGTCACAAGTCACAAATCGACGCTACATGTGGATGTCGCAAAACTGCAAGGTAGTTGAACTTGTCAAAGTCGCAAAGTTGTTGAAGCCATGTCGAAGTTGTGTCAACGTCGATGACTTGTCGCATATGCTTCGAATTCATCATCCATTAATAATTCCAACTACGATGTGGATCACTACTTCACCATTTTGTAGGTTCAAATAATGTTAGCAAGGCTGGCTATAATAATGTATCATATGTTTTTCCAGATATAATGCATAAGAAGTAGCATTTGGTCAAATTGTTGTTACAACTAGAAATACAAGTTACAACAATACATGTTTACTTACAAAAATAAACCAAAATCATTGACCTTGCTTGCAACTGCATTATCCATCATACAATGCCTCAGGGGCATGGATTCATCCTGAGATTCACTCTATTTACAACTGAAAGAAAATATATTTATTAGGATAACCTTCCTCCATAATCTTAAATACATTCGTGATGAATATTTCCCAAAGACAAAATTGTCAACTTTAGAAACAACTTCTCTCCAAATTGTGTTCATTAATATAGCTAGTGCTTCCCTTATTTTTTTCCATTTAAAATGGGGCACAAACCATTAAGCACACCAATCATATTTGGCTATGATAATGATGATTTGGTGCATCAATTAATATTAGATGATTAATTTACCATCTAGACAAGTACATGTCAGTAGAAAATTTGACCATCCATTGAGCTTGTAATATAAGTTACTAGGGGCTACCCCCGTAGACATATGTAATTGGCACATTAGCATGCATTCGCTTTTGAACAACTTTAACCTAAGTATCCTTTCTACGTTAGAAGCTATGTTGGTAGTAGAAATAGATTTATTTTCTCTTTCATCAACTCAAGGAGTTCCAAATGCCTTTTCTGTTGCTTTCCTTTCTTCCTGAAATTGCAATAGGCAGGTTTAAAAAATATATCTACTCGGTAACATTCTTCATAGAAAAATAAAAACCTCTCTCATCTACCCACTCTCTATGCTCCCAACAATAAAATAGGTAAAATAGAAATCCAAACATACAAAGAGAAACCATTCCAAGTTATACAAAACAATTTAGTTTGCTTGAAAAGTGAGGCACAAAGCCAGAATGATTTACATTAAATTTCTGGAATTTAAATTTGTTGTGCGAAAACATAAAAAATAGATTTTTACAGTGTGTCAATACATGTAATACATTCAATACTTTTGAATCATTCATATGTATGGGGTATCCTAGCTGAGAATTATGTGTACTAGGAGGCTCTAAAACACCATGATGCTAATGGCCATATTCGCTTTCACCATTTCTAAATATATACATTCCCAGACCTTGTTTTCTTCCCTCATGCCATGCACCCTCATAACAATGACCATTGGAAAAATGGTAAACACCAAACCCATGCATTTTATCTGGAAAATAATCTCCAACATAGGTATCACCATTTTTGCATCAAACAATCATCCCTCAGGTCAATTCATTGGAAAAATAATTAAAAAGTTAAGGGCAATTAATTTGATGAAACCATAATGATGTAATAATACATTGGTACAATCTTCAAAATTTATAAATTTAGAGATCATCCCAGCAATCCCACACTGCCGTTGTTGGAACAATAATCTCATCTTTATGACAACATAATTGCAGCAGAACAATAATTTCCATTTCATTTTTAACATACCCTCCTTAGGAAAAGAATAACCACCTGACATTATCTGTTATTCAATCACTTGTTTTATGCTCATTTATGGAATTAAGAGGTATAGGAAAAATTGTATAAGATGCTTATATCCTTTGGCATTTAGAAGTTGCATGTGGGGGATGATCCATGGGTGGTTTTTGAAGTACTATACACACACTAAAAGCTTTTCCAATAAGGAATTTGGTTTTGATCTACAAGTTGAAATCCCATAGGCTAATGTGAAATAATCCTCCCTCGATCCAGTATCAACATTGTTTAGTGGTCCCTATTGTTTAGTGGATTTGGGATGCAAGTCCCTAGGTTGATGTGATGGCATCCTTCCTAAATGCAAGCTTACAAAAACCACAACTGCATAATGCCTTGTTGAGGAGTTTTTTCCACATTAATATGCCTACTTCTTGTGCATTGGAACCTAATTTAAATGAAATGGAAACAAAAAAAGAAACAAGGCTAGCAGGGTTTGAGGGATAACAAATATGAACACCATTAGTATGCCTACTGCTTGTGCATTGCAACCTATTTATCTCATATGGGAACAAAAAGAAATACAAGGCTAGTGGATTTTGGAGGGTAACAAATGTGAACTCCGACAAGTATATTATGCATATAAAATTGATTTGTAAGGGACTATTGTAGAATTAATACAACAAAGGGAATGGAATGGAATGAGAAATGGATCTCCTAATCAGGTTTTTTATAACACAGATTGGAATTGTTATTTGGTGTCAAACCTGAAACCTTTCAAGATATCATTCATCAGGTTTAAAGATCCTAATAAAAGGATGGAGCTAAGAAAAATGCAATCAACAACTCCATGCAAACATACCGAAAAAAAATGAACTAATATCTAATTAAATAACAAACCTTGATTAAAAAGGTGCAAAACAGATGTTTATAGAATGAAATAATATTCAACAAAAGTGTAGCAAATATTCAAGTCAACATAATGTAAAGTTTGTATGTTCATATTTGTCTCTTGTAATGTCATCTGAGGTTTACCTCACCTATAAGACCACTTTCCATTTTAGGCGAGAGTTGAATGCAATCAAATTTCTATGCATCCCTGTGTATGTATGGGAAACCAAAAAAGTTTGAAAAAATAGTTTCCAAAATGGCTACAGAAAAACTAACTTATCCAAAAACAGGCATGGCCATGGACCAAAAGTAACAAAACATTTGCAATTGTCTTAGTAGGAAATTGTAGGAATAGAATGAAATATTTTTAGAATGTAATAGTATCGAACAAAGTATTATCGATATTCAGGTTCCCATGATATGAAGTTTGTATCAATGTATTTTTCTCTTTTAATGTTCTCTTAGACTTTCCCAATCAGTAATACCACTTTCCATCATAACCAAGTTGTATTTAATCAAAATGTTTATGTGTCCCTAGGTATGGGCATCCAAAAATGGCAGAAGACTAGTTTCAATAGAAAGCGTGCAAAAATATCAAAAAATTTGGGATACTTTACATAGGAAATTGCAGGAAATGGAATCAACATGAAATGGTATTAAGAAATGGGAACAAAACCTTTCAAGTGAAATTTGCCTAACAATCTCTTATTTTCTCTAGAGGACTATTCTCTTTTGAAAAACAAAACTTTTCACTTGAAATAACTTTTATTTTTTCATGTTATTTGCCTAAAATTCCCTTATTTTTACTTTTGTACTAATCACTTTGAAAAATCACAATTTAAAAGAAGCATTTTTTTCACTTGAAATGGCTTTTATTTTTCATGTTATGGTTACCATGCACTTTTGCATAACCTTTCTACCCATTTTCCTTCAACATAATCCACACATTCACGAATTCGGGAGTAACTCTGATCACTTCGCCTTTAAGATCCTCACACTTTCTAAAGATATGTGTTTTTGTTGCTTCTCCTAGATGGGGATTTTAAACATTTACAAGCATGCATTTTTCTTTCCTATTGAACCTTTTGACATCTTTCCACCCAATTAAATGTTGTGAGGCCACCATCTCTACTGTCTTTCCTACGTTGCCATCACTAGGAGAACCAGTACCATTTCTATATGTTTATGAGTTTCTATAACATGGGAATGGTGCGGACATGGGAATGACGAGGACACAAGAATGGGTGTATGGAACAACTATAATATCCCCAAAGTTAGGAAATTGAAATTTTAAAAATTAACTTAATTATGATACATACACTATACAATTCCATACTAATAACATTGATGATCCCATAAAAAATATGAATAAAAATCGATTTAAAAATTAGACTTACTCAAATGATGAATCATTTATTTAATTATAAAATGAGTTCATACATAGTCCTAAATGCCAAAATTCCCAAATCAATAATAAATATGACAATATATTGTGTTGAGGAAAAATGCCACATTACGCCATCAATTATAGATATGATTTTGTGTTGAGAAAAAATGCCACATTATGCCATTGATTAAAGTTTCTTTTCAACACATTAAAGATATGTCTCTACTTTTAAATTAAATAGAAGACCTATTGAATTCTGAAATATGGCCATACTTTTCCTACTTCCCCAAAAAGACATCAACATTGTATCTAAAAAGACAATAGTACTGTGTATGCAACCTTTCTTTCAGAGATCAAACATTTATTTATGAAAAATAACTAAATCTACCCTGATCAACATGCCTTAAATACATGATTATTCCTTCTTCAAGAAAAGAATTCCTTCCATCCAATTTGATGTAATCACTTGGCCTTCATGAACAACAAGTGCTCGCTTCCTTGGAAAGAAAATCTGTGATTTCATTCAGTTCACTATGCACATGCAGAAAAGAAACCAACTCTTACTAATTTTTTAGCCTCATTGAAATTTTCTATAAGTTGTTTGTAGAGAGCCATACGCAGTGTTAGGATGAGAATGGAAGGAAACTACATTCATAATGTAAGAAGAAATTACTCGACGTTTCGATCCCTACTTTGGGACCATCATCAATAGATAGTGAATCCTAAGAAAGGATTGTTTTGATTTCCCAATGAATTCTATGTATATTGTTTTTTGTTGAAATGTGAGTTGTTGACTTAGAAGAATTAAATATGTAACACCTAATAGCTCTAGTTTTTTTTTATAAATTTCCTAGAAACAAAAATTGAGTTAACGTTAAGGTATTCACCTAACTATAAGTGCTATAATAAATTAAAGACCTAAACTAATAAATAAAATCTAAATACAATAGATTTTCCATGCTATTCTTTCCTTTTGACCAGTGAATTATAAGTTAAGAGTTACCCAATAGTTGAATATTACTGATGATTCCGTCCATAACAAAATGTAGTAGAAACCAAGCAACAAATAGCTTTGTATTGTTGGTTCTAGACCCACACACTGATTTCAATTTCATATATTGATTTTTGACAAATAAATGACACCTCCCATATCACAGACTCCTTGATATCCTTGAATTCCCTGTCAAAGTATCCACATGCCCTTGAATTATCAATATCTGTATATTTAAGAACTCCAAGTTTATTTTGAATCTTAGGATTCCAAAAACTCTCAACAACCCTAAAGTCACCCAACAATACTGAAACAATGTACGCTATTATAATCTATGTGCAACGGCCTCGAAGACAGTAACTATATAGATCATTGTCCCCATCCATTCTCAATATTTATGGAATATTCCTTCATAAAAAATGTGCATGGCTTATTGCTCAGGATTAAAGATGGAGCCCTTCCATGGTAGAAGATGACATTGTTCCCCTTGTTATATAGCTACCTAGAAAAGTCTCATGAGTGAGCACAATGAAAAGACTATTACGTGTTGATGTAATTGTAACCTCGGAATGTATTTCACCTATGTATATTGTACTCCTATAGAGATGGTATTATTCCTCTATATGGAAGTGTCGTCATTTGTATTGAAAAGTGTCACAAGTGTCGCAACTTGCATGTGATGGGTTATTAGACCACCAAATGTGGGGTCATCCCTAATTAGTATTATCATGGGTTATATACTGAGTTAGACAAGTCGACCCTGCTAGTTTATTAGGTAGGTTAGGTCATGTATAAATAGAGTGCAGGAGGCAGTCTATTTGCTCATCTCATTATTCACTTCTACACTCATCGAAAAGTGGTGCAAAAGTGAGGAAGGAGGAGTAGCTGCTAGAAGGATTATCTCTTGTACTTGGGTTGTTTCATTGCTATTTCTATATCTAAGGAAGTTGTGGGGTTTTTCACCTTTATGGTTTTCCCAGTGAAACTCTGTGTGTCTATTGTCTCATGTGATTGCTTGGTGTGATTGATATGCTTGATATGTTGTACATGTTATTCTCTCAGTAAAGATCCTAGAGTATATTGAATTAATGCTCAAAAACTAACATGGTATCATAGCTAACCTGAGAAGAAGACACTGAGTAGTTGCGGAAGCTAAGGCTTCTTGTTTATTGGGTTTCTCTCTATAGATATTGAAAGGAAGTAGGGTATTTTGACTCTCCTCAGCAAGGCGCATCTTTCTGTCCAATCACAATTCAATTCTGGGCACTTTCATTTTTGGCCCTAAACATTAGGGTTTCCACAAAAATAGGAACTTCTGAATTCCGAGACCATATCTAGAAGCTCCTTGGAAAAATCGAAGTTTAGATCTTTGGATCGAACTTTTTGGTTTTGTGAAGCTCCGGTAAACTCAAACCCTAATTCAGGGTCCTCCCTAGTGAATCTGGGAGATTGAAAAGCATTTCTGAAGGGTGAAACTTTGAAGTTTTCAATTTTTGATTATACCAGGATGATAAGCTCATCAAGGCACATCTTTCTTTCCTTTCAGAAGTTTGAAATTCACATTTTGAATTTTTAGGGTTTCTCTGACAAACGCTAATCCAACACTAGATCCAAATTTATGCAAATCAAGTTGTACGACATAAATCTTTTCTATTTCCATTTGAAGTACTCTTGAAGATGTCTCACCACACCAAGCTTGAGGATAAGCTTGAAGGGGATGATAACTTCCGAGCATGGAAGTATAGGATTGGGTTAATCCTGGAAGAAAATGAGTTGGACACTTATATAAGTGAAGAGGTCCCTGTCCAAGAGGGAGAAGATGCTAAGGCCTTGCACAAAAAGAACTTTGTCAAGGCAAAGAGAATAATTATTGATTCTATCAAAGATCATCTCCTACCACATGTGTGATCTCTAAACACACCCAAGGAGATGTTTGATTCCCTAACCAAGCTATTTGAAGGGGAGAACATAAATCGGAAGATGACTCTACGAAACCAATTGAAAGGGGTAAAGTTTCAGAATGGAGAGACTGTTCAATCTTATTTTTCTAAGGTCTCTCATATCAAGGAAAAAATTGAAGCTATGGATGAAATAGTGGAGAATGGATAAATTGTCATGACTACATTGAATGGCCTACCTATGTCATGGGACTCCTTCATCCAAGGAATCTGTGCAAGAGGAAAACTAATCTCCTTCTGTAGGCTGTGGGAAGAATGCTCTCAAGAAGAATCTAGGCTTGTGGCCCAAGAAGAAAAGATAGGGAATGAAGATCAAGCTCTCACAACACATGCCAAGAAAGGAAAATTCAAGAAGGAGAAATCTCATAGGAAATCTTCTCACCATACACATAGGGAGAACTATAAGAATATGTCCCATGGTAGATGCTTCACATGTAATGAGAAGGGACACTTTGCCCGAGATTGTCCAAAGAGAAAAAGAGATTCCAACATCAATAAGAAGAAGGGAAACAAGAAACGATATCATGCTCATACTGCTAAGGATGATGAACCTCCCAAGAAGAAGGTTAGAGAAGAAAGTGATGACTCATCAAGTGAGGATGAATATGTTCTAATCTCTGCTCTCATAGGTACTATCTCTCATGGATGTAATGACTGGCTTATTGATAGTGGGGCTTCCAAACACATGACCATGTTTAAAGAATCATTTGTAAATCTATCTGAACATGAGTCACCCCATAAAGTGAAACTTGGGGATGACTATCAATATCCTATTAAGGGAAGTGGTGAAGCCTCCTACAACCCAAACTCTAGGAAGTCTGTGAAGATGAAAGATGTTCTATATGTACATGGGCTCAAGAAGAACCTACTCTCCATATCTGCATTGGATGCAAAAGGCATGAGGGTTGCATTTGTAGATGGCCAATTCCCAATGTGGCCAAAGGGTAAAACTATAGATGATGCAGTAGTGATTAGAGAGCAAGAGGGAGGATTGTACAAATTGAAGGGACAACCTAAACATGCCATGGTACATGAATCCATGGAGCCAGGTGAACTTTGACATAGAAGGCTTCCACATGTGCACTATAGGGCACTACCAATTGCAAGTAAAGCTATAGAGGGTCTTCTTGAAATCAAGACAAAGCATGAAGGTGTTTGTAAAGGATGTGAAAAAGGAAAGAACATTAAGAAGGCATTTCCAAGCAGTGAAAGCAAAGCAAAAGGAATATTGGAGATAATCCACTCCGATGTATGCGGTCTGATGTCATCCAGTTCTCTGAGTGGGTATGTATACTATGTCTCTTTCATTGATGATTTCTATAGGAAGACTTGGGTTCATTTCTTGAAGAATAAGGATGAAGTGTTTGATTAGTTCAAGGAATTCAAAACCTTGAGGGAAAATCAAACTGATAAGAAGATCAAGACATTCAGATCTGACTATGGCAGAGAATTCACTTCAGGTGACTTCAAGAAGTTATGCAGTGATTCAGGTATTAAGAGGGAGTTGACTTCTCCCTACAATCCACAATAGAATGGGGTTGTAGAAAGAAAGAATAGAACAATAATGGAAGCAGCACGGGCAATGCTGCATGACCAGGATCTGCCTATGCATCTATGGGAAGAAGCAGCTAGGATAGCTGTATATGTGCAAAACAAAACACCTCACAAGATATTGGACAACAAGAAACAAGAAGAGGTATTCTCTGGTAAGGAACCTGAAGTCATCCATCTCAGAATATTTGGTTGTCCAATATATACACATGTTCCAAAGGAAAAGAGAACAAAGCTAGATCCTTCAGGAAAGAAGGGCATCTTTGTGGGGTACAGTGAAAGCTCGAAAGCTTACAGAATATACTTTCCAGGGTTGAAGAAGATTGATGTCAGCAGGGATGTAACAGTTGATGAAGACTTAGCTTACATCAAATCAAAGAAGGCACCTGTTAAAGATCATGAAGAACCAAAGGAAAACAGATTCCAAGACACCACCATGATTGAATCAATTCCAGAAGCAGATCATGAAGTTGAATATCCACAAGAACTTGTTGATCCACCTCGTGAAAAGAGATCTCACAAGAGGAAACCTACATGGGCTAGAGAGCTCATTCAAGATGCAGAAATATATGGAATTCCAGAAGAATAACACAGAGAAAGGAAGAGGACTAGATCACATACCAGTTATGTTTCCCTACTCTGTGATATTATGAACAAGGAACCTTCCATTTACGAAGAAGCAACGGAAAAGAAAGAATGGAACGATTCCATGGTCGAGGAATACAATCAATCATGAAGAATGATGTTTGGGATGTAGTCCCAAGACCTGAAGGGAAGTCTACTATGTCTTCCAAGTGGATCTACAAGATCAAGCATGTTGCAGATGGCAGCATAAAGAAGTACAAAGCAAGATTTGTAGCTCATGGTTTCTCCCAGAAAGAGGGAATATACTATGAAGAAACTTTTTCTCCTGTATCCAGGTAAACTTCCATCAGATCAGTACTTTCCCTGGCTGCAGTGATGAAATGGAAGATACACCAAATGGATGCCAAGACAACTTTCTTGAATGGTGTAGTCGAGGAGGAAGTGTATGTGGAGTAGCCACTTGGCTTTGAGACACATGACAGAGAGTCATATGTGTGCAGGTTGAAGAAAGCCTTGTATGGCTTGAAACAAGCTCCTAGGACTTGGTATGGTAGGATATACAACTTTCTATCCAGTTTAGGATTTACCAGGAGTAAAGCGGATTCCAATCTTTACTACAAGTTTGAGGAAGGAAATCCCGTGATACTCTTATTGTATGTGGATGAACTGTTTGTAATAGGAGAGGATAGATTGATTGACGACACGAAGAGGAAGCTTGATGCTGAGTTCGAGATGAAGGACTTGGGGATGATGCACTATTTTCTAGGCATGGAGGTGTGGCAGAGTGTAGATGGGATCTTCCTTGGACAAGGGAAGTATGCAGTAGAGATCCTGAAGAGGTTTGGGATGATGGACTGCAAGGCCATGGCCACACCTATGGCATTGAACCTAAAGCTTCTATGTGATGCTTCATATGAGCCAGTTGATGTCACAATGTATCATCAGATGATTAGGTCCTTGATGTACCTGATGAACATGAGACCATATATTTTCTTTGTGGTGAACACATTGAGCCAGTTCCTGACAGATCCCAGAGGTGTTCACCTAGTTGCTGTAAAGCATATTCTGAGGTACTTGAAGGGTACAATTGATTATGGGCTCAAGTATGATGTGAATCAAAAGTTTAACCTACACCGTTATATTGTTTCGGACTGGGCAGGCAGTGCTGTAGATAGGAAGAGAACTTCTGGGTGCTACTTCAGTATGGGATCAGGTGTGATCTCTTGGTTTAGCAGAAAGCAGCCCTTCTTAGCACTGAGTACATCCGAAGCAGAGTATGTTGTAACTTATTCGGCTAGTTGTGAGGAAGTATGGCTTAGGAAGCTACTTTCTAAGTTATT
The DNA here is from genome assembly GCA_027924585.1 of Larix kaempferi. Taxonomy (NCBI): domain Eukaryota; kingdom Viridiplantae; phylum Streptophyta; class Pinopsida; order Pinales; family Pinaceae; genus Larix; species Larix kaempferi. The sequence continues at coordinate 1,011,084 of BSBM01000122.1, forward strand.
TGATCTCCCATTGGAGGCTATTGGTGTCTTTTGTGACAACTAGAGTTGTGAGAAGCTATCTGAGAACACGATGTTCCATGACAGGTCAAAGCACATTGAGATCAAATATCAATATATCAGGGATATGGTGCAGAGAGGAGTAGTGAAGCTTCCATATGTTGCGACAGATGAGCAGGTTGCAGATGTATTGACGAAACCACTAGCCAGAGTGAATTTCGAGTACTTCAAAGAGAGGCTTGATGTTCTTCAGATTGATGACACTTCGAGGAAGAAGTGATGGACACATTTGCTGGAGCCATTCCAAGCATGGTGAGATGAGTATCCTTCCCATGGCTGTGGATATAAGTGTTGGACGATGAGCATCAGGATGATGCTCCAATTACTGCTCTGTATATGCATCATGTTGGATGCTGGATATGATCAGTTGGATCATGTATATGTAAATGCATCATGTTGGATGCTTGATATGATCAGATGGATCATGTATTTGTATATGTATCAGGTGGATACATTATATGATCAGGTGGATCATGTATGATGATATGTATCAAGTAGATACTGTGTATGCAGCAGGTGGATGCATAGTATGATCAGAATGATCATGGATGATGAGCTTCAGGATGTTGCTCTAGATGATATGCATCAGGATGATGCTATGATGATGATCAGGATGATCATGTGATGATGTACATTAGGATGATGTATGGTGAGTATCAGGTTGATACTCTGTGGTCGTGGACAGGTTGTGCAGACAAGAATATAATAGTGCCCTGGGAGATTTACAGACACTCTTGCTAGGTTTTGTCGATGCAATATAATAGCTCCTTGGGAGGTCTGGAAAATGATCTTGCTAGGTTTTGCTTAGAGGGACATATAATAGCGCCCTGGGAGATTTACAGATACTCTTGCTAGGTTTTACCGGTTGCATATAATTGCTCCTTGGGAGATCTAGTAATTGCTTTTGCTAGGCTTTGTCCATGGCATATAATAGCTCTGTGGGAGATCTTGCAGGTTGTTCTAGGCATGTAATCAGTTCTGGGATGCTCTTTCTAGGTTTTTTCGGCTGCATATAATTTCTTCCTGGGAGGTTTGCAGATACTCTTGCTAGGTTTTGCATATGGCATATAATAGCTCCCTGGGAAATCTGTCAAATGCTCTTGCTAGGTTTTGCTTGGTTACATGTAATAGCTCCCTGGGAGATCTTGCAAGTTGTGATGGGCATGTAATCTGTCCTAAGATGCTCTTGCTAGGTTTTGTTGATGCACGTAATAAGTCCTAAGGATCCACAATATGACTAGTGATGATGAAGACCTGCAGGTGGTGGGCTTACATCCAGCATGAAAAAGGGCTAGATTTGTAAGAACTTCCTATGACGAGTAATTCAAAGATTGATTGAGATAGTAGCAGCTATGATGATGACAAAGATTCAATGATGATGATCTAGTGACGATGATCTTGAGAAGAAGAATTGTGCTAGCAGATCTATGTCAAGAAATACCTTCCTAGTTAAGAGGGAGTGTTGATGTAATTGTAACCTCGGAATGTATTCCACCTATGTATATTGTACTCCTATAGAGATGGTATTATTCCTCTATATGGAAGTGTCATCATTTGTATTGAAAAGTTACGCAAGTGTTGCAACTTGCATGTGATGGGTTATTAGACCACCAAGTGTGGGGTCGACCCTGATTAGTATTACCATGGGTTATTAGACTAAGTTAGACAAGTCGGCCCTACTAGTTTATTAGGCAGGTTAGGTCATGTATAAATAGAGTGTGGGAGGCACTCTATTTGCTCATCTCATTATTCACTTCTACACTCATCGAAAATTGGCACACAAGTGAGGAAGTAGGAGTAGCTGCTAGGAGGACTATCTCTTGTACTTGGGTTGTATCATTGTTCTTTCTATCTCTGAGGAAGTTGTGGGGTTTTTCACCTTTATGGTTTTCCCCAGTGAAACTCTGTGTGTCTATTGTCTCATGTGATTGCTTGGTGTGATTGATATGCTTGATATGTTGTACATGCTATTCTCTTAGTAAAGATCCTAGAGTATATTGAATTAATGCTCAAAAATTAACAATTTGACATCCAACAAACCAATAAAGTAAAACTCAAAGAAATCTATCACAATCACCATGACAGAGTTTAAAACATAGCATTTTTCAAACCTTGGAAATCACCAACTAAATAGTTGGGCATCAACCGAGCATGTTCGGTAGGAGGAAGATCGCTACGAGAATCTACTAGATATGAAATATAGCAAGCAATTTTCATTGTTATCCATATTGGCGTGTAAAGAAAAATAAACATTAAGAAATGTTGATGCATGAAAAAAGGGAAATTTACAAAGAGTTGATAACATAACATTTTCCAAACCTTTTAGATCACCAATTGGAGAATTTTCAACTAGGTGGGCATGTTTTGAAGAAGTACAATCCCTTGAAAAATTTCTTGTACCTGTAATAAAAAAATGGAATAGTAATTATAAACTGCATTTGCATGTAAAGAAGCATAGGAAAACAAAATTTGATTTCAAAATACGAAAGTCCCATCAAACAAACCTAGCATAACAAGAGAAGTTGGATTCCCTTGCAATACCCTATGGCCTTGGATTGGAACCATGGTTATGGAGTGTTGCACCTCTGCACACATCAACACAATACACATTAAAGATGGTTGATTCCTAAAAAAGGGTAATTGGAAAAGAGTTGTTAAAATAACATTTTCCAAACCTTTCATGATTTATGTTTCCATGTCATTCCATTACTTAGATTCATAAATCATGGTTTCATGACCAAAAACAAAATGCTTAAACTCATAAATCTTTGAATAAATGATGAAGTTAAAACTGTTTTTTTATCAGGGAAAACACGAATTAACCAATTCAAACTATATTTTCTAATAATATCTGATGCAACTTTATTCCAGTAGATATTGTGTGATGTTAAGGAAAGTTAAATTCTTTCCCTCTTGTTTCTAGTTCAACTTAAGAATGATAAAGATAAAATACGATAAGATAATTTTATTAATATCCAACAAGCGACCACAAACATGTCAATGGGATTGCTAAATACATAGGTGATATTACAAAGTAGGAGTGCAAAAGCTACTCTTGAAAAATAATGATAAAAGAAAAATTATCCTCTATAAATAAGAATCCAAAACCTAAGTCATGATAAGATGGAGAAGTGAAACAAATAAATGATGCAGATACATGTAAGTGTCATAGTGAACCGAAGGACAAGAGCCATCGGTACTCTTAGTTATGTTCTCAAAATCACATTTGAAGGATTCAAGTCATCATTATGTAGTCATCATAAATATTTTAGTACATGCCACATTGTGCTTTTCCATATTCATTGCTTAATTGCATCAAGACTACAGTCATAAAAATACATATTTATAAATAGTTGACATTTAAGTGTTTCCTTTTGCAAATTGTTTTCCAATGACTATTGTCTTTAAGAAATGAAAGAGAAACAAATCCATATTTCTAGCTAGTTTTTACGCAAAGCAATCAACAAGGCTAGTTATGCACATGTAAGGTTACATCAATGTACTAGGTACTTTAGAATTTCGTAATATGATTAATTGATACTTAGTGTAAATATGAGATTGAAAAATTATGAGAGGTAGTGAAGAGAGATCAGATACCCCAAGATGTTTGTGTTTTTCTGGGAGTAGGGATAAGAGAAATCATTGCATGTTCCACTTCACAATTTGATTTGAACTGAGGCATTTTTTCTAAGCACATGATGGCATGAAAATATAATTTTTTAAAATATTTATGTTCACAAAAATTTATTTACATTCAAAAAAGAAAAATATTAGTATAAGGGTATATAAAATCCCTACCCTAACCACTTACTCAAGCTTATTTCAATAGAGCACTTGTCATTATTACCAATTTCATTAAG